>VZSC01014917.1:156633-181702 GCA_013398225.1 Steatornis caripensis
TTCCTGTGCAACCTACTCTAGTGGCACCTGCTTTAGACTAGATGATCTCCAGAGGTCATTCTGCCATTCTGTGATTCTGCGATTCTGCATCAGGCAATAATCTTCTGAAATTCATATGTTGCCAAAACTGCTTGTAATCACAGTCCTACATCCTAGTTCCACTAGAGCTAAGTCAGATAGCTCTTTCTGAAAGAAATTACCTTTTCTTTCTAACCAGACTCTTACAAAAGACACTATTTCTTAAAAAACTTTGTAGAAATACCCTCAGATTCAAATTATTTACTCATTTCTTTCACCAAAATGAAAGGGTTTTGACTGAAACAAAAGCCTGCCTCCGAACAGTTTTCTTTCACAAACTTGAACCCTGGATAAGAGACTTTTGCCAAGACAAAAGCCAAAACTACTCCAAACTTCTGGTTTATTATACCATAAACCATACATTTTTATAGTGATCCTCTTTCTTTGTGAGATCACAGGAAAACAGAGGAACCGGACAATTTTAGATGAATTGGCTTAATGTCAATGTACAGAAAAAATCTGAAACTTTTATTAAAAAGTATTTGTAAGCACTTGGACAGCAACAAGGAGGTTAACAGCAGCCAGTGTGTTTGTCAAGAGCGGATGTCAAATCAGTCCAGTTTCCTTTCAAGACAGACGGCATGAACAGAAAAGTAGTAGGTGTCATATACCTTGTGTTTAGTGAAGCTTTTGGCAGTTTTGAGCAGCATTCTCATAGAGAAGTCTTAGAAATATTATGCAAGTGAAATTACTATTAAATGGATACAAAATTAAGTAGATAGCTAACACAGAGTCCAGAGGGACTGCAGGTAACATTGACAAGCAGGATTAGACTTTGAAACAATCTTGACAGAGGAAATCATCATAAAAAGAAGACAAAATTCAAAAGTGACAAATACAAGTTGTGGCATGTGGGCAAGAGGAGGTGTGAGAACCAAAGTGCCTGCCGGAAGACCCATGTGGCAGGGAAGGGTCTGGTTGCTGCTGCAAGTTGCTAAACTAATGGGGAGTCAATAACACCACAAATGTTGTTTCAGGATAAACAAAGCTTGTAAAACACACAGCCTGGGATTCCTCTCACCTAACCTGAGATAATTAGTGTTGGCTGTCTACAGTATTCACACGGGTTCTCATCATTTTCAAGACTCCAAAGAGATCATATTAAAAAATGACAAGCCCTTTCTTTTTTTACCTGCAGCTGGCAGTCTGATGGGCCGATCCTTTCTCCAAAGCCAAGCAGAGAAACACAGTCCTGCAGTCACTTGGAAATGTATCCCTTGTATGAGTGAATGAAGCGCTTTCAATATTTATTCATGCACCCTCACTTTTATCATCATTATCCAGTCCAGGGTAACAAAAAAAATTGATCACAGAGCTAGTGAAATAAAATTACCATGTGTTGTTTGTCTAAGTTGGTCACAAAATCTGACTGAGGGGATTAGGCCCCAGATATGGAGCAATTAAGTAAAAATGGATGGCATTAGAATTAAGTGAGCAAGGTACAAAGGAAAGCTCATGGTTCATGTCAGGTTAGGGGGAAGGAGATAAAAAGCAAGCTTTTCTTGGAAAGATTGTGTAGCTCCTTTGACCTATTGTGTAAAGTGAACTGATTTAAGTGAAAAAGCACTGAAAAATTTAGTATAGATCAGAGTCAACTCATTTTTTTCCTCTCATTTGCTATATTCCAGTCATCTTCCTTTTAAATCTAATCTTTTTAAGTGAGTCAGATAAAGTGTATCGATTCAAGTTCTTATGGGCTGATCCAACCTGACCCTAAATCAACAAGTCTGAGTTGTAGACTACCTATACAATCCTTTTAAATCTATATTACAGGACCAACTTCATTGAAAGTGGTACAGAAAACCAGTAACTGGGGCTCTGAACTCTGCAGGGTGTGTTTCTATTCTCGTCTTCACCAGGAAGGCTTCTTCTGGGGCAGAAAGGGGCATCCCTTCTTCAGTGTGCTCAGGAGGGAATGTATGTGGGTCTGATGATGTTTGTCCACAGCCATAAAAATCTGCTGATGATCTGTAGTCTTTTTGCTGCAAGAGATGAGCTTGGACTCAGTTTCCCTGTTTATTCTCTTCTAGGTACCTGACTTATTGTTGCACGAGTTTAATTTGGCTGTCTGCTAAGGCAGAGAGGAGGAACAGTTTTAGAGATGAGGCTCAAACATATGTGGTCCTCATAGAAAAAAATAATGATGACATCTGAAGAGTGGGGTTCAGCAGAACAATCTTTCATTTCATGCCCACTGAGCTGGAGCAACCAGAGTTTCACTATGTGCCAACAAAGACACAAATATCCTTGCCCCTGGCACCATGGGCTGTTGGAGTAAGACACCTGAATAGTGTGCATTTGCCACTGTCCAGTCGTCTTAACACACCTTTGCAGCTTACCTGGCGTTTTGAATACATTTCCAAGGATCACTTGGCTCCTTGCTGAATGTTCCCAACACAGAAAAAAATTAAAATATGCTTTTTCTTTTCTATTTAGTGTCATCCTGATTTTCCCTGATATGCAGATAAAATTGGCTCATATTGTATAGCATGACCTTACCGTCTTTTTTCACATTAAGTAATGTCTTTAAGCAAACACTGTTGAACTCATGTTATCAGTACTCTTCAACATCGGTAAAGCAGCAGAATTTAGCTCTTAGCCAAGATACTTCCAAAAAACACCAGACCAAAAATCAATCCCAGCATAGACAGTGGTTAAGTACTATCCCATTCACAGCTGCTCTGCTCCTTGGAAGTCACATAAATTGTCAGGTCATATAATTTGGCTAAGTAATTACCTAAGAGTGATTTGGTCTAAAATACGGATGATACTCAGCAGCTCCACAGTTATTTTCAGCTGCTGAAAATGCTGACTGTCAATGGCAGTTGTCCTACTCTGCCTCATTTAAATCAAGACCTTGGCAATAAAGAAAAACCCAAAACCATACTGCATTATTTACTCCAGGAAGCTCTGGAGTTTCAAAGTTTGCAAATGCTATACATCTAATTGAATAGAATTTGGTGATAGAAAAGATAAAATATTTTGTAAACTGTGTTGACATTTTGCAGTTGGTGGGGAGGATACTTCAATAAAACAGGATTTGAGCACTGGAAATCAATAAAGAATGTGAGCAGAATAAAAACTCTACAATGCAGAGAAGTACCTGTGATTTCTATTGAAACTGGAAGAGGGATCATTATTCTGAGCATGATACTGTTATACTGCAACTTCATCCACCATGGTCTCCTCAAGGTGGCCTTTGACTTGCTTTGAGTTTGTGCAGGTAAAAGATTCCCCTGCAAGGACCAAATGAATGTCATAAAAGACCTCATAAATGCAGACTGGAAACATTTTGTAGGTAAGAACAGAATACTAAAAGAAAGTAAAAGAACTTTCTAAAAAGTTCCAGTACTTAACACAAAAACACAGAATACATTTCTCAAAGCAAAAAAAGATTTTTATGCCGTGACAATATTACTGTATCAATACGGCAGCTGGACATAGTCACAATTACCACCTCAAGCCTTCCACACTCTAGGAGAATAAAAAGTTGTCATATTTGTGATATAGTCATATATACTTGGTAACAATGAAGGCAGCGTGACAATTTCATAACTCCTGATGCCCAATCTGCATGCAGCACCAAGAGCAAGAACTTCTGCTCTCTTTGCTGGAGGAGGGCAAGATACCACTAGGACAACAGCTGTTACTACCGGAATAAAACCAGAAGAGCACAAAACAGAAGTATAAGGAGATAAAAATTTTTACATCAAACAAAAATGAGGCAGAAAAAGAGACCTCCTACTGCTTTACGAGGACCCAGTCTGTCAAAGTGCATAGCTCTCCATGCCACTAGAAAACATATAGGCAGCAAAAGCCAGCTTGCAAATATGAACCATCACCGGTAGTAATAGTTTCCCATTAAAACTGGCAGGAAGGATCAAATCAATTCTTTTAGTATTTCACATGAAAAAAAAAGTTAATAAAAGAATCAGAAAAATTTCATCCTGTTGATTCTGTAAAATAGGCTACAGCCAGCGTTGTTTTTCTACACTCTCATGTTCTGCTCCCCCTTCTTAAAAGGTATATTTCAGTGAAATAATAATTGAAATAGAAGTAATAGTGATATCACTCCTGATGGACTACGCAAGAAGGAACAGTTTTCCTTGGTACTTCAATATTTCTGATATGATATATCTGAGGTATGTGTAAGGATCTTTGTCATTTTGCACTCCTTTCAAAGCTGGGCTATGTTTGAGGTGTCACAGCTGGTTCCAGTGAGGTAAATAAATGTCTAATAACACAAGAATATATCAGAGATTTTAAGTATGGATAAACTAAAATGGGGACCCAAAGACTGGTGAGATCTTCTTTTATTTCAAGCGTGCACAAACTTGAATATGAACCACTGTATTTTACTGTTTTACCTAAAAGAAAGGCTTCTCAGTGACATTCAGTTGCCATTTAATCCACTGGAATGATCAAAGACCAAACAGTGCTATCATGTAATCAAATATGAAAAAATAAAAGGAACACATACAATAAAATAGCAAAAGCCCATCTGCTGTAAAGCATCAATTTTTTCCACAAAGCTTCTGAAGAGTCTTTTCATTTTTAAATGTCTTCCACCAGGGAAATACAACTTTTGACCTTTATGTTTATGCTGCCTATGTTTCAAGGCACAAACACAAATTAGCATTAAAAATATTAATAGCTTCAAGTTCATTTTCAGCAAAGCACGCGTATGTTTCTATGAGCAAGCTTAAGCACACCTACTAAATTCTACAATTTAAGCATATCTCAGCATATTTTGCTGCAGCAGAACCTGTGTGCATACTAAAATTCACGTGCTTAAGCTTTGATTCAACCCATGTAATACCAAATTAATCTGGATCTCATTGAACTGGATCAACTCCAAAACAAGACTACTTGTAATTACGTGGGATCTAGAAATTATTTCCTTAGACTTTCCATTTCCAGACTGAGATTACAAGAATAACCATGAGGAAAATCTTTTTTTATTTTATACGGTGAGATGACCTAATAAGAAAACGGAAAAGACTAACAAATGTGGAAATTCAGGCTACAGTGTTTAAACAAGTAATTTGCACTGAACATTTAGTTCTCCAAATATTTTCTGTACCTGAGCACACTACTCACTTTTCAGCACCACAGCCCTTTGGTTATTCACATCCAGTTCCCTCTACATGCATACATATATACATACATGCATACACGCTCAGAAAGGGGACTGGCCTTTCCTTCACCGTGTTATGGCTTGCCACCTACACTCTGGGCTTGTCCAGAGCTGTCTCACCTTCTCTACAGACTGATAATGACTATTCCCAAATTCCACGAAAGTTTTAAGAGTTTATTACCTCATTGGGAAGTTTAATGACTCTTCATACAAAGGAATACTCAAAACAGGCTGTTAAATGAATTCCTAGTTTTCATGTGAAATTAAAAGTGGCAATCATACTTATTCTGCTATAGAACATGTGTATGTCTACATGTGATCCTGACGGAGATCAGCTGTGCCAGTGACTTTGTGGTGATAATGGTCTCAAGTAAATCAGCTTCCCAATCCCAGGCTCACATACCAAATTGCAGTTAAAAGGTGTTCATTGTAAATATAGTAGTATATAATACTTCTCCTATGACTAACAAGGGTTTCAAAACATAAGCAGGGTTATAGAGCTTTCATTTCTCTGGAGTCCAGCTGGTACCAAAATAACAGTATTAAACCTTCCTTGTTGAAACTGCACTCTCTTTAAAACAGTCTCACATAAGAATCTCTGAAAATGATCCACTGAAGCATGAGCCATGCTCCAGTGCCACACACTCTCCTCCACTTCTATTATCTTTCCAGCTTACAACCAGGAAACCGTAGGTTTCATATCAGTCATTTATAAAATACACACCACTTGGTGATACTTGACAGAGTCAGGTTCTTCTATGTGTAATTTTTGTGCAAGGCCACGTAGACTTCACTGACTGAAGCAGTTATTCTGGATTTCTGGCAGTTCAGCTGAGAGCTAAATTTGATGAAATTCTCAGCAGGACTTTTAGCAGAATTGGACCTTTTTTGCTAGATGGAGGATCAAGAACAACTGTGTTCGAACGTAACCCTGCAAGTTGAAAATCTTTCTCTCCCATCAAAATTAAGCAAATATTATAGCATTTCCCGTACATCCACTATAAATCATGGATACCTCAGGTCTTTTAAAAAAGATTAGATAGATCCAAATCTGCTAACAGTGTATCAGATACTATTCTTACCGTATCCTTGTTCTCAAAAGACCTGTCAAATGATTCTTAGAGAATATTTTCTGAAGCCAAATTTACCTCGGGGATTATGGTTTTCTGTCAACACATTATGTAATTTGTTTTCAGAACTGTCCTATTCAAGGGCAGAACAAGAGCATATGCTGTAGTGTACCTCCCCCATGTACCACTTTCTACTGCTCCTTCTAGTTGGTGGCTTTCACAGAGATTAATTTAGTAAGTGTATAGTAAAAATCTGGATAAAATAAGATTTTACTGGATTTGGGCCAAATAACTAGATATAGCACTGCTTAGTCTCTGTTTGGTGACTAACATATACTTGACAACCAATCTGATATTTACTCCAGTCTAGAATTTATGAATGCCCAACTTTTTAAAATTTTTGGATGGGAAGTATCTGAGATCTGCCAGATTTCTGCCCCAAAACACCTGGAAATACCACGTTTCTTAGTATAAGAGTTACTAATAGTTTATCTGGTGGTTTATCTGAAAGGGAAAAAAAAAAGTTTTAAATTACAATGATTTTTCCTTACATTTTTGCAAACCACTACACAAATTTTACATTGAAAACAGGTTCATCTTGAAATTTAGATATCTATACATGAAAGCAAGACTTTTTTCTTGCTTTGTCCATTTTTCTATAAAACTTGTATTTCCAAGGCAAAAGTCTCTAAATATCACCCCCATCCCAGATCTTACTCTATTCATATCTTCCTTTATACGTCAGCTAGTCATCTGATAGTTCCGACCCAACAAATTAGAATTTCAAACACTATAGTTTCACTTACCCTTGCCTCTCTGGATTCTCTCCTCTCTCCATTTGCTTCTTCACAGTCTCATGTCTATTTATCTCCAAATTTCTGTGGTATTTTCCACAAGGCTCTTTTTGTCTTCAGCCCTTATTCCTGCTGGTTTGATCACAAGCGCTAGTTTAGTGGTTGTCTTGATACTGACAGTACAAAGCTATGGATATAATGAGTCTGTAGTACAAAAGGCAACCTAAAATCTTGATCACTAAAATCTTAACCAAATCCTAGCTGTCAGGTGAAGCTCCTGTGAGCAATTTACACTGAGCAGGTACAGCAACAACAGACAATGCTGAAATACGTAAGTATTGGGAAAATAACAACAAAATCTATGGAAATTAAGTTCCCATGTTATAACAAGTTAAGACACATTGCAACTTGGTACATGGCAGAGATTTCTCTTTGTTCTTTTAAGCCTCTGTTTTGTTATGCCAGCACTGCTTATCCCTATTAAGACAGAATATGAAAAAATATTTCCTCAAAATTTAATAAAGTTCTGGAGGGACCCTCTATCCTTCAGCTGAGATCCACCTTCACTCTAGAATCACTGCACTCTCCAATCAATTTTGGACAGAGTTTTGTTCTTTCAATTTCCAATTAGTCTGACACCCGTTTCTTTGGGCTTCCATCCTACTCACACTCCGTCAGAGTGCTTCTGTGAAAATTATGATGTCTGGCACTTTATCCGTTGTTCTTTGCCCCGTAACAACTATCTCTCTGTTCAGAAATGTATTTGAAAACAGCATATCTGGCAAGGGTATGTAATTCATTTAGTGCCTGCGGTCTATTAAGCAAATGCTATATAATGTATATAACACAGCAAGGTCTAACTAGCCAGTGCCTAATCCTGCAAAAGCACAGTTCTTCCCCTCCACCCCACCATCTGTCTTCCCAGATGTAACAGTTGGGGGTTTCTTCTTTTCGGGCACTCTCTCTTTCACAACAGGATGTAGATCCCCCTTATCAGGGCTGGCTGGTCACCCCCCTAGCCAATCTCACCTTCCTGGGCTCTAAGAGATATTTTCACATTTAATAGTCCCTAGGAGATTTTTAATTACGTGACTTTGCTCCATCATATTTAGCACCCGCAATATCCTGCAGAAAGGGTTTGAGGGCTTAATCCCCTTCATAATGCAGAATTTTAAACTGCGACTTGATAGGGGCCCATGGGTATGCAGCAATACGGCAATCAGTAGCTCAAACAAGAAAGCATAGTTTTCATAGTAAAGTCCGTCTATCCAACAGCCCAGCACCAGTATCTGTAACATAAAGCTCATCTTTATATATACTGTAATACATACTGTATGCTCTTCTGTTGATTGTTGTCTTGTATGTTGATCAGTCCTTTCTTAATAATAATTACGTTATCCACAAGTTAAAGTACATTCAGTTTCCAGTTTCTGTCCATGTCGTCAGATTGTTTGTATGTTGTCATCCTCACACCTGCACATCGTCATTGTGCAATACTTTGCTCACGCACACACGTGGCAAGATCACAAGTTTCGTGTCTTGGGCATGTCTATTAGTCCAACAGAAGCCTTGATGCAGGTGATGGTGCATCCTGATTAATGTACGCTCAGCTACCTGCTCTCATTCCTCCCTCAAAATTTGCATCATGACACCATACAGATAAACCCCTGTAATCCTTGTACCTCAGTCCTACCTATCAGAGTACAACAAGTTTACTTCTGAAACAGTCAGTTACCAGCTTGCAATGATGACATATCAGTTGAAGAATACGTCAAAATTCAGAGTACTATCAGGCATTTGCCTTCATTTCATTTCTTTAGTCTAAACTCCATTTCTTCCTCTTTGCAAAGACTTTTCCATATCATCCACATAGCATCCCACTAGGTATCCCAGGTCATCAAGGCCATGTCTCTGGATCCCTTCACATGGGAAGTGACCAACACGGGCCCCTACTGCACACAGAGAGCCTGGGGCTGCCAAGGGCTGCCAAGGGCTGCCAAGGGCCTTCATTCTCCTTCCTCCTTGGGAGCTTGCTCATTGCCCTTCATCATTTTTATACAGTTCTCCCCATGACATATCTTTGTGCAAAATTAAAGTCATTACAATCAGAAATATTGCATAGTTAAGTTATGAACCATAGAAACCACTTAAGGCCTTTCCAGCAATACTTTGGGTCTCTAAAATGATTATTACTGAAGTTTTTACCTGCCTATGCTACTCCTTATAAGCTTCTTACTTTGTAATCTTATTAAGGTATCATCAGTTTCTTTCTGTAACTTACGCAACAATTATTATCTCTTTTTAACTTTCTACAGCTGGTTTCAAAGCCAATGTTTCTGTCAGAAGAGAGACTGACAAGTAGTTTCTTGGTTAGGAAAAAAAATCTTTGTTCAATATTTCTTCTCAAATGCTTTGTATCCTATTTATTCTGGCTTCTCACTGAGGAAGCCTTGGGAGACTACTTGTAAACATTACCCGCATATGGAAACTTCAGTATCTGTTTTGGGGATTTTGTTTTGTTTTGGAGAGGGGGTTGTTTGGGGGTTTTTTGTTTGGTTTGGAGGTGGGTTTTTTGTTTTTACTTTTTAGGCTAATATTCTTTGACATTGCATTTACTACTACAATGTTTCATTTTATGATAGTAACAGGAAAGCACGACGAGTCACAGTTGAGGGAATTCACCTTGAACTTTTCCTTTTTAAGTGCCTGTCACAAATGTTATTTTGTAATAGGGCAGTGAGCACCAGGACTTCTTTCCATCCCTAAAGTGAAATTTGTTTTGAGCACGCCTTAGTCCCACTATAAGAACTTGTTTATAAACCACTGAGCATTTGCAATTATTGGGATTTTATTCAGGTTTTTCTGTGAAGCAGTCCTTCCTTTGAGATAACAGGATGCTCAAAAAGAATTTAATTCTCTGCAGCTCAATAGGTGCAGCAGAGGGATCTTCTCTCTCTGTTTTGCTTTAGCTTTGCATTTTGAACCACACAGTGTGAAGCAGGCTTAATTACCAGCTTACATGGCCTCCTCTTGGATTTCTTTTACAGAAAGAGAAAGGTGGAAGGACAGTTGTCCTTGCAATCCCACAAGGAAAAAAAGAAAGCAATCTCCTGGTTCACTTTTTGGAAAGTAAAGTTTAATTACTCTTAACATTTTAGTTTATTTTTTTCCCCTCCCCAAGGTACAAACTTTATTTGGCATAATATGAAAAAACACCTTCAAACATGTCCCGTATTTTATTTACTTCATTAGTAAAATAGGTTAGTCATGTTTTAAATTTAAAAAATAAGAAACCAACAGATGACTTCTTTTATCAACTGGGCAACTTAATTGAACTTCCACCAAGCTCTCATCTGCTTTCTTACTGCATCTAGGAGAGATTTTAAAATCTAAAGTTATATTCATACAGATCATTGCCACACTCTCCTTCAGAACCTTAATCCATTAAAGCTTCCATTGCTTCAGCATGCTCATAGCTTGATTCCCTCATTTATGCACCCATAGTACCGTTTCTTACTAACTCTTTACTCCCAACCCCATTTGGGGTGTCTGTCATGGTTATGTGCAGTTAATGAAACCTGGATCTGAGTGGGTATAAGCCACTCTCTCAGCCTTTTAGATCCCCTTAGGGATAATTCTGATCAGAGTGAATTAATGAATCATGATTTGTATTAACGCAACATTTATGCATCCAAAGGGAAAAACAGAATACAACAAAAACATGGCAACTATTTCATGTCAAATTCTAACATGGAAACATTTTGCACTGATCTGTTACTCTGCATTTTTTGATACTTTTGTTGTGATCACTTATACTGGTTAGAGCTCCAGTCATACTGCTAGTTTGCCTTAGTATCATATTATTACTATCCTTCTATTTCCGTGATAACTTTTAGTGCTTGATGCGGGAGGTTGGTTTTTTTTTTATTCAAAATCCTTTACAGAGATGTGCCTCTGCAGTTTTTCAGCTTCTGACTGTAGCTCTGAGTCTTATTTTGTAGTTTGTAGTGGAAAGGAGTTAATTCATTTCTAGCTTTTTAAATGTAATCATTACATCCATTTACATTACAAGTGTTCCATACTCTGAGACTTTAAAAAAAAAACCTCTATTTTTTGCCAGTTTTCTCACATTTCTTACTCTGCTTATCTTTGCATATTTAAATCTGCAGAGTCATGTATTAGCTATTGCCGTACTCATCAATCTCAGAATTCCCAAGGCCGCTGAGAGTGTTGGTTATGTATTCCACAGAATTTTGTTTTCAGGTCTTACTGAGAATTATTATCAATAGTGCTAGGAGATTCAAGACAATTCCATGAAAGCAGCATAACATCTTGGTATCCCAAAGATGGGGTTGGATATTTAAGTATTCTGAGACTGACTTGTACACACTTCACAGCCTGAAGAATTTATAGTTTTCAATTTTCTTCTGCCAGCATGAATTTTCAATGGTGGGATTACAGTAGGGCCTTTGAAAAAAGAAAAAGTGGTGGACTATTTACTTTTGGAAGAATCCAAAGTATCCAAAACAGTCAATACTAAAGAAATGTGAGAAGTAGTAGTGTCAAAGAGTCATACAGGTGAAAAACAGGGGAAAAGTAGTAGGACTACATCTTTGATGGGATACGGTATATACTGCGTGCAGTTTTGAGCCCCGCAATAAAAGGATATGAATATATTAGAATGTGTCCAAAGGAGGGCAACAAAGATTATGAAAGGACTAGAGGGCATGACTTACGAAAAGAGTGGCTGAGAATACCAGGTTTGTCCAGCTTAGAGAACAGGAGGCTGAGGGATGACCCCATTGCTAGGACTTCCTTATGAGGGGGAACAGAGAGGGAGGTGCTGATCTCTTCTCTCTGGCATCCAGTGATAAAATACAAGGGAATCGATTAAAGCTGTGTCAGGGGAGGTTCAGATTGGGCATTAAGAAAAAGTTCATCACTGAGAGGGTAGTTGAGCACTGGAACAATCTCTCCTGGGAAGCGGTCATGGCCTCAAGCCTATCAGTGCTCAAGAAGCATTTAAACAATGCCCTTAGATATATGGTTTAACATGTTGCCCTCTGTGGAGTCAGGAGTTGGACTCAATGATCCTCATAGGTGCCTTACAACTGCAGAGATTCTATGATTCTATGAAGACACCATTGCTACTTTGGGCTTTATATGCAAATAAAGCACCATAAGCACAGAGCTGATAGCCTGTTTCTTAATGACTAGTCAGAGTACACAAACTAGACAAGGTCGGAAAGCAAAAAAAACCCCACCAACCCAGAGGTTGTTTGAAAAACACAAAAAACAACAAACACCAAATCCCCAAACCACATCAAAGTGTTAATTACTATTTGGGAGATTTTCTTAAAGTGATTAAATAGCAAAACTCTAAATAGTCTAGTTAAGCACTGTTCATGGCAGAAGTACCTCAGCACGTTCGAAAGATGTAATCCTAAGTGGCTGTCAACATATGGTGATGGTGGTTTTGTTGAGTTTCTTGGTTTGTGGGGGTTTTTTTTAATCCTTTCTTAAAGGGTTTTGTTTCCTTTTTCAAACCCAGCTCATTATTTTGAAATTCAGGTTACAGATAGGAGCCCAATGACTAGGCTGAGCTAGGAAGTTTTTTGTTGTATGTCTGACACCAAGACTAGAGGAAAAAATTGCAATGACATAAATGTGACATATGACACAGATACAAGTTGGATCAAATTAAGAATAGGATAAAAATAGCTGAGTAGCTGGGAAAATGTCCTGAGATAGAGGGAAATAGGTCATCTAGACCCCCTGCATGAAACTAGACAGACTGAAGAAGAACCTAGAGATATAGCAGGGAAGGGAAGAGAAATTTATTTGCTTCTTATACCTTTCTCTTTTCATCTCTCATTCAGTATTTTTCACAGAAACAAATTCTGAAAATGAGTGTCCTGTTTCCGATCAGTTATAGTTACTTGACTGTAGTGTATTTCTATTTAAATGAAGTACTTGGAGTGAAGCTGGTGTAAAGCCAGTCGGAATCAGGATGGGATTCCCAGAGCTGTGAATTTGTAATGCTTATTTCTCCCCTCATGCCAAACTTCAAGATTCATGACTTTGACTCTAAAGAACAATTTTTAAAAAAAATCTCAGAATTAGTATTTGATGCAAACGAAAGCAATCCCATTAGTTTTAACGAACTTCTTAAGCTACTCAAGATGTCTTTTATAAAGTTCTCTTAAGGTTAGAGCTACAGACAGAAGATAAATAATGCACTATAGCATGGGAGAAATGGATTAGTTAGGAATGACTTGAAACGATTAAATTTCTCTTCATTGAGGGAAGATTCAGGGAAGGAATGTGCAAATGTATACACATCTGGTGGAGAACTATTTAATAGGGGTACTTGCTTATAAGTGTATACAGATGAAGAACCTTGAAAAAGTTCCCAAAAACTTTTTTGCCATGGTTGAGAAAAAATTTGAAGAACATTCTGGCATACCTTGTAGGCATACCTCAATGTCTTTTTGAATGCAATTACTCATTAACTTTCAAAGGCATGGTTTTCAGTAAAAGATAAGCAATCAGTAATAGTAGCTACCAGCGACTTTCTGGAAGCCCCAATTTAGAGATGCTCTGGGAGCTATGTGATAGTGCCAGAAATTCTAAGTCTGGCAAGAAAACCTAATTAGTAGAGCAGTATTGCAGTAGTCAAATAGTGTTATAGTTTGATTTGGCCAACAACATAGTGTATAAAGGGAAGAATTCAAAAGGGATCTGGGTAAGACTAAGCAGCAACTTTTTGTTATTACATTGGATTTCAAAAGAGTAGGTGTAAAAATACTTGTGATAAGTATTCTTGAGTGGTTATATCATATAGAAAAAACTATATTTTAATCCTATAACTTGAAAATACCCATATCTTATGAGTAAGTGTTTTTAAATAGAACCATTCCCAATTTTTAAGTCCTTAAACATGTCACAAGTGTACTTTTGTACTTTTAGAATTTCTACTTTGACAAAACAACTCTGATTATTAATAGCATGGTCTACAGCTAATGTTCACCAAGCTCATATGTTCATTGCTTTAGAAAGAATTTTAAATACAGATCATGTGGTCTCTGCCTTGTAATAGTTTCTGCGTAATGCCCTTGTACTGCAGGGAATTTCATTAGCATGTGCCCTGATCTTGTCCTCCAAATCCTCATCGCTTTAGACAAGCACGGATTTAATTGAGAGAAAACCAGGCTGTGACAGTGGCTCAGGTGTGAAGGCTGTTTCCCTCAGCAAATTAAATTCAATGTAATGATTGAGTTTTCTTTTCCTTACTGTCTGCTCATGAGAGATTTAATACTGCATATTAATTATTATGTTGGGCTGTCTTACTGTGATGTTGTTTTTCCCGTCATTTTGTGGGAGATTGATGCACAGATAAAATTGACTGTTTTAATGTACTGTGAGCATGATTAGCACCTTAAAGATGGATCACAAGGCTATTGTAAGTAGCCAATTTTTATATGGCTTCTACTTTAAACAACTAAACTCAACAAACAGTACCCCCTTCTGATACCATGTTATATTTGGCTGAGCCAAACAGCTCTTGCACCAGAAGTTTCTGTGGAAAGGCCTATCTCCTGTTCTCCATACTCGTAGGGAGCTCTCAAAGTACCATGAACTCCTACATTCACGTCCAACAACTAATCCCTATTTGTCAGCAGTACCGATACAAATACTCAGAAGTAATAGTCCCAATCAAAACTCTATTTATGGTACTTCCAAGCCCAGAATAAACTACACAGGCATGAAACAGCTGTCCACCTTTGAAAAACTGCGAAAGGATACAGCCCACTAGAGATATTGCCCCAGGAGAATGGATATGAGAAGTCTGACAAACAGTGGTGCGCTTCCTGTATGGGAAGTGTTTCAGCAGCAGGAATCGGAACTGCCAGGCCTGATCTATCCAAGCCACGCATTATGGTCACTAATTGTGAATGAAAGCTAAACATCTCTAATATACTATATGATGAGTGTATTCCATGCATGCACACATGTAGACACATGCACACCAAATTCATGAATCTAAAAGGTGGAGCACTATTTCTCATTTCCAATCATCTGAAATAAAGCAATATAATCTTTCTGCTGGAGTGTAAGCAGTAGCTATACCTGTGTGCAAATCCTGTTTATTCCTATTACCATCAGGTTTATGGGTACATAAATTTCTTTTCATAATACTTTTTCATCAGAGATCAATAAGCAGCCAGTGGCAAATCACCAAAAAAGAAATGAATTTATATAATTGACTTGCTATATTACATTCATGATATCATTCTAGAGTTTCCTATACAGCACGCAAAGTCTCAATTCTAAGGAATTTAGTAAAAGACAGGAATTTAAAGAAGATCAGCTGTAGTAAATCTGCTGAACCTGTTATCTCTAAGGATTGAAACCAATCACATTATTTATCTTACGTTGTAAGATCTTCTGTCCATGGACCACATCATTAAGCATACTAGAGTCAAGCAGGTAGGACCAGATATTGACAAGATTATTAGAAATTAAATGGATTTATAATCCTATAGATTACACCCCAGTATAGAGATTTGCACTTAAATGGTAAGAAAGGGGAAGTTTAATGAACTAGCTTATGTCCATGGAGTCATACTGTTTGGACAACATGGCACTTTTGCCACCCACTGGGTCAGAAACAGTCTGAGGGACATAGGGTTAGCTTGGCTGGAAAGAGAGGCTCCTGTTCTATCCTGTGTGCCCACTTAGCATCAAACGTTAATAAACAGCCAGAAGTGTTAAAAATGCCACAACATATTTCACATTTTTTTGTGAAGAAGAGTAGCCCTATAAAAAGAAGTGGGACTAAATATTTCCAAGATCTAGAGAGAACGGGACTGGCAACTTGGAAAAGCCCTAGGCTCCAAGCCAGGCTCTCAAAATCATTTGTGCTGTGTCTTCAGCTGCTCAGAGAATAACCTGTACTAGGCAAAGACGTGCTATAACAGACTGCGGTTTAGATGTACCCAACCAGTTTTAATGTAAGTCTTCAAGTTCTTTGCTTTGTAGGGTCAATTTAAACTGAAAATTAAATTTAAAAGGTTACATGTTTCTGCTCCAGAAAACTGTATTAAAAGAGAAGTCTTCCAATGGAAAGAGAAAGAAGCTGAGAATGAAGTGAATTGCTCTAAAATACCGTATAAAATATTATCTCTTCTCTCCCGAACACAACACTAAGAAGTAAACATAAACTGTACACCCTTAAGTGCCTGAATTGATAACAAATCTGATCATAGCCAGAAACACTGTTAAAAACGTGACTGCATTCCTTCCCCACCCCCTCTTGCAGAAAACTTCTCCAATGCTCCTCTCCATTTCACTTTTTCCATGTGTACTCTGTGCTTGCTGTTTTGTAACTCAGCCCTTCAGAAAAACTAAGTATTGATCACATGGTTTAGAAAAAAAAAAGGCTTTCGGTGTTTGATTTGCCTCGTTTTTCTTGATTCCCAAAAGGTATTTGTAGATAAATGACATTTCTAAAAAGCTTAGAAAGAGTTACGGCTCTGAATGACCTCAGTTAATAAAATCCTCAATGACTAGAACTGTTCTTAAAAAAACCAAACAAACAAAAACCCCAAATAACCCCAAACCGCCTCCTTCAAAACAAAACCAAAAAATCCCACCCCAACTAAGACTCTGTTGGCCATGGGGCAGCAGCAGCCATATTAATCAGCTATTTCTTCATAAAAACGGACTTGAATTTCTCAGCTAACTAACAAGTGGCATGGCCCATTGTTTTCAGAAGGAAAGAGACCAATTTGCCTTAGCTGAAATTGTAGTTTTATGCTTTAGGCAAACTTGCTATGAACTCCTTCTAAGATGACAATACTCTTGCACATTACAGTACAAGCGCTCCTCCTCTCAGGTTAGTCCCCTAAACTGCACAAAAGGCCGTTTGTAGTCCTGCTAACAAGAACAGCACAGAAGCTGGCTGGAGTGACCTTAACCATGCACCTCCATCATTCAGAATTCTCTGCCTTCATCAACATTCAGCCTTCATAGTGCATCTGACAAGTGTTTTCAACTTTGTGAGAATATTGCAGTTTTTTATATAAATACACACAATCACACACTATATATACACAATACACATACAATATTCTTTTAAGGCTCTTCATCCTTAAATTACTCCTGTGTTCTCAATCTTCTTAGCACTTTTACAAGTATTCTGGCTGGGAATAATACGAATTGCAAAGCAAGAGATCAGATGCATCCTCTTTGAGATTTCCTGAAAAGCCCCAAATGACTGAACTGAAGGACAACAGAGGAAACTAAAGACAAGGAAAGCGAGAAAGCCTGTTGAATCAATAATAGACTATTTCGCTCAGAAGTACTCTGAAGAGACTGCTCCTGGGTCACGAGCCTGGGCAAGTTTTTGAACACCCTCCTCTGGAGGATTTAGCCTTTTGGCTTTCCCCATTCAGTGTAAAAGTCACTTAGCTGCCAAGACTGTAAGATGGTATCTCAATCAATATCTATTTTAAATATTTCTGGCAGGCATTCTGCTCTGGTTGACAACAATCTAAATTTTTTTTTTTTTTGGTGCACATTTCAGTCAGAATTCTCTTGCTATGGAGTGTTTTATAGAGAAAAAATATTTACGGAAGGTTCGTATTCTGGTATGAGGCTTACTTTTTAAAACTTTTTCAAAATATTTTCATAGCATCTAGAAACGAGTTAAAAAGAACTTTTTCTTTCACTACTGTTGGTAAAAATTAACAGCTTCTCAAATGCAAATTTTCTTTATATATAAAATGTAGTAAAGTGTTTCACAATAAATAAGAACAGCAACTTTTTGAAAAATAGAAGAATCATTCATTATTAACAGCCCAGGACATTTATCAGTCCTTATTCAGGCTGACAAAATGCAAAATTTTGGCTAGTCTTAAATAGCTAAGAATCCAACCTGTTGGTTCTCAGAGCGGAAGAACACCTCTGTACTTATTAAAGGCAGAGGGAGGTATCTGACAACTCCCCATGCAATCAAGTTACACAGGTTTACTCTTTATCTGGAAGAGGTGGGTGACAACCAAAGTTCATGGAAAAAAGTTCATGGAAAAAATCCTCCTGGATTAATGACTGGATGGGTGAGGCCAGAGGCATTTCACACTAATCCCAGGAACATATCTGGCATCAGCACTTTATTGTTGGTTTTATTCTTTTAAAATATTTCTCTCATTAAATGCACTTCTAATTTTTTACTCTTATCTCCAAGTAGCTGGAAAGCTGTAGGTCATAATTTAGCAAAGCATTTAAATGGCTACACGAGTCCCAAGACATTCAGCGAGAATGCTTAAATATGCCTAAAAGCAAACATATACTTTCCCATACTAGGATGTTTTCCTACATTTGGTCTCTAGCACTCTTTACAGATTTGCTGTCTTGCAATGTTTTCGAGCAATTGCATAGCAGCTATCAATGCAGACTAGTTTAATTGGCATGTTCTATTGTAATAGCTAATAAGAAATACATAAATGTTTACAACTATATGTTTTCAATCTATTCTCTTTTTCATCAATATTGTTTCTGCGTACCATTTTCATGGCAGAGAATTGCTGCGCTACAAAAAAATAATGGGAACAAATAATGACGACAGGAAAACTGGGTAAGTGGCTAAACTGGGGCTAGTGTAAGCATTTGCAGTTTTAATACGGCTAGTAGCACTTCAAAAACATTTGTCAGTATTTGAATCTTAGTATGCTGCGATCCTGCACTGTCCAAAGAAAGCAAGCTGCTCTGGGGAGTCTGGGACCAGCCATTTATTTTAGGCCAAAATCCCAAAACCACCCTTTCTGCAGAATTACAGCATCAGTTTAAAACTTCAGTCACAAAAGTATCTGAGTACAAGTCACATTTACATCTTTAAGAAGGAACTAAAGCAGGACAGTTTTAGACAATGCCACTAAACATGAAGCCACACAAGACCTATGTTTTGCTGGCTTACTGCAGTTCATTACCACCGAGAATTGAATATGATCTACTTCACCCCTTTTTTGGGAGCTGTAGGAACAATTCAGATATTACCACATAGGTGGGATTTCTCCTCCTTTTGTTATAAGCTTGACTTCATCATCCCCTTTGACTGTCGCTCCCAACCCACTGCTTATTGCTCAAACTCGTAAGTCTATACAGCCTCAGGGATGTGGGTTTAAAACAAGTTGTTCCACAAAAGGTTTAGATATCATGCCAGTGGCTCCAGAATCATCTTGTCGTTTGAGCTAGTTAGTGAAAGGAGTGAAACTTCGCTGTGCTAACAGAAAAATTTAAGTTACTTAGAATACAGGATTAGATGCACTGACCATTCATTGTTCCCTCAGGTCCAGAATCACAATTATCGTGCACCCTCTCCGTCGCAGAGGAGAGGCCAACATCTCCACCAGGAAAGGACAGTGCTGGTACAAAAGCAGATGGCTCCTGTTTGACCAAGAGAGACATGATTCAGCACCTGTCCCTGGGGAGAAGAAACTCATTTGGCAGAGCGCTGCAACGGAGCCTTGAACAGGCTTGTAAAGCCACTCTCCTGTCAGAGAGCAGCTCCTCTGCAATGCAGCTGCTCTCCAAAGGTGCAAACCGGTGCCAAATTGCCTAAGGCCAGATTCATAGCTAAGATTCAGTTTGTGTTTGTTTGATTTATTTTGTTTTCCATTACACTCTTGCTGCTCTTTTTCCAGACAGCAACCTACGATTTTAATAGAAGATGCCTTGTTAAATACTGTTTAACACTATGAATGCACTCATAGAATCTATTTTGCCTATTTTAAAGTGGTGCTATAAAGCTTCTAAATCTATATATTGACTATTTTTTTTTAAAATCATGTTTTCTTTACTTAATAGATTACTGTTTAACTAGTCAGCCCAGGTTCCTGAAATAACTATAGGGAAATAGCAAATATACATTTATAAACATTTTCTACAAATCAGTTTTTATATCCATACAGTCCCATGTCTCCAGCATGGAAGTGCCTAAATGAAAGATAGAAGTTCAAGACCTTTCATGATGCTGGAGCACTTGAGGAACCAGTTTGAGAGAGACCATTTCACAAGCCACTTGGTCTCATTAGTGTGCTGCACAGAACCGCACCTGTAGACGTGACAAGGATTCATGTCTATCAACCATGTACATGGCACAGTAAATCGCATGTGCAGATACACTCTATCGTTATTGGAGGATATCTATAGTTCTTACCTAGTTCACCGGAGGACGCGTCTGCTATGCAAAAGCATTTTGTGTCACTGTTAACTTTGAGTATATGAGAAATAGTAAGGGTTGGTGCAGGTGTTCATAGAACTCCTCATTCCTCAAGCCTGCTCCCCAGGAAGGGAATAACTGCAGATAGCGTTGGGTTTTTTCCCCTCTTCTTTTTTGCCAAGAGTGAAAGCAAATCAGGACACACTTGCCTCGAGCATTTGTCAGTGTTACCTGAAATCATTAAGTTGAAACTTCATTTGTTGCAAGATTTTTATGTAGTAACACCAACAGCTTTTTTATTTTTAACCTAAACTAATAACTAAAATAATATTATAATAAAGCTCTAAGTCAAAAAACCCCATGATCTGAAAATCATAGCAGATGTTTTTCCAAGCTAATTTTAATAACTTAGAAAAAAAAGTTGGGAATGCTATAGAATGCAAGAGTTAAAAAGAAGTTTCCATGGCGGTATCCTTTGAAAGGATATCCAGAATTACTGCACAAAGAATGATAAAGTATTGTAGTAATATTTTGACAGCAGATGTCAAAGTCATATGTAAAGGCAGTAGCAAAGGAAACTTATGTTGTGCATTTGAATTCAAACACCATAACAAGCAAGGCAGGCACTGGGATTAGATCCTCTCATTTTCAAGGCTGATTATGGATGAAATCATGTGTTTGTTTCTTGCCTGTCACAAATAATTTTGTTTCTGTTTTGATGGGTATTTTGGTTTCCTTCACTTCTTGTTTTGTCTTTTTGAAATGACACCACATAGACATATTCTGTGCTAGGTCGGTAAAAGCTTGGTTTCACTGGCTTCTACAAGTGCCCCTGCTTTATGTCAGCATTAAACTCACAATATGACGCGAATCCCTTATCTTAGTGAAACACCAAATCTGAACTCTTATATTTATTTTTTGTTCTTCACTTTTTACTGACTGAAAACTAACATGAAGTCTCTCGCTATCCTTCTTCTACAAAAACCACAAGAATGGGATTTTTGCAAGTACAACCCAGTAACAATAACCTATTAAAAAAACCCCTTTCAAATAGTGATCTACTTAGAAAGATTAGTCCAAGACCTAGAAATGCAGAAGATGCAGACGAGAGCATAAAACTCCATGGGATTTCCTGAAAGAGGTCATTTTTCAATCACTTACACCAAAACTGAGGCATCCAAACATCAGAAGTTACTTTTTAAAAATTCATGACTAGCCTCTGTCTCTCCTACTCCTGCATGTAAGGTAGGGTTTATGACCCTAACCAGTGTTTGTAAAGGGACAGAGATTGAGAGAAACAGCTCTCTCCAGGTGCCAGGCAGGACCAGGTATACTGCTAAGTAATTAAGACAAGTCGCTCACCTTTACTGCACATTCTTAGGTAAAGAGAGAGATGGGACTGTACAGTTATTCCACTGACAGTCTTCCCTCTTCAATAAGGAACTACAGATACAGGAGCAAAGTTCTTTCTATTCTCTACAACAAAAACAATTCACGAAACAGGAAAGACTATACTTAACTTTCAGACAACACAGGCTATCCATGGGATGCACAGAAGGTAGAGACGAGTGATGTCCTTTATACAGATACAGGTCACGAGTGAAAAAAGTCTCAAAAAGAAAAAGCCTTTGGATTTAATAGATGGCAGGTTATCACTGGTTAAGCTGGGTGACCTAGTCTTTGAACCCCATGTATCAAGAGGAATGAATAATTATTTATCTGACAGATTTTGCTTTCTCAATACTCCTTCTTTTTCTCCAGGTATTAAAAGGTTCACTGTAGGACAAGTTTAGGATATTTCCTTTGGTTAATGAATATGCAGAGATAAAAAAATATGACCTTTTTAATGTAATTCTGCATAGGGAGGAGGATATTCTCCATTAGGATAAAGCCAGTGATGTCAAAGCTGTGCCAGAAGAGAATCTGACTCCCAGTGTTTACCTTGCTGCAAATTGCAGACAGCATAGCAGAAAGTTCTGCTCGATTGCTGTACTGACTATATTCAGGAAAATTATCCAACAACGCAATAGAAATTGAGAAGTAATGCACACCATGTAAGTTGTATGTGTCGGCTTACATCTAAATTGTTTATTAATGTAATTATAAGAACATACAGAACAAAATTAAAAGTTCTTAAAAATTACAGCGGAAGTCTTGAAAGCACATATCGAAAGTGTGTTATGGTTGACAATGAGTCGAAGCACCGTTTTAGCAAAACCACAAATTATTTATAACAATGGGTAAAGTGTATCATTAATAATAACCACAGTTCCATACACGGGTTAAACTCTTTCAGTCAGAGGATCACTGAGTGTTTTATTGTCTGTATTCACGGCACAAACCCACGGCCTGCATAAGTGGGCTTTCACTCTGGAAAATGCTGAAGAAATAATTGATTGCAAGGCCCATCCTCACTCTCAATTGTGCCAGTGACTTTTGTGCATGACATCAGCTAAGCTGTTAGCTTGCCTGCATTCTCTCCAGCGCAGGTTTGTGTTCTAAGGAACTCCTCATGACATCCCAGAATTTTTGTGTTGTCACAAAGGAAGTAACAAACTAAGCTGAATATAATAAATGGGGTGAAGTGGGTAAAGGCAGACCACATTCTGCCACAGAGAACCCTGGGGCTCTGTGGTGACCTCCTGACCTGTCGAAGCTGAACGGGAGTTTTGAGCTGATCTCTTATCAACATCACCAGTAAATAAAGCCAAGGACTGGGCTGGGGGAGAGGGCGGGAAATTAAAAATGCTCTCAAATGCAAGCTGCTTCTAACTAAATATTTCTTAAACTTGCTTCTGAAGTTAGACATAGCAAAAAGCACAGAACAAACACTATCGTAGTAAAAACTGCTCCACTGACAGGGAGCATAGTTTCTCCCAACATTTAATCAACTGAACTATTATTTGTTGTGAAAAATAAACGTTTCAAACAAAACAGAGAACGATGCGAAATACACAAGAGATTTGTAATAGTGTGTTAACAGATTTATAATACTTTTCTGACTCCCCTTAATGTATTTATACTTATAACAACATATGTAGCATACTTACAAAATATGATAGCCAATTCTAAATGAATTCAACAAGGAATGCAAATCTGCATAGCAAGAGCTCACTCCCAGCACTTCCAAATCGAACAGATGCAGAACCAGGCTTTGATAAGAGCCCAGGGGGTTATTTTCATGGGCTCAGCACCCTCAGTTGTGGACGGATTTTCAATATGCCAAGGTCATATTTAGACACTTTCATGATCGCTAGGTCCACAGAAGCAGCTCCCCTCCTGTTGCCCCGGCGGTGCCACAGAGATCAGGACTCTGCGTGCACACACACACCGCTGAGCTCTTGGTTTAATATGATCACTTTGTTTCGGTGCCTAAACTGAGGATGAGCCTTTGAAGGAAGTCTGGCTCATATTGTGGATAATGAATTTTCTTTTAAAAATCTGGTCCACAGAGCATTCTTTGAATTACTGACAAGAATCTCCTCTCTCATCTAAATCCAGACAGACCGAGCGGGTGACCTGCTGTGCATAGTTACATGGAAGCTGAAAGCTTATTGCCCTATCTGAAGTGTGTACTGGCCAAGCATCCTAACTATAAATGAATACAAGTTGTAGTTTTTCCTCTTCAGCTCATTTGTAAAATTGTCAGGTCTCCCATCCTTCTATGAGAGATTATGTGGCACTACAGTAACACCTGACAGCCTTTACAAATGAGCCCTGTGACACCATATTACTACCACAACCAAAGATTCCAACTGATATTGGGTCCTAACATGCTAATTGTAGCACAAAGGATGTTGAGACAGGCTTAAGGGCACAAAGTTTTATTAGAAGGGTCCATAGCTAATGGTATACATTGGCTCTAATGGATAAAGTTATTTTGGTGAAAAAAGTACAACAAAAGGACAAAGAGAAAAGGGAAATTGAATCTCTCTCCTGTGGCCAGCTGAGGGGAGGTGAGCATCCTACCCTTGACACCCTTGCCAGTCCAGCAGGTTGCCCAGCACCAGTATATCTCCCACAGTAACTACCTTGTTTTCAGCAGGACCCAATCAAACTCCCAACAGGTTGCTCATGTTTATGATGCTGCTTGCACTGACTGGAGCACGCACTAATCAGGAGCAGGTGCTGCACACCAGCTAGTTTGTAATCTTTACAAATGCGTATCTTTGGGTCCCCTGTTTTAGACCAAGAACTACAGCCAACTGTCAGGAAAAAGAGGGTGAGCAGTGAGACACAAGTCTCTTGCTGGTAGCAACCACTTCCACGAGAACTCTCAGCCCCCGGACTGGGGTTTGCAGGTGCACAGCCAGCAGAAAGGCAGCACAAGAGCAAGGGGTAAACACTGCTGCAGCTCAGGGAGACGTCGCAAAGCTGTGGAGACAAGGCAGGCTGCAGCAGCACGAGTGGGACTGTAGCAGGACAAAGGCTGAGGCACCTAAGGCACAGTGTGGCACAGCCACCGAGAGGCAGATTGTTCCTTGAAAGAAACAATGCTGTCGTTATGAAAAGGCCCTTAAGGGTTAGATGTAAACAGGAAGGTACAACATCTCGCCCAAAATTTCATCACTGTTCAAGCAAGGGAAAGGGAACCAAAGCAACATTATCTCAGCTGAGCATCCCAGCCAAGACAGAATATTTTCTTGTGCCTTCCAGGTCATTTCAAATCTGTGTCACTTATATAGCACTGACTCTATACAAATATTTTCCACACTGTCATGATGTATTCACACTGCCCGCACTGTAAAATGAGCAGAAGCCTGGGGGG
>VZSC01014917.1:181878-254025 GCA_013398225.1 Steatornis caripensis
GGGGGGGGGGGGGGAGGAGGGGAGACAGTGGTCGGAGCAAGTACAGATGTTTATTTTGTGCTTTGTACACATTCCCTGAAAAGTTTCAATGCCTAAAAAGAGACTTTGAGAGGTATTGGTATGTCTATATTTCAAAGTAATATAATTGATACACTTTTGTCCTTCAGCATCAGGATGAGCATACACACTCAGAAGTTTCCAGACAGTAAAAAACATGATGTTTTCCACCACACAAAGTTATGTTTTCTCCTTGAAGAGGTAAAAAAAGTACCAGCAGACAGATAAATCCTTGATTAACCAATAAAACAGTGAGCTCCTTATCAGGTAAGTATTTCCAGCTGCTGAATATAAGGATCTTTCAAGAGCTGATATTTTGTCATGACACTTCCTAATATGTGCTGTAAAATGGCATCCACCAAAGCCCTCACATATAGGAAGTCGGCTGTGAAAGAAGGTGCTAACGGTTAGCAAACTCCACTAGGAAACAGGTACTGTAAGCACTAATGCAGTGCGAGTGTTCTCCTCTCTAAACTCCTAAGTACTATCCATGCCAACTCAAAAACCTTTGTTGGATCTTCACAAAATCCCCAAAGTCGTTCATGGAAGCCCCATAGGACAAATGAACACCACGTAGCAGGGAACAACTCAGACAATTACACCGTTGCCAAAACGGGAAGCTACCAGCTGCACAGTACTAAGGGGAACACATTGCTTTTGAGACATGAAGAACCATTTCTGTGTGATGGTGCCCTGCCAAGTGTGGATGGCTCCCTACTCTTCAAACAGCTGTAGGAGACCAAGCAGAAAGCTAAACAAAATCTTCTGCCGGCCGTAAGTCCCTCTGAACAGAAGAGTTCTTTGCTCAGCAGAGGACTCGGAACCTGGTAAAAGCAAGGTGGGGAGGGGAGACTCCCCTAAGAGTCATCAAGGAATGTCTCAAACATTCACGAGTGACAAACTTTGCTTGATAAGAAGAGCTAAGACTGGTAAGAGGGAACATCCTGCCTCAGAAGGGGCCAAAAGCCGATTGACTGACTGCCCACACATCAGAGGAAGACTGCAACCATTGACTCAATTCATCTCATGATGACTAATGAACCAGCAACAGAAGAATGCTGGGTGCCGCCTAGGGGCAAAACTTTTGGAGGAGGTGGCCCGTGTTGAGAGATGAGTATAAAAGGGGACAGAGGATATCATCGGGTTGGGGAAAAGAATGTCTGGATGAGCACTCCTACAGACCAGAGACCCCCTGTCAGCTGGACCAATGCTGGAACCCAGACCTGTGATCTCTTTCTCTCACTCTCTCACCCTGCCCCTTCTCTCCCCCCTCCCCCCTGCCTTTCTCTTCTCTTTCTTATCTAGCAAATAATGCAAGGCTCGAACCCTACATGTGTGGTGAATAACCGCAAGGCTTACTTTAACCTTCTGCAAGGTTGTACAGGATGCCAAACTATATGGGACCGTTGCACTTTTCTCATTAAAATTGATGTTTGGGCCTTCAGTAATTGTTTTACCTTAATCTGCCCTGAGAGGATCTGCAAATCTGAGTNTTTTTATTCCTTTTTTATCTCACAAATAATGCAAGGCTCAAACCCCAAGCGTGGTGAATAACCACAAGGCTTACTTTAACCTTCTGCAAGGCTGTACGTTACGGGATGCCAAACTACATGGGACATTGCGCTTTCCTCATTGAAACTGATGTTTGGATCTTGAGTAATTGTTTTACCTTAATCTGCCCCCAGAGGATCTGCAAACCTGAGTCACCTCTCTTTGGTGGGATATGACAGCGGCACCGGGAATTGTACATTGTGTTATTCTGTACAGTGTAAACACACCTAAAATGTCATTCAGAGCAAAGATTAGGTGAAACCGACCCCACATTCATCTCATCTTTGTACCAGAAGCTATGGGAAAAGCAGCAATGAATTGCTATCACTGTATTATGAGAACAGTGTATACTAAAGTTTCGTGCACCAAGAACCTTCACTATTTTTTAATAGCTGCGGACAAATCTGGGAATCTGTAACAAGTTCTATTCTCAGAAAATACTTTTCTCAGTTATTTGCTGTAAATCCACAGAAACCTCAGATAAGCCCAATGGGTAAATCACTGTAGAAAAAGATGCTGAGCCCCCTTGGTACACACATAATGCACACATTTACAGAGGACAGGGCAAGCCAAATACTACTTGCAAAATGTTTGAAAGAGGCATTTGATTCTGATTTTTATGGAAACATTGTCTAACTTGTGGGAAAGGCAGCTCGTCAGAGCCCAAAAGAAGGTCTCTGTACTCCCTGGCTTACACAAAGAGCCTCCATCCCAAGGAGTTTACAGGGGTTTTGCTGTGTTTGTACAGTACGTAGCTACATCAGAGTGCAAGTCAATAACTGGTGCTCCTTAGCAGTGTTGCAGTAAAAAAAGAGAGTACATTTCTCTGCCATGTTACAGGATATGTCATGATGTTCTTTCCTCACTCCTCCACTCATGTCTCCCAAGAGTGGTAAAACTCAGAGATTAAACAGTATTCACTCCCACTCCCCTGTTAAGGACGCTTTGAGCTTTAGCTTTTCTACAGGCTGCTCCTGTTTCTCCTTCCCCACTGCTCCCTGTGTAGGTGTGAAAAGGCTCTTGCAGACCCACACTCCTTCGGCTTGTGTGGCTTACATGTCCGCTTCCTCACAGGCGGATGGTGACCCAGGCACCAGCCTCCTTCAAGGGCTTCTGTGTTCAGCCTGCTAAACACGATGGGCAAAGCCAACACCTTTGTTCTCTGAGAGACAGCCACCGGTTGGGAGCCTGAACCTATTGACTAGATTAAATCCTACAGGCAGAAGAGACTCTGGCATCAACCCTGAGGCAGGCATTATTCACAGGGGAGGAGCAGTTAGTCCTTATCTCAGTATGGAAGCTTTGGCTCAAGGGCAGCTCACTTCCTGGAGGCATCCTCTGTGAATCCCCAAAGCCCTTACCTGGATTTCTTGGCCAACGACCCCTTTCTGCTCTCCCTGCCACACAGATGCCTCTATCACCCTTCTGGAAAATGGGTCTAATGCAGAGAGGGCTCCACAAACCACCCTCAAGGGAAGTCTCCTGGGCTGACAGCACATCTGAACTGATCAGCCTGCATAGTTCAGCAACTTCTGTGGTTACGAGGTCACCATGTTTCCTGGGCTGGGGTGAGAAGGAGCCTCATTCTTTCTCAACAAAGCTCCTGGCAGAGGGCTTAGCCTCACATGCCAGGGTGATCCTACAGCAACCTCTCCTCCTCAGCCATCTCTAGCCCTTCTCCTGTACTTGCTATGCTCACTAAAGTCACTAAAACACTCAAGGCAAAAAAGCTTTCAGTGCAAGAGAACCACATCATCCTGCCCGTACTAGGACAGAAGGGAGAGAAGAGGTCCAGGCCCTAGGAAAGCAGGAGGAACAGCGCACAAAGTGGCAGGGTGGAAGCTAGCCAATCTTATTCCAGGGTGTCAGAAGGGCATAAGGGAAGACCCAGAAAATGACAGAACTCCTGCTTCAACCTCAGTTTCTGTAAAAGTGATGGAGCCAATCATCCTGGGTGCTGTTGAAAGGCATTTCAAGGACAACACAATCATCAGGCACAGTCAACACAGGTTCACAAAGGGAAAGTCCTCTTGAACTAATTTAATATCCTTCTCAGATAAAGTCATCTGCCTAGTGGGTGACAGGCAAGCAGAGAATGTAGTTGTTCTGGATTTTAGTAAGGCTTTTGATACTGTCCCTCGCAGTACCCTTTGGGACAAGTTGCCCAACTGTGAGATGAGCTGGTACACAGTGCGCTTGGTGAATGGGGCTACATCTGGCTGGTGGCCAGCCACCAGCGGTGTTCCTTGGGGCTCAGTTCTAGGGCCAGTTCTGCTCAGTATTTTTAATCAGTGATCTGGATGCAGGGGTTGAATGCACAATTAGTAAGTTTGCTGACAATGCACAATTAGTAAGTTTGCTCCCAAACTGGGAGGTGCTGTTGATGCTCTTGAGGGATAAGAGACCTTGCAGAGGGATCAGGATTGCTTCGGACTAGGTATTACGAAACATTTCTTTACCCAGAGAGCAGTCCAACACTGAAACAGGCTTCCTNATGCACGATTAGTAAGTTTGCTCCCAAACTGGGAGGTGCTGTTGATGCTCTTGAGGGATAAGAGACCTTGCAGAGGGATCAGGATTGCTTCGGACTAGGTATTACGAAACATTTCTTTACCCAGAGAGCAGTCCAACACTGAAACAGGCTTCCTAGAAAGGCGGTTAATGCCTCATGCCTATCAGTGTTTAAAAGGCATTGGGCAATGCCCTTAGTAACATGCTTTAACTTCAGGTCAAGCCTGAAGTGGTCAGGAAAGTTGGACTAGATGATCATTGTAGATCCCTTCCAACTGAGCTGTTTTATTCACCCTTGATCCTACAGCTGTAAAAGCTGTAGTCATACTTAAACCACGTGTTCCCCTTCTTGCACCTAAGTACATTTATTACGAGAGTTACCCAAAGCAGATTCGTATTCTTAAATGGCACCTGGGAACTTACTCATTTAAAGTCCTTTCAAGGTCTTATCTTTCTCAGAAGGGCAGCTATCAATGACAGCACACACATGCTACTAGGGAACAGGGACCCTGCACAGAGACAGGCCCCGATCATCCTTTCATCTCCTCTGCCTTCCCATCTGTCCAGGCTCAGCTGGTGAGTAACAAGAAGGCCCAGATTTGTGTCTGGGTCCTGACCAGCATGTTGCATCATGTTGCAGCATAAAGTGGCGACACTTTGCTCTGAAGCACAATACGTGCCAAGGAAGTGATGCAAAGGAGGAGTTGACAAAGCCAGGTTAAATGGTGCCCAGAAACCCTTGTAAGATGCCAGTGACAGACACTAAGATAAAAATATGCGTGCACTCTCCTATCTCGCTTTTCAGCCACGTAATACATCCTTCTTCAGACACATATCTTTGCAAACATGCATTGCATGAGAAGGAGGCATTGCCATCCTGGCAACTCTTTCCTAACCCTACTCCTACATGGCTTACAGAGAGCGCTGCTCACTCTTTCTTCCTTCCTTCTCTCCCTCCCTCCCTCCCTCCTTCCCTCCCTCTTTCACAAAAAGTCAAAGGCAGGCTCACACAGCAACTTGGGGTTCAGTTTTTAGCTTCTCCTTATTCCACTTCACAGATTTGGAACCAAAGAGACAACAGGCCGACCTCCTAAAACCAGGAGTTATACTGGCCTGTATTCCCTGTTTTAAGTTTCCCAATCTTCTTTCAAAGCACCTGTCATGCTTTATGTGAAGTAGCGAGGCAGGTGTAACAACAGGCCTGTTATGCTAACAGTCATGAAAATCCAGGCTTCCACTGCCAGTAAATCAGCCATGATCAGCATACAAAGATATTTTCCTTTTTTTATCTTGTTGTAATGTTTTCAAATTACCTCAACACACTGACTGGCATGACAATTTTCTAAAATTACCATAACTGTTACTATGCTAGAAGATATTACTCCTCTTTTTCATCTTCCCCCCACCCACCCCCCGCAAACAAAACAGGAAGCTGTAAGCAATAGTTTTACAGAAAAAGGACAAAAAAAACCTGGAAATTGACAAAAAATGTGAACATCTTTAAAAATTACTAAATCCCGCTTTCATTTCTGTAAGGTTGTTAAATATTTATTTCTCCTATTTGGTGGTAAGGTAAGAGCTTAACAAATACAATCTATTATGAATTGGGCCTAGGAAAGCCATACTTGTGACACAGGGGAAAAAAATGTGATCTCAGTTCCCCCATACAAAGCCGTAACAACAGACTTCTGTGGTGCTCCTCTACATTTATCGTAGCTCAACTGAGTCTAGACCCTGGCCTTTGAATTGTTCACTGTGGTATCAAGATTCAAATGCAACCCTTATTACCCTTGAGAATAGTCACATGTTAGTAAAGTGGGTACTTGAAATCACTCAAAGTGCCTCTTCGATAATGCTGCTTATGAAGCTACATTGTGTTTGGTTCATAATGGATAGTTTCAACTCTGGTTTGGCACTGGGGAAGAGTTCTTGGATAATGCAACAAAGGAGATCCATAGGATAGCTATGTTACTCGAACAAATAAAATCACTTTGAAGAGGAGAAAACATCCAGATGATAGACAAGATGAGACAGCAACAATTACAGTGACCAGCAGTTTTGGGACGGCTACCCAAAACAGAAAGAGATCTCCACAGAACAGAAGGAACTCGTGTTGACAATGCTTTTAAGGAAATGTTTCAGAAGACACCCTTTGTTCTAGGGCCAAAATGTTTTTCAGGACCATTACATCTTCCAGACTTCTCATCCTCTTCATTTTTAATTAGCTTTTTTCTTAGCTGTGCTTCGTTTCATTTCCTCTCTAATAGCTGTCTTAACTGCTGTCCTCATACTAGAAACGTTCACAGGCAGTCAGTGCTCTTGAAATAGGCACTTGGATTACAAAGGCACTGAGAAGCAAGTTTATGGGCCAGGCTTCCCCTGCCTTTGGGCAGTAAGCTGGTCTGAATTGAGGGGTCTAGTCAAAATTGATCAGCCACAGCTGGCTGTACCTAGATATCTACCTACACGTAGCAGCAGAGCCAATTCAGAGAAATAGACACAAATACTTAAACATGTATTGTTTTAAGAGTAAATATAATTCCACTAGTAGGACTCAAGTCACCACAGCCACAAGGTTAGATTTTGTTAGTTATACTTCTGTAATGCCATTAAATTTTTATAAAGTGGTTCCTGGCTTCCACCGCTTCATCTTAGACTAGAACCTCACACCTCTATCTTCCTCTGATAGGAATAAATAAATCGACTCTCTTTTGCACTTTCTCCCTTCCATTATTCTCCAAAAGTGTTAAACTTCTGAAAGAGTTGATCCTGGGGATTTTGGTTTCATTTCCTCTAAATCCCTGAAATATTCTGTAACACTATATTTTTATCTATCTATCTCCCCTGCTACAATTGCCTGCTCTCTTCCAAATGGATTTTTTAACCAGTAGCAAGAAATCCGTAGTAACTAAGAAGAGTATGCCAATATGGTAGATGTAGACTCAAATTTACATCCAGCAGCCATTTTTGCTGTTCTCATTGCACTTGAATACAAACTTTGTAGAACTCACAGATTTTGTGCTCTCCGTTTTCATGTATCACTCAGGTCTGCTGTCTTCCGGTAAGCAGTGTACCAGAGGGAATGGAGAACCATCACCCTCTTTTTACCACTGACAAAGAGCATTCCGAACTGCATCATTTCCAAAGGCAGTGGAGTTTACAAGCAACTGTAGGCATTTCTTTCTCCAGGGGCTGAAGCTGGGATGCTGTTCTTCCATATGGTTCCCTACCATAGCTGTTTCGAAACACTAAAGCAGACAAAACCATTGTCATGGTTTAACCCAGCCAGCAACTAAGCCCCAACACAGCTGCTCATTCCTCCCCAGTGGGATGGGGAGAGAATCAGAAGGGTAAAAGCGAGAAAACTCATGGGTTGAGATAAAGACAGTTTAATAGGTAAAGCAAAAGCCACACATGCAAGCAAAGCAAACCAAGGAATTCATTCACTACTTCCCATGGGCAGGCAGGTGTTCAGCCACCTCCAGGAAAGCAGGGCTCCATCATGCCTAACGGTGACTTTGGAAGACAAACGCCATCACTCCAAACGTCCACCCCTTCCTCCTTTTTCCCCCAGCTGTACATGCTGAGCATGACATCACACAGTGTGGGACGTCCCTCCGGTCAGTTGGGGTCAGCTGTCCCGGCTGTGTTCCCTCCCAGCTCCTTGGGCAGCCCCAGCCTCCTCGCTGGTGGGGTGGGGTGAGGAGCAGAAAAGGCCTTGGCTCTGTGTAAGCCCTGCTCAGCAGTGACTAAAACATCCCTGTGTTGTCAACTGTTTCCCGCACAAATCCAAAACACAGCGCCATACCAGCTACTGTGAAGAAAATTAACTCTACCCCAGCCAAAACCAGTACAACCATGAAAATAACACTTTGCATATAGAAAGCTCTCTACAAACAGTCTCGGGGGTGGGAGTGAGGCAAAACAAAACAAAAAACCCCCACAAAACACAAACAAAACCCCCAAAAACACACACCCCTGAGTAAACAAGCTACCCATGAAGAAGCAAAAGAAGACAAGAAGCATCTAAGGCTACAAAAAAATTGATGTCATAGAGACTTCCAAATCCCTAAGCTTAGATCACTAACCATTTCCCTTTCCAGAATTACCTTATTTATGACACGTTTTCATGCTTTCTAGTCCCTGCTAATCCAGGAGATATGGAGATATACAAAAATTATTATCAGTTTCTCAAGCCTTCAGTATTTTTGAATATTAACTATGGGTTCAATTTAATTCTATTTTTATCTGAACTAGTCTGCCCATATCTAATGGCTTGGTTATATTCCAAAAAAACTTCTTTCTAATTTTAGAAAAGAGATTGCAACTCACTCCTCATTTATAAATGTTTTAAGGTCTCCACACTATAGGTTTTTCCTCCTTTCTGTGTTAGTAAGGAAAGGTGCAGTTTGTTTTAAACTGCTTAATACACAGTCATTTTGTAAAATATTTGGCAGTAGTAGCTTCCCCAAAATTATGATCTTGCAATTAAGCACCTTAAGTTGTAATGACAGAAGACCAATTCAGTTGCTTTAAAATGAACAATGTCAGCATCAAAGGGCTGACTCCCTGAGCCTGTTTACTCTTATCTACCAGTCTTTTAGAATTCTTATCAAGAGCACAATAAATTATTAAGACATATGACAACAAAGACTCCTCCTTGAATGGTACCACAAAGACACTTTTCTAATGCTAAAATCCTGCTCATTACCAAACAAATGGAAGGAGGTTGGAAGATGGAGGGTCCTGTGTAAGATTAATTTCAGGAAGATGTGTGCTTAAGGTCCTCTAAGGAAAGAGGAGAGCCAGTCAAGGCAGAATGCTGAACCCAAGGTGTTTCCCCCCAAAGCTATCCCCTTCATCCATTCAGATAGCAACTGTGGAAACTGCTGAAGGAAAAGGTTATAGTCCAATATTCTGTTGGCAAAGTACAGGCACTGTCATTTATTTTATCATCATAATAGCCCTTGGCAGGCTATCCTTCCCAGCAATACAACAAACATTTTAAATGCCTTTTTAGCTAAGCAGTTTGGAGAGATGTGCAAAAATAAACCGCAAGTAAGCAGTTTCAATCCAAGAGTTAAAGCAACAGCAATTATTACTTAATTCCTACTCATTTGCAGCTCCTGTTGTGGCAGCACAAAGGAAGCAGCCAGTGGGGATTCACTGCTTAGGCACAGGTGACAAAAAAGTGATCGGCTGTTTAGTTGTTTACTTGTCAACTAAGACAAACACGAAGAAATTTTCACTGAAGGGATGCATTTGCTTAGTGGGATAGAGTAGATGATAAACCTTTGGGATGAGGAGATGGTGATTGACAATGAATATTAATTGGCTAATGAAAAGACCTGCAAATTGCTAAGGAAACAAAAGTTTCAGACCACTAGCCCTAGTGTGTACTGGACTTGAATCAACAGCAAGCTTTCTGCCCGCAAGGTTTTCTTAACTTTCATTTTGTACTGAAAATTTCAATCTTCTTCTAGAATACTGTGCATATACGATCATTTCTCTACATGCTGAAAACATCCCTTTTTCAACATTCTCAAATCACCTATGTTGAGGAGATATACTTTGCTGTTGACTGTAGGAAAAGAGTGTTTTCATGGAGAGGGATCAAGGAGAGAGGAGACACTGAAGTGCTTGGTTACAAGAACTACTAGCTTGCAGTGAAAGTGACTTTTTTTCCTAGCATTGCACTCAGATCTTGGACCAGTTACAGCTTCAGTCTTCTGTACTTCCGAGTCTCATTCTCTAGTATTTGATAAGCCTTCACGACCCTGAAAAAGAATATTTTCTCCAGATCAAGAGGTTACTATCATTCATCTCTAGTCTGCCTAGTGAGGCTAAGACAGCTATAAATGCACGAGCCCCGTAAGCAACAAAGTCAAATCTAGAGAGTTAGACAGTTCACCTGATAGGTACTAAATAAACGTACAAGCCTAGATCCAATCCCTCCACAGCACACCTTCTCCAAATGATACACTAACGCAGCAGAGGAGCTATACTGATTGCAGAAGCACAGACTTAGCCCTTCGAAGTGCAACTGAATGCACTCACCAGACGTATAACAGTTCAGAGAAATAATGTGTTCTTTAGGATAATGTAAGACTAAAGAACTGGAACCGACTCATTGGACACCCAGTCTAGTTCTGGCCCCACGTTGCATGATCGTTTCACTACCTGACTAACTTTGAATATAAAAGTAAATCTAACTTCCTTTTTGGTATGCAGGTGACAGTCCAGTCCGCATGCTGCACCCACTAACAGGAAAGCAGAAACACAGCCAAGCCTGACTGCTTTGCCCTTTCTAGTGGAAATAAGAGGAAAGATCTTGCCTCCATATTGAGCCCCTCTCTGCTTTCACTTGCAGCCGTATGGCTTAATTTCCCACTTGCTAGTCTTGCTGGAAGGATGCTCCAGGCACTTAAGCCAGGAAGATTAGAAACTTATTTCTAAATCAGTCTAAACAATTTATCCATTTTTTCTTTAAATTTTTAAAATGTAATTATTTTTTTAATTTTTAATTTTTTTAATTTAATTTTTTAAAATTAAACATGCATGGTTTCCAATCCCCACGTATTTGCGATTCTCCATTGTATTTCCCTCCATAATCTTCTAAAGAATACTCTTTCCAAATATTTTCCTGCTACCCAAAATGACCAAATATATTGCGTTGCCTTTGTCAGTCACTGTATCAATGTACAATACCGGTTTAATCTACCATTGGTGACCTAATTCTGATTGTCTATTGTTTGTTTTCCTCTTCCCGTCACATATCACTATTTTTTTTCCTTTCAATATTTGTTAGGAAATTGCAAGCTATTTCAGGGTCAGACAAAGAAGCCTGTACTAGTTAAGTGGTTAAATACTGTACTTTTAAAAAATGACTGAATTTATTTAACTGACATTAAGTGCCTGTTCTGTGTTGTAGTCAAATAACCAGCCTGAATGAGAATCTGATTACCAATAAATCAGAGTTAAGAACCTTTTAAATTTCACTCCTGCAAATCTCTTTTCTGATCCTACCTCTAAAAGAGAAAGAGCTACAGGAATGATTGGGCTGCTTGAGAACATGCCCCACAAGCCTGAGCTTGCAAGGTGATGAGTCATTAATTCTGACTGAATTCAGTGAGGGTTCAAGTTCTCAGCGGGTTTTGAGTTACAGCTCCCGAGCTCAGAACCAAACACTTTAGTGAGAAGTTCTCAGTGAACATCCACTGTACAGAGCAGCCATAGAGAACAGGAAGATTGAAGAGTTTACAGAAGAATAGGTAAAACTATGGGAAAACTGGAGAAAAATAATTTGAACATAAATCTTTAAACATCTAAAAACCCGGACTAGCAGCCAATGCATATGTTGAATAAATGAGCCATTTTTCTTACTCAAATAATCACAGCAGCATGCATTTGGGTGTCTGAAGAGATTAGAGAACTGATAATAATATTAGAGTCAGTAAACAACTATTGTACCTATATTAGTATTCCACATCTTTCATTGCTTAACCCTTTGGAATAACAATTAGGCTTCGGTTTAATTGACCAAATAAAGTTGGTAGGAAATTTAAAACGTCTCTTCCAAATGACAAAACTGGGGTATTTTATTGATCATAAAGGTTCTTAATGCAAACTGAGGACTGCTGAGGTAGCAGAACTGTCTGCAATAGGTTACAGTGTACAGCAATAAACTTCCCATCTCCTATCAAGCCTTCAGCGTGCTGTTCACTATGCAGTCTTTATCTTCACATGCTGACACATGTAATCTAACATTCTCACTTTGCCACAGTAGGAGCAATTGCTTGACAATTTGATTATGGTTTCCTGTCAGCTCATACACAGAACGTTCTTTGAGCTTTCAAGAATTGCAAAATATTTTGATTTTACAATGATAATAATCTTCTGGGGAAAACATCATTTAAAATATTGATTTCTGATAGCAAACCTACTCCAGATCTGCATGCAGAAACTGCTCTCAACATCTAGAAGCTGATACGCTGCACATGAGAAGAGAGGCAGAAATGACAGTAATGTGCAAATAAGAGGGAGAGGGTTGGTGAATGAAAGCAGTTACTATCTAACAGCTGCTCTGCGCCCTGTGTGAAATGAGTGGATGGTCCCAGTCTGGGCTGTGTGAGACAGGCATCCTCCCTACAAAATTCCAAACAGGCTGAGCATGGAGGTCAAATCTTGAAAGGACACGAGGACACCTTTACCTCTAAAACTGGCAAATCCCAGGTGAGTAATGGGCATAGGGAATGGTGGAAGACATGTCTGGTTGCTGCCTTCTTGGTTGAATCGAGACAATTGAGCACTCCACAGCGATTGCTGTCAGTCTAGCTCATTTGGATTGTTTTTTCAGGACAATGTGTTATATAGCTCTTTATATGTGGGTTGCAGCCAAAAAGCTATTGCCTAATGAAGTGGGGGTTGGACTAGATGATCTCTAGAGGTCCCTTCCAACCCCTACCATTCTATGATTCTATGATTGTAAGTCAAGAGGCTGGGGTCAAAATTGAACTGATGCCACTTTTGCATTACCTCTGGCCTATGCTAGCTTAGTATTAAATTGCTCCCCTCATAGTTTGTCCCATTTTACACCAAGTGTCAAAACCCCCAGTCAGTCAAAGTGATACCTAACATCATGCAGCAAAGCCTCAGTCAAACTCTTTAGTTCTGGCTGTGTCCTAGAGAAGCTTAATGTTCACGCAGATCTCCTGGTATACACAAGAGATGCTGGGTGAGCTATCTGCACTAGCAAAACAGCCAGAGCAGACGCAACACGCTTGGTGAACTAAGCCCATGCAGTTATGTGTGTTGCCTTCACAAAAAATTTCAGGAAATATTTTTGTAACAAAAGTACGCGTTTCACTGAATATCAAGTGATATAGATGTTTACATTCCGAGGAACAAATTGTGGGAACAGTTTAGAGGCCAGTTTCTTTCACCATATGGTCTGGATTCCTACCTCCAATCGAAGCAAATTCAAGACAGATATTAAATAGTTTTACCTATGTGGCTGTTGAGCATTTGTGGAAACGTTACATTAAAAGCCAAATTGCCTTGTCACAGCAGTCAAAGTAGACATTTTACTTGCTTAAAACAAAGGCATTTTTTGTTTAAATTGCTATTTTCATCAAGACATCAAAATACATTTTCTTTTCATTCTTCTTGTTGTCATTGCCCCTGAGGTACGACAGTTACATGAAAGAGAACAAGGGAATAACTACAAAGGGAGTGATGCAAGAAAGGGCAATCTTGGATGCCTAGAATCAGACTGAAAAGCTAAGACATTAAAATGGAAGAGATATCACTGAAAATAATCCTGTTACTGAAACTGCATGACTAACAATAATTTATAGCAGTCGGGAACATATGTGCACCCCCATAACACAATCAATCACTTCACCTGGAATTCAGCCATTCAGCATTATAATATTCATATATACAAGCTGTTAGCTACCATTTATCAAAAAGCTTTTAACTAATTACTTAAACTTTTAAACAACAATTTTATGAATTTACACTGAATTCCAAATTACCATCATATCCTATTTTATCAATAGGTATTAGGCTAGTATCTTGCATTCTGATGAATGCCAGAAAATCTGGGTGTGTCACAAGGCAAATATGTCGAATTAGACAACCAGTACTGTGAAAACTTATGCAACTCTGAAGAGCTGTGACGTGAGATGGAGAAGCCTCAGCAGAGGCTAAGAAAGAGCCACACGGACTTCAGCAGACTAGTTTAGCTCCCTTATGTCTAAGGGGGTCACAAGAAATCTCCAGATACAAAAAAAAACAGAGGAAAGTGATCATAATCTTCACTTGCACTACCGAATACCACAATTCATTGAAGTCAGCTGATTGCAGAGCAGGAAGAAGAGCTTAGGAAACAGCCTCCTTTACATTACACCAGATAGTTTTTCTGTCTTCCACTTAACATAGAAAAGGACAAAAAGCTTCTCTCGACCTTGTTAGATGAGGCTGTCTAACCTACTGCACTATAGTTTAAAGAGGAATGACTTAGCTGTAACTGGTTGATTCCGCTGTTGTGCTGTAGCTAGTCTTGCCAAGAGCGTTAAAATACCATTGCCATTCCAAGACAGATTTTTTGGTAAGAAAAAAGAAATAGGACAGCCTGCATGAGAAAGCAGTATAAACTACTAAAGCAGAGTACTTTGACAAATGAAGTTTTCGCTTAGATTAATTGCAATTATTATATTTTTTAAAATGTAATTATGTATACATTTTATAAGTAATGCTGACTTATACATACAAATGGAATGAAAAATTGAAAGCAATGCTTAGCAAAATGTAGCTCAGCTTTTTGAATTCATATGAAGATTTCCATCTTTAAAGTGATTCAAAATTTAAACTGAAGTGCTTTTCTAGATGGTGTCCAAGTGGCTGAAGAGGCTTCCTTTGTTTCTTGTAGCTTAACTTTTTGGTGACCAATACAGCATTTCTCACCAAACTGCTCTTTTCAGAAGAGATACATCTGAGGCTGCACTGTCCAGCAGCGTAGGTATGAGGCTGTAATAAAAATACTTCTGCAATATTTTTCTTCCACAGTTCTGTTTTCAATACTATGCAGATACCCTTCCCAGAATCTGCGCATCCACCATGAATTCAGCTGCATCAAAACCACACTGTTGGTCCTTTGAGGTCAGATCTAACGAACGTTGAGAGCAGAGATTACCAAAAAGAATTGCCTCTCTTCTCTCTGGTTGACTCCCTAAAGCACATAATTTGTTTTATAAATGAAGAAAATATATTTTTGTAATCGCAGCAGGTGTGGAATATAGATGCCTCTTTATTTATGCTAATAATTAAAAAGAAATGTCAGGCCTACCACATCCTGATCATTTAAGTCACTTTAATGATACATGAAATATAGAAGACAACTTCACTAAAGGTCTCTAAAGAGAAAAGGGCAACACCACTAAATAAAGAAGGATTATCATGCAGGGGTAAGATGGCATTCATACAAAATGCAATTTACTTTGACAGTAATTGTCTGTATCTCCCCTGCTATTATTGAAGATATATGTGTTTGAATAAGAGCTTTTCTCTTTGAGAAGTCAGCTGTTCATTCTCTTTGGTCTGCAGTTAAGTCATACGGTCCTGTGTTAATGGCTTCACCATTTATTACGTAAGAAAAATTATTATGATGTCATCAATTTGTCATTTAGAGCCCTACAGCAGGGCCAAGTAACTGAAGATAGTGTCTTGAGAAACTGAACTGTAGTGTGCTTCGATAAAAATCATTGCTTTCAGAATTTTGAGGGAGGTTTATTTTGTTTAAATGGTGAACAAAAAGACCCGCGAGGAAAGGCACAAGCAATTCCTCAGAGGTATGTGGTTTTATGTAGACGCTATTGAGACTTATTTCAAATGCCCATTTTCAGTCTCTCTGCATTAATGTTCCTGAATACACCATTTACCTTTAAACCAGAAACAGCTCACTTTTTCCTACCTCTTTACTCAGAGTGGTCAAGTGTGCTTATAGGCTTTTAATTCCAAAAAAAAATTTGAGGAAATATTTGACCCTCAGCACTGAGTATACGTCAGGGGTTTCTCCTTCTAAAAAGCTCTGTCCCTTTGTGGTTGGCATAATCTAGCTCATTGTCATGTCAACAGCATACGCAAGTACTGTTCTGCCTAAAAAACCTCAGAGCGAGCAGGCAGAGGGGAGGGCGTGAGCTTCTCCTGACTGCTGTGCAAGGACAGACCCTGGGTGCGAGGGAGAGAATTGATCTTCCTCAGAAGGGTCAGGGCTTGGTTCAGGCCAAGGTACTTCCAGGTGAGATGTGAATGACAGCAGGCGACATCGTGCTGCCAGCCCCAACTGCTGCACAGAGAAGCAGCGACCCTGACCCCAAAGCAGGAGACAATGCACTTCTTCCCCACTCACAGCAGGGGAAGGATATGTTAATAAGCTCCTCGTGTTCCTGCTGAACATTCAGACGGGCGGGTGTCCTGCAGCAGAACAGGAACATCTGCTTTCATTGAGTCCTACAGACAGATGAGTGCTGGCAAGGTCTTATCCTGAGGTTCTCAGTCTCAAGAGAATCAAGGAGCTCTTCTGCCCCCAAAGTTCTTGAGCACTATTGGAAATCAAATATGACTTGAGAAAGACTGATAAAAAAACAAAAGAGTAACTAACAATATGGAAAGTTCAATAATGAGATGGTGGACTGACAGAATATGAAACAAATCAGGCTGAACAACCATTCCAACAGATTCACTGCTCCACAAGAGGTGCTTACAGTTAAGTGTTTGAGTATATTTAAGACAAAAAAATTACTTAAGGTAATTAACACACCACAGCTATTGGCACAGTCCTATAAAAATAATGCATTGATCTTCCAGGTGAGAATATTTGGGTTTCCTTCCCAGCTGCAATACTCAAAATAATACTTAACCTGTATATGGCAATGATCAAGTGTCTTTTGCCTTCCAGATGTTATCCAATTACATATAAAAAGCTGAGATAGAAGAAGGAATAATGATGTAGAGCTGTAAGAGGGTCATAAAATATACCTCACAAAATTTCTTGTTAGAATATGGGTGTCCACAGCTCTTAACCTGGCCCCTGACAGTTAAACCCTGTGGCTTGTTTTACAAGTAGGTATGGCTACAAGACCGTGCTTAGCTTGAAGATTAACTATAGCATTTCATGTAATTATCCTGTCTTACCATGCATCTGCAACAGAAACCGTTTAAGGCACTGGACCAAATTAGTTGTCTTTGTTGCCAGTGTTGTGTCATTGAAAAAATTTCTAAATTGTCCAAAACTGCTCAAATTGCAATTCAGTCCCTTCTCAGTCAGTTCTCTGCACAGAAGCACCGATGCTCATCTTGTAGACGTGGTCATAGTGAATGCTTCCCATGCACAGCATTAAATGACATTGTGGAGAAAAGAACCACACAGCTCTAATTGAATTTTTGTTTGCCATCATTGAAATTCTTGAACTGATTTCAAATATGCAGTCTCAAAAGGGAAAAAGAGTTGACCCCATTAACTGCATTGTCTTTGGATTCTATATATCTCCAACAGAGCAGACTAGATTTCACCTTAAACTCCTACCCAAAACAAGAGACCATGTAAACATATGCAATTAAAATGAATGAGTTCAGTCACATACAGTTTGAATATGAATGATGGATGCACAACCATTTCATAATTGTTATTCTACCTCAAAAATGAATATGATGAAAGCAGATAATTAAAAAATTTATTTCCAGATATTGTTTCAGAATGATCATGGATAATTATAAATATTAGTGCTAGTTCCTGTATTTTGACCTTCATGGACCTCAAATAAGCCCAAAAGGAGAACTCTAAGGACAAAACATGAATCCAATCAGATACCATCGCGAACCCTTCCCAGCAAAAACAGGCATTGTTTGGCATTGTAGGAAGGCATCATTGATGGCACTGTAGAAAGACAGATCTCAACGTTCACTCAGACTCTAATATGAAACCTTTGGATACATTTCATGGAAGTCAGTATTGCCTAAAAGAAGATCAATTATCTCATTTTAATCTCCGATTTACACAATTTGTAATACACTCCTTAGAGAAGACAGTTTGAATCAGTATGGCCCTGCCTTATAATACTGCCCTCGGGGAATGGCAAAGTCAGAAAAGTCCCCCTTTCCCTTGGCCTGCATAGCCTTGCCCCCTCCAGTAAGCCCAGCCTCCTCTTACAGCTCCGAGCTCCACAGCCTCTGCTAGCAGCAGTCCCTGGCCTTTGCCAGCACTAGTGCTCTGCATTCATTTCCATGCACCTTGTTTTCAGACTCTAAACCCTGTTAGTGCGGTCTTCTGGAATAAGTTTGTCTTTATTATTTTTCCCCTCACTGTTCTCATTTACAAACCGTGGAGATGTAGAACAGCCCTTTTGGGGAGTACTCTTTTAGCAACTGCATTTGTTCATGGTGCACGTATGCAAAAGTCAGGAGAAGCAGGAACACGTCTATCTTTATTTTAATGTTGTTGTTATTCTCTGCATAGCTTTTTAAAATTACTTCTCTCTATTGGCAACCATTTATCTCCAAAAAAAGGTATCTCTCAAACCACAGCAATGTTGACTTTTTTGCTTTACCACTGTGCTCTCATACTTATGTTCTTACATGGTAAAATTAGTATAAGTGGCAACGTGTTTCCACAAGGCACAGCAATGAAGCTGTCATACCAGGAAGGCTGGTTTGTCTCACTAAAAAAATTACAGAGAATACAAGCCACAGAAGGCTTTTGCTAAGAAACCATCTGCTATAACCATCAGACCATTTCCTGCTCACTAGCTTATGCTATTTGCAGGGGTGAGGGCTACAAAGAATTTCTCCTCCTGTCAAGCAGTCTCCTTGCACAAGAGTCTGAGCTCCAGACTCTCTTACAACATCCATGTTTTACAAAACTATCTTAAAGACTGAAAAGTGTCAGAACTGGTGAGGAGAAATCTTCCCCTTGGCACCGAGAGCAGGAGCGAGTAGCTACAGAGGGGCAGGGACCAAGCTTCATCACCTGACGCCGAGCCGTCTGCATTCAGGAGTGCAGAATTTCTCACAGCTTCTCCAGCTTGATAGTACTCCAGCTTCAGGGGACTACCTATATGCAAGTAGTTATTAAGATACTATTCATGCTGAGTCAAAGCAAAAAAACAAGGCCGAGAAGCAAGCAATGGCAGCAGTTGCTGTTTAACTGTCGCAACCCTACCAAGGACTGTTCATCTACAGTTTCCACCCTCTCCCTGCTGCTGAGCATGTCCCTACCATCTCCAAGCTCTGCTGCAATAACTGTTCTCCTGTAAGTAATTCTCTTGAGGCCTTGCACTGTCTTCCACCAGCCTCCTTTAGCGGCCAGCATTTCATTTATCCTTTGTTTNGGTCTTCTGGAATAAGTTTGTCTTTATTATTTTTCCCCTCACTGTTCTCATTTACAAACCGTGGAGATGTAGAACAGCCCTTTTGGGGAGTACTCTTTTAGCAACTGCATTTGTTCATGGTGCACGTATGCAAAAGTCAGGAGAAGCAGGAACACGTCTATCTTTATTTTAATGTTGTTGTTATTCTCTGCATAGCTTTTTAAAATTACTTCTCTCTATTGGCAACCATTTATCTCCAAAAAAAGGTATCTCTCAAACCACAGCAATGTTGACTTTTTTGCTTTACCACTGTGCTCTCATACTTATGTTCTTACATGGTAAAATTAGTATAAGTGGCAACGTGTTTCCACAAGGCACAGCAATGAAGCTGTCATACCAGGAAGGCTGGTTTGTCTCACTAAAAAAATTACAGAGAATACAAGCCACAGAAGGCTTTTGCTAAGAAACCATCTGCTATAACCATCAGACCATTTCCTGCTCACTAGCTTATGCTATTTGCAGGGGTGAGGGCTACAAAGAATTTCTCCTCCTGTCAAGCAGTCTCCTTGCACAAGAGTCTGAGCTCCAGACTCTCTTACAACATCCATGTTTTACAAAACTATCTTAAAGACTGAAAAGTGTCAGAACTGGTGAGGAGAAATCTTCCCCTTGGCACCGAGAGCAGGAGCGAGTAGCTACAGAGGGGCAGGGACCAAGCTTCATCACCTGACGCCGAGCCGTCTGCATTCAGGAGTGCAGAATTTCTCACAGCTTCTCCAGCTTGATAGTACTCCAGCTTCAGGGGACTACCTATATGCAAGTAGTTATTAAGATACTATTCATGCTGAGTCAAAGCAAAAAAACAAGGCCGAGAAGCAAGCAATGGCAGCAGTTGCTGTTTAACTGTCGCAACCCTACCAAGGACTGTTCATCTACAGTTTCCACCCTCTCCCTGCTGCTGAGCATGTCCCTACCATCTCCAAGCTCTGCTGCAATAACTGTTCTCCTGTAAGTAATTCTCTTGAGGCCTTGCACTGTCTTCCACCAGCCTCCTTTAGCGGCCAGCATTTCATTTATCCTTTGTTTCTCAATGGCTACAAACTGTCTTTCCCTGCCCCGCCCCGCCCCCAAGTCCATGCCATTCTATCAGGTTGGTGTCTGTCCAGTAGCCTATGTGGAATGAGTTGGCGACCACTTTCCAGTGTTGCAGCAATAATGCGTTACTCCAGTTGGCATTCGTGCTTGTCCCACCAGACCGAGCATTTCATCTAAAGTCCAGCAAGCACCAGACTGCAGGGGCTGCTCTGTGAGGTTGTCGCTGCAATGATGAAGAGCTCAACCAAACCATGCTTGCTTCCTGCATCTACATACAGACTTCAGTTTGCCTGGAAATGTCAAGAGATGGGTGGGAGAAGAAATGCCTGATCGTCTGTTGACTATACCTTGTCTGCAGAAACCCCTGGTGTAAAGCCAGTAATACCGATAAACTTGCCCATTTATCAGAACAGCTCATATTGACAATTTATCTGTGGTAAGGCGGCCAGGCCAGAGCTGCATTTAAAACAAGGATGTGTGAGGGTATTGTATTACCTTGCTGGTGACGGGTTCCTCATGCAAAAATAGCTAAGCAACAAGTGCCTGTCCCACCCTGCCTTATTGTCGCTTCCACTAGAGGGGATATCAGCTCCCCTACTGTCGGATCCCCGCTTCCCACACAGGGAGCACACAAAGGGCTTTCATGCTGTGTTTCCATTAAATGCAAAAGCTCAGAAGTAACTCAAATTGTCAGGATTTATTCTGAATCGCCTTTGCCCATAATAAATAGAAGTCTAGATCTCTCATGGTTAAACAAAATGACATGCACACAGTGAAAAAATTAAAGTTGTTGAGCCATTAGATGACTCATAATTATGTGCATAAATGTTCTGATTGTAATGGTTAAAGGTGTGAGTGTTAGTAATTAATATTAGATGTTGCCAGTAAAGATTAAGCTTAGCTATCAGAACACTGGTTGACCTCTTGAAACTCCAGATCATTGCAAATGAGATCCTTTTTTCATTACATAGTTAAGTGTTCACATACAGTATCCTATTTCTGATGAACATCGCATGCAGAAGGGGTATTTCTTACAGTGATTTCCCTACGGGTTTGAGAAGCCTGGTGTGGGAAAGAAAGAATTTAAACAACTAGCTGCTGACAAGTTGGTTTATACCATAATTACTAGCACAAATTATTATTTTTGCCTGAACATTCTGCTCTGTATTTCAGTTGTGAAAAGGTGAGGGGGTTTTAATTTTTTGGACTGAACATTTGAACTACTTAACATAATTTACATACCAGGCAGTGTAATTTCTGGTCTAGTTTCCAATAGGACTTCTGGAGAATTAGGGAAAAATACTAATACCTGTTTCCCAAGTGACAATTCTTGGCTGCTGAGCATACAGCCCACAGTAGCAGATCATGTGCTGGATGGTCTCTAGGGAAAAAGAAAAGCTACAAACTGCTGCTAATGCTAGAAGTAGCCACCTTGTTATTCTCTTGCTTGCTGTTTGTTTCTGTTTCCAGCAGAAATCAGTAGACCCATTTTACGTAATGTTTAATTCAGCCCAGCTGCTGGCAAGTGGATGGCCATATCCTTCTGTCCTTATCTGCTCTGGAGCCCATCAGGCACATAAGGGAGGGTCACCTGCTGACACCCACAACGACCCACATCCACCCTTCATAGCCTCTGCGGCAGCAGCTGGAGCAGCTTTTATGTGGTATCAGCACACGGCGAAGGAGCACCATCTGGGAAGAGGACAAGGACAGCAGGCCAGAAGAATCCAGCAAGAGCCAGTGCACTAATACCTGCAAGCACCCTCTCCCCACGCTGTATACGTGGCAGCAAAGGAGCAGGTCCCAGCCCATGAAACACTGTAGTTCTGTTGCGTCTGTGCAGGGACAGGCAAAGCAAGAGCAGGCTCTGCTTCCCCAGCCATCCTCATATCTCACCATTCTAGAGCAAGCCCATCCAGACTTACCTACTGCCTCTTCTTCCACAGCCCTGTTACCAATTTTCTTCAGTTAAAGTTTATGGTGACATGCAAAGTACTTACAGAGATGTAAGCTATGAAAAGCAATTACTTTGCATTGGCCATTCAAACCTGACAGCTAGACTGGAATAACCTTGGCTGCTCAAGCCTCCCTCCCACCCCATTTTGCTGCAGCATTAGATCACCGTGAAGTGGGGGAAAACGACGTTCACTTCATGACAACACGAATGAAAGTGATTTTTCTTTTACATACCAGAACAACATTTTAAAGCAAAAGAAGAGAAAATTGCATTAAACACACTCAACTATATTTGCTAAATAATTTATCTAACAAAAGTCAAGCAAAGAACATACATTCTGGAAATACTGCATATTTTATTAATTAGCTGAAAAGAAAGAAGTCTCCTGGTAGCTTGCTCTAAGACTCACTACTGCTCAGGAATGGGGATTTCTAAATAAGATAAATAGCTTTATAATTAGCAAAACTTGTAGTTCATCATGTGTGTGAAATAACAGGTACATTAATATCACTATTTCTACAAATACTCCTTGTAAAAGGCCATCCATTGTACAGTACACAAAGGAATTATGCTAGGCTTTATGCCACACAATACAGTCCCCATGGCTAAAGTAGCTCCTGAGGTTCCGAAAATTTAGAGCTTGTACCTGGGCATGCAATAGCTCCTCCTCACATGATAGCTCTGAAAGGCTGTTTCTGACCATCGTTCCTAATTAATTGCGTCAGAAACACAGTGCCAAAATAAAACTTACTATACTGTTGGATATCTGACCAAGGCAATGGTTTTACTAGCTGACAGGCAGTCGTTCAGCACGCTACACCACACAGCAGTCAGCGCCAGCCTCCAGCCTGACTCACGATCCTGGGCTGGGCAAAAGATTCGGCTGTTTCTCTCCTCAGCTGTAATGTCCCCACAGAATTTACGTGGGGAGGCAGGCAAGTTCTTTCCCAGGTGGTGAGGCAATACTCATCAGGATAGATAACTACACCAAGAGTCTTCTTCCTTCTACAGAGTTTTTGGATAAAGGAAGCATTAAACCAAATGGAAAGCCATCCACCCTGCAGGCTTTCCAGCAATTCCTCTGACTCCTACCATAAAGCCGCACATAGGAGTTAGGTTTATAATTCTGTCCTATTCCTGGTTTAGGAAGACATTTACTGCAGTTTCTCAGGTAGCTTCCTACCCAATATTGCTGCTAAAAGCAATTTTACAAAGCAAAAAACCCTCTCCTAATTCCTTCCTAATTAAAATCCGTGTTCCAGAGTCCACCAGTGCTCGAACACAGCTGTTCTTTTTCAGTTTGTTTTTGTAGAATTTGGAAGAAAGCATGGTAGGAGTTTATTTAGTTTCTGTAATACATAGATATTTACTTACCGTCATTCAAGTCTCTCTTGGAGAGGGACCCCAAGCTGGCCTTGCTTTGGCTAGCAGTTGGAATAGCAATCCAGTGTTTGCAGCATTACTTATGGAAACCATACTAAACACCTAGTGTGCCCTGTAATACTCTTAGGAACAGTTATCTCATAACAATACAGTATTACTGACCCAGTTACTAGATGTCAATCAGCAACTAAACCATACATAGCATTACATGCCTTGGTAAATTGAGATTAAAGACTTGGGTATCTATCTGTACATGAAAGTACCTAGATAATAGATCACCTGATTGTCCTGTAAGATTCTGCTTGCTGCAGAAGTTGCCTACTAGAAGTTCTATTTATAATTTTTTTGCTCCTTCACTTTTGCTTTTGTCATTAGCAAACCCTTTTCCAGCTCAAAAGCATAACTAGGATTTTTTGATAGAGACACAGCTGCTGATGGCAGCAGGCATCTGGTATGGTTCATACCCAGCTTATTCCCAGCAGACAGGCATGGCAGAAGGTCCACATAAGGTCGAGCAGGCAGCAGTACTCCGTCTGCAGTTGTCTTCCACATGTGTGCAAAGCTGTGTACCAGGTTGCCGGTACTCATGCTAGTACACTGCTATTCCACCCAACTACTAGACAGGAGTGAGAGCAGATGCTACAACTCAGGTGATGGGCAGTATTATCTCTGCAGCAGATGCAAGTCAGCCTCGTTCTTTCAGTATCAACATTGCTGCACTGGTTTGTACCGGTCAGAACTGGGCATTGCCTTCACTACCACAAAAATACTTCAGATAAGTTATTTATTAAAAACTTCGCAGCTTGTATTGTATTAAGTAACATACGCTTCTCCTTGACCAATGTCTTTATAATGTATGCAAGTGCATTTGTTCATCTAAAACACAAAATAAACCCAATACTAGCTGAAGACCAAACTCCTCATTAATTAAGGAAGGGAGGGGAAAAGGCAAGTTTAACACTAGCTTTTAGAATTAATACCAGTTCTGAAGTGCCACTTAGCAAGATAAAGCTTTCTTCCAAATTTATTGTCGACTCTTTCCTTCTATAATTCTTATGTCCGTAAGGGTATAAGCTTGGACACTTCCAAGTTCAGGCCTAGAAATGTTCTATCTGTTCAGTCATTTCTTTTGACCTTTATGGGCATAGCTACATAAATGATATAATAAAAGTCTTTATTTTAAAAGCTTTCTCTCATTAGTGTCTGCTCTCAGTTCTATAAATCACCGAGCTGTACATGTGATTGTGCCCTGCCATACAACTCCAAGTACAGAAGTAGACAAATGAAGCTGTTACCAACCAATACTATTTGACATTTCTAACCCATACATTTTGAGAACTTTAATTACATATTTACTGTGATTTCTGATTAAAGCAAAATAGCTTTCAGTGGCACATGATAAATCACACCACAGAATTATCCACATTGTTTCCCAAACTTAGTGAAATTATTCGTTTGCCACATTCGTGACTGAAGTCCATCTTCCAATAAGAAAATAGAAAATCAAAAGAAATTACTTCTGGATACTCTGATAACTCCAAGTCTTTCTATAACTTGTTCTGCTCTATCTCGCTTACCCTCCAAGGGAGGATTTCTACATCTCCTTTATGTAGAAGGTGAGTTAACAACAGGTGTACGCACAGCATTGCCTGCCTGTGAAGATGGCTGTGTCCGCTGCTTTGGACCAGAATCCCTGTACACCTAGAAGGATTGTGGTTTGTAGTCAACTTTCATCCTCAAAGTATTACAACAAAAATTCAGAAGGGATCCTGCTAAAGAGTACAGATTCTCCACAGACAGATATTTTCATGAGAAATAAAGTAACTAGTAACTTATTTTCTTCATCTGTCCAGGCCTTGTTTCTGTAAGAGGTGGCTTTTGGACTTCTCTCACCGTCTCAATCCATATAGCTCTTATTTCCCATTCATTTCCGATAAACACTTCAATGAAGCTGCGGACAACTTCTAGAAATGCCAAGACATGAAGAAATATTGCTTGACTTCTGAGTATTTTATGTAAAATCCAGAATTAATGACCACAATACTGAAAAATCCTTTCATAGTGATCTAAAAGAAGTCTCATTTGATCGTTTTATCTGGGATATGCAAATGCCTGTAGTAAATATAGTTACAGTCACTTTTGGGTCTGCATCCTTATATTTCATTGCAGTGAAAAATATGGCCATTGCCAGCTAAAGAATAGGAACTATAATTCATGGGGAAAAAGTCAACTTTTCCTTAGTGCTCTTTCTCTCTCCTGTAAGGGTGTCGTAACCGTATCTCAGTAGATCGGAACATAATCCCACTCAACTGTTGTGCAATTCTTCAAGATACAATCTAGACTTCTTACTAGGAAGAGGTTTTATTTACTGATTTTTTTTTTATTTACTAGTTTACAGTAAATACAGGAGGTTACAAGATGAGCAGTACAGACTAATAAAGGATAAACTGTTGTGCTTCCTCAGGATTAATTTATGCTTTAAAAGCACTCTTCATACAAAACATTTGGGATTTCACTACCACTGTGACAGCCTAGTTAGTGTAACACTTACTTTTGGCGATAGAAGGGCAGGGAAAAAAAATTGCTGTAATTCTTTTGAGTAACATGAGAAGACGCATCCACAATATAGAGAATATTGGGCTTACAGAGAATATTGGACACAAGATTACTAGCATTCCAGTGCACAGTGGGAGCAGCTGCGACAAGGCTGAGCTGTAGCATGCTGACTTGTTGGAGCAGGAGAGTTTTCAGTGTTTATTAACATTTCATAACTGCTGCTGTTCACACAACTGCTATGAGAGAAACAGCTGTCTTCCCGTATCACATGCTAAACACTCCAGCCCGCCACGACAGCTAAGCTCCCTTCCGCTCCCTTCCACTCCTGAGTTTATGGATGAATTTCTGGGGAAGAAAAGAAGCTATCAACAATTCAAATTCACTTCCTCAACAAAAACCAGAGTAAATTCCCTGGTTTGTTTCCTCTCTGTCTTGAGAGAAGGTCAGGTTTATCACTGCTCTCCCCTGGCACATTTTCATTGGAAAATCCAAAGCCGTTAGCCAAAAAGAAAGCAGCAGCACGTGCCTGCCCTGAAACTTCACAGGGCAGCTACACCTAGGCAGCTACGCTGAAGGACAAAATCCTAGAACTAGGTTTCTAAACTGATAATGCAAAACAGGTACTTTGAAATCCCGGAAAACAGAATTTTTAAACTCTCCCCCTATCTCAGCTGTTGGTTTCATGCCTTTCTAGGGGAATCGCACCACAAAGGAATGTTAATTAGACACTTCTTTCCTCAACAACATTTCTTGAAGTTGAATGGCAGGAAACAATCAATACCTTGATGAATAAACTGTTAATCAAGGCATATCCCTACATGTGGTTACTCTGAGCTTCCTCAGACAGAAGAGCACAGTAAAAGAATACTCCTGTTATTAACCCTATCTGCACTGCAGTGTCAGGAACGGGACAATTAATCCATTTTCCATCTGTCCTTAGCACCCCTGATCAAATCGATTCTCACAACAGTGATGTTTTGTTTTAGTCACTCAGTCTATCACTTAACGCAACCTGGCAAAAGCATTTTTCAGATGATTCTTTTTCGACTGAGCCATTTCTAGCACGGTAAGTGCTAGTCATACTGATCAATTTTGCAATACAAAGTATTCAATTAAGCTGCACACAACATTAAAGGTTATTACTAGAGATCAAACTGAAGGGCAACCAGAAGCGACTTATCTATGCTCAAGTCTGGTGACCCCTTCATTCCTTGCCAGGGAACGTGAAGGAATAGATTAATCAAACACAATGGCCATATGTTTATAATTTTTTTTAAGCTATCAGACTTCCACAGTCAGAAAAGCACTGACAAGTTGATGCGTGATTTTCTCTGCACCCGTGGTTCACAAAATCTTGTGTTTGTAATCAAACTGCAGCAAATAGCTGTAGCTCTACCAGTCACCATAGCTCAAAGGGAGGACAAGAGCAGTGTGCAGCTACTACTCCCGGGATGTATTCCCTCGGTGCTGGAAAACATTCTGACTGAAACACACTGATTTAGGCTTGCTGAGTAGGGCAGAAAGGCAGATGTGCAAGAAAGACATCAGAGAACTACATTAACACCACCAATGTCTGGCCTATATTTTCATATGAAGAGGCGCTAGGACTAAGACGCTCTTAATGCAAGACCTTTGACTGAAATACCTCTACCATTTATAATAAGATTTATAACTTGAAAATTATTTCCCCCCCCTCACAGGCTCTATTAAGCAGCAGATGGGGAAGAATAAACATCCTGATGAGAAGAACCTTATATTAATGGATTGACAGAGACAGTTTCGTGGATGATGATACAACTGAACTTATTCATTTTTAATCATAATGTATTAACCTGTGGTAGAGAAGGCCAAAGTCAGCAATGCATTTAAGGAAGTCTTTAAATCAAAGCAGACAAACAGCCACACTGCTGGCTACTACCATCAAATCATTGAGATGCTTAGAATTAAGCACAGGCTTAACATATTGTTGGATTGTAGCCTTAACATGGGCAGAGCAGAAAAGCAGGAAATCCAGAATATTTAACTCATATCTTACAAATATGATCTATCACTGCAGGATTCTGAACTACTCACAGAAAAAAAAGTTCCTACGTTCTTCCGGAGTGAAAGTTGTGTGTTTAAATTTAGGAATTTCATTAAATGAATGACATTTGAGTAGGACGGTCAGACAGTGTGGTTTACAGGAATGCATCCCAGCCTGAACAGCTGCCATTATGTCCCAGCAGATTATGTAGAACAAGGATTTTGACCCAGTTCTGACATGACTGGTGTTTAAAGCTCAACCTGCAGCTGACCGGCTTTACCTCTTTCTCTTCCCAACGCATTTTTTTTTTTTTCAATAGAAATATCTGTTCTAGGCATTCTGCAAGGGACCATTCCTGATGAAGCGGATGCATTCACTGGCACCTGGTGCGTTTTAAATCCTGGAAGAGCCAGATGGTGAGGAGACCACCTCTCTGCAAAATCCATTATAATAATGAAAGCAGTGTCCCTGCAGACAGAAACTGTTCCTTGGGTGGGGAAAGCAGGAGATAAGATGGGTTAATTTGGCCCAGTTTTCTAAGGGTCAGCTACTTATGCTGCTAGAAATCTAGCACACTGTGCCAGGCAGACTGGAAACCAGCAGGTAAGTGAGGCTATTCACAATCCCACTACTGAACTGTCAAGGGATTGCCTCAAAAGCCATAGTACACAGGGGCCAAACAACAGGTGGTTTTGTGGAGCTTCAGGATTACTCAATCTTCTTAAAGAATGAACTAGAACAGCCATAGAGGGCTCTTACTGAGGAAGATCACAAAGTTCATCAGCTGAGACATGATTATAAGAGAGCTGATCAGTTTAGCCCCAAAGTAGATGATAGCATTTGTTCTTTGGAAAGCTCCTCAGCTTCCTCAGAGATTCTCTTTTCTCCCCTTTCCCTGTCCTTGTCTCCCTTCTGTTTACTCCCTTCTGCCCACGTACACAGATTAACATGTTAGGTTAAATATTTCATTTTAAACGAGGAAAAACCAGTACATATTCAAAATATTTCCTGCATACCGGTGGTATTCCAACACAGTACAGTAAGAGCCTCAAAAATCCAGGGAAGGATCATTCAAAAAGTATCATTTCCATTTGTACTTCTCACATCTATTTGCATCTATGTTGACTGTGTTGCTGTACTCAGTTTTCAGTGGAAACCAGATCCAGGATTTGCACAGCAGGCAGCATCATGAAACTACTGAGATGCCGTACATCTGCACGGCTAGCCCAGCCAAAAATCAGTCAGCCCGCAGAAAAGGCATATATTATTTAGATTGCAGTAGGGAAAAGTACTATTAGCCTGTTCTCTCCCAGTTCAGGGTTCTCCGGAAGCTCTGATCTCGTGCCAGGGAATAATTCCTCACATACCTAGAAGCTCACTTAAATAAGACCTTTTAGGCCATGCAGTAGCATGCTGGTCCACAGAAAGTCAACTCTTCTGTCTTATTACGAGCAATCTTTAGCTACAAACAGAAATAGAACCAAGTGGACAAATGAAAGCGGAAACCTTCTTGACAGTGTGATCTTTGCCCCTTATTTTCTGTATTCCAGCCTCAGTCCTAAACTACAATTCTAGGGAGTTTTCTTTTAAGATTACCAAAACACAAGTAGTAATAGCTGCAGGACTTAATATACAAACACACACGTAAGGGGTTCAAATTAAAATCGCAACTTCATTTCACCTTCCAGCCAGTAAACAAACAGCTTTCTGAACTCCTCCAGCTATTCAGGCTCCATAGATACATCCAGAAGTTAAAATAGTTTACACTCCCAGGACCTACATAAACCCACTACTATTTAAAATATTTTGTTTTCTAAAGCCCGTTCTTAAAATCTCTTACTTGGCAATAACTGTCTTGAGGGTTCCCTGATACCACTTTGGAAATGGCCTGATTGGCCACAGCAAAATCATCCCCATCTGTGGATCGATAAGGATCAGGTGAGTTAACCAGCTGCCAGATTTTGGGTCTCTTTTGTCATCTCACAGGCTAAAGAGCCTCTACCACCTGAGACTGTTTCCTTGTCAGAGTACTTACATACATTAAGCCCTTATTTTGAGTGAAATCCTAATAGTTGATTTTTGCCATATCCTTATTTTCTGTTCTTTTCACACTTGCACTCACTGAATCAGTATCATGAAGATCTACAAGAGAGCAGTAAAAATCATGGGATATATTGACAAGTCTGTATGAGTCTAACAGGAATCCTAAGTTGATGTAACTTGCATAATAAAATTTTAGCTTCCAATTATTTTTACTTGATTTTTAGCCATCTCTGAGCTTGGTTTAAGTATAAAGTTGCAGGAGGCTTTTCTGTTTGCTACTTTATGAGAGTCATCTTATGTTAACTCTAGAATAGTTAATCACATTTAACTATTGGGACCAATTTAAATGAATCTACAGACCTGCTCCGCTGCTTTCCCGGTATCTATGTACTTCTTTCCCAACATCTGTCCCCATTCCCTGTGCCAGGGCAGGTAGCACAGGTTACCTCCATGTGTAGCAGAGGCAGAGAAAGGCAGAAGTAGCTGGTCACCTGGTCCCGGATCGTGAAGAAGCACACTTCAGTGTCAATGTGCTCTGTGTGCAATCAGATTTTGCATGTGCATTTATGCACCAGGTTAAGAAATTATCTGATACAGGTCTTTAGTAATACTTCTACACTCAAGATAAGTCTTGTGTGGGAACCACCTCTTTAATAACAGAGAAATTTTTTAAAGTGCAACATTTATGGCTATTCTTATCTTTCGAGAAGGATTAGGTAAACAGAGTGTTTTATCTATAACTTTCACAGAATACTGATTCAAGACAAGTTAAATCAGTTCTGGGCTTTCATGGTCTTACTCCTCAGCTGGTACTATTTATTGCACAGCTCTAGCAACACCTTGACTCTGGACCACTACACTGCATCATTTATGTCTGGGTTCTTTTTTTGAGGTTTCCTAGTTTTTCTAGTTCTGGGAAGATTTGCAAACAGTACTACATACATTTTCTTCGATCTTAGTTCAAGAAAGAGGCTTCAGGGAAGCACGTAAACACATGCATGGTGTTCAAGTACTCTCCTAGGGATGTTTCCTCGACTCAGGACTTGAACTGAGGTCCATAGCACTTGGTTTTCAATCATATATTTCTTATACATACATTTGTTTGTGACTGGGATGACATAACTTGACATTAGTTTCCATGAACAGGCCATTTACTTTGCCATCTCAGCAGAGTGGCATTAACTTGAGAATAATTGCAGTATCAACCCATCCCGTCCTGCTACGGTGCCTGGGAAATTCAAAGGAATTCTGAATATGAAAATATTGTTTATGTAGCTATGTAGAGCATTCTACCTGCTGGATATTATTTCTGAGATTAATTAAAACAATAAAAAACTTTTCCATGCATTCCTATAGTCTCTTCAGGCAGGGCTCTATGATCTACTCTGCTGGTAATTTACTTGCCTAGAAAAAATGCAACTTGCCTAACTAGGCAGCCAGACTTATGCTAAACACTGTTTTTCTCACTGAGCTGTTAAATAAAAAGCCATGAGAGAAACTGAATCTGTAGTCTTTACTGAAAAACATAACCAGTACTCGTCTAAAAGTTTCAGTGTTGCAGGAATTTTATGAAGGGAACCAAAATCTGAATCCAAAACTACTTCTCTTTAATAAGCACCGTACCCTAGATTGCCTGTCAAGCTGGGGAACGCTGCAGCTATGAATGTAGCCAGTGCTTGTGCTGGTTTTCTAAATAAAACCTGTCAGCTTCATATTCAAGGCTCTGTTTTCTATGTCTGTATTCTCAAGCTAACCTCTCTAAGCACTCTACTGTAAATTAAAAAACAAAGTTCCCAGGAGTGTGGCTGTTGCACAAGAGCAGAGACAACGCTACAAATTTTTGATGGCTTCCTCAGGCGTGGACTTATGTGAGCAGTTGGGAAAAGCCGTGGGGACGTGTCCCGCTCCACCACTCCCAGGGCGATGTGGTGGTGTGCTCTGCACCACCCCCCTCCATAAACTGGCTGTTGACATCTGAGTTATCTCAGCCTCTGTTTCTGAGCTCAAACTGTGTTTCTAGGATGTCCCCTACTACAAATTATCGATCGTGGCTGAAATTGTGATCTCTCTGAAACCAATGACAAAAATCTCAAAGAATTTTCAGGATTTTTGACACTCAGACAGGAAGGGTCACTTTGCATTTGTGAGTCATATTTTTTACAAATTAATTGGAAAGTCTCTTCTCTCTTTCTGTAGAGACTTGTAAAGGAAATCCTTGATTAGGGAACATAGTTAGCTACTACTAAAGTAGCAGGTTTCAAAGCCCGCTTGAGTTCCTACTGTTCCCAGACTGCTGCCCAGACTAATTGATACCATCTCAGCGTTTCTCTGAGCTGCTCCACCTAACTCCATTGCCTCCTGTCTGGTTTAGTTTCAGAAATCACTTAGGACAAGGTTTGCCTTTCTTTCTGCCCCATGCATACTTAACATATGGGGTTCCCTCTGCGCCTGAAGCTCCAGGTACAGCAACAATTTGGCTTGGAACTAATAACTCTGAAAGCGAACAGGGCCATGGGCCATTTCCAGCTCACGTGTGTGAGATCCACAAGCTCAGTGCCAGTAAAGGCCCGTATACGCCATCCTCTGCCAGCTGACGTGTTCTCTGTTCAGTGCATCAGAGTGACAATCACCTCGCAGGCAACTGCAGGCTCTGCGCAGAAGGCTTTGGATCTGAGACAGAAAGCATGAACTGGACCTTACTCAGTGGGAACCCAGGCGGACAGCATAGCGCAAGGTGTTGATGGTAATCTGCATCGGTAAGCCAGTAAATGGCTTTGCAGCAGTTAGAGGGTTTTTACAGTATTCATCTTAAGACCTTGATATAGTGAATTGCAATACTGAAAGTTAATAAGCTTATGTACATGGATCATGATTTCTAGACCTTTCTAAGAAAAGAGGGCTCAGTCTTCAATCTTATCAGAGGCAAATAGAAATAGGTGTGCTTTAAATACAACAGTACAACATCAAGATAAGCCTGCTGGATTATTCCCTTCACACAGACGCTGTGGACGTAAGGCCTAAATTCATACCTTGAGAAGCCAAACAGTTAAATTACAGTATTATCTTCTTAAACAAAATACTTTGTTAAAGGAATAAAACAGGATAAAATCAATTTTTATTGCTCTATCATGCCTCTAAACCAATTGTAGCTGTAATAAAATTAGGGATCTCATTTCATTTAAAGCAAGGAAAGTAATTTTATTTACTTTTTTTCAGTCGCGCCCCACACAAACAAGCACACACACACAGAGCAATCAGCTGCTGCACTTGTTAGCTCACTGATTAAATACTTTGTCACTTAACTCTGAACTAATTAAGGAGAATTGAAGCTGTCTGTGCGTCAGCCAACATGGCATTATCTTTAACTGAAATTCCTATGCTTCATGCTGCAGAGCTGGGGGAGGGAGGTCCTCTTTGCTTTTTTCAGCCTGCAGTTCTGCTAACAGATCTGTCCTCAGCTGCTGAGATTTCTCTGGTCAATAACTTTTGATAGCTGTACTAAAACAATAAAATTTCCCTGTATCTGCAGTCTTGTCAGCTTTGCGACCCGTAAGTGCTCAGAGGGTGCGCGGTGGAAGTGCAGTAGCGAAAGATGGCTACCAGTTCGACACTGCAGTTCTAGCTGGTATCATCTGATACACACTAGTGATGTTGGAGGGCACGCAGACCCTGATTAGCTAACCACTGAAAATGTTTGTTTGTCAAAATAAACATTAAGTTTTGGAACTTGGTCCAAATCCCAGCCCCTGGATGACTGTTAATTTGTGAAAATCATAGCTATGTTTTTAAGGTGGGGGGGTTGTTTTATTTTGATTTTGAGACACAAGTCCTAAAGCCTTGAAGTCTAGGGACTAATTAAAAAGTTTTCCAAGTCTTTACATTTGAAGAGTCGTGATTTCTAAGCCAACGTCAGGATTCCTGAGAGCTTGACTCACCAATTTCATATTTTGTCACCAAAGCAGAATTACAGCCCAGGGAAAACATATAGCCCAGGAAAAGCCTTCTCATTCCAAAGTTAACTACCCTAACGTATGCGTTTGTCCTCTACTCTCCAAATGAAATACACTGTACTGACAAATGAAGTATAGATTGGTTAGCTGCATAGGTATGTGTCTGTGGTTGTAGTTTATGGAGCTGATAAGTTAATCTAGGCTGACGCTTAGACTACACGTTTCACCATCACGTTTTTTGGAATGTAATCAAACAGATGGTGCATAAACATCACAATATATTCTCAACTTCCCAGAAGGAGTTAACAATTTTTTTTAGAATGGCAGCTCATGATATATCATAGCTAAGGTTGTGTCACCATTTTCCCTATAAACTACGATTTTCAAGGGTTTACGGTGTAACCATAAAAATTCACTCAAGCTAGAAAAACAGCCTGAAACCAAGAGCTCAGTTTTTGTTGAGAAATGTCAAGCAAGCCATCCCATCATTATAAAGTTTTAATTTTTTAAATTTTTCTCATACATTCATATAAATTGGGGGAGTAAGGAAGGGAGGAGTCCTAAAAATGAAGAAGTTCTTTAAGGAAGGCAAACACTTTGTACTTTTATGTCAAATTTTAAAGAGGTTTAGTACATGCCAAACAGTTTTTTATCAGACTTATGCATGTCTGAAGCCAACAAGAGCTGGGTGGCTCAAAATAAAGAACAATACTCTTTCTTGGCCAAAGCATCTTTTTAACATTTGAATTGGAGAGACTTTGGAGTCCAGAAATTAGGCTTTTAAAATATCCATATAGACTGTACACTCCAAAGTTTGTTTTCTCTATGTCATCTGCCAGCTAGGATATTTAAAAGCAGAAGTAAAAGAAACCCAAAGAGCCTTCATTAATATCGGGCTTAGCCAGTTCTCTCAGGCTGTAGAAGCATCATCTTGCTCCTGCTACAAAATGGGTTGACTCCACTTCTGTTTCACCTCCCTTTCACAGGTGAGAATGGAAGCAGAATAAGGTCTGCAGAAAGAAAGCATGAGTCTTTCCTTGAGCTTTTAAATCTATGGTTACATTGGCAAAATTTTGTTTGGAATTTTATTTTGGATAGGTTCAGGTATGTGCATACAGACACATGGACGCATGTCTTTTGTTACCATACTTTGTTTTNACCTCCCTTTCACAGGTGAGAATGGAAGCAGAATAAGGTCTGCAGAAAGAAAGCATGAGTCTTTCCTTGAGCTTTTAAATCTATGGTTACATTGGCAAAATTTTGTTTGGAATTTTATTTTGGATAGGTTCAGGTATGTGCATACAGACACATGGACACATGTCTTTTGTTACCATACTTTGTTTTAAATACATCCCGCCTGCCCTGCTGAGCATCCCTTGTTGCCTGCATCTGTGTTTCATTCCACTCTGTCATCCCTGTGGCTTACACCATTGTCCCTGGATTTTTGGGCCCTATGCAAAGTAAGATGTACCGGGCCATATCCACTTCAAAACCTGCTCTCCTTAATTCCACAAGCTAAGCTGTGCATTATTTCTTTTTTGAAGTGTTGCAGGTTAGATGATAGCAGATGAATGAGAGAGAAAACAAAACCATGTAGCATTTCAGAGCCACCTGCCTGTCATTGCACTCTCTGTTGTCTCTCCAGTTTCCATCTCCCTCGTGTTCCTTGTCATTTTTCTTATGGTTGGGGTTGGGGGTTTTTTNCATATCCACCTCAAAACCTGCTCTCCTTAATTCCACAAGCTAAGCTGTGCATTATTTCTTTTTTGAAGTGTTGCAGGTTAGATGATAGCAGATGAATGAGAGAGAAAACAAAACCATGTAGCATTTCAGAGCCACCTGCCTGTCATTGCACTCTCTGTTGTCTCTCCAGTTTCCATCTCCCTCGTGTTCCTTGTCATTTTTCTTATGGTTGGGGTTGGGGGTTTTTTTCTGGCTGAGTCTGTAAAATGGGGCTTCTCTGTAAAATTCCTCAGACGCCCATATGAATAATTCCTTGTGCGTATTGTATAAACGTGGCTTTGGTAGAAAGGCACATGACAGCATAGCTGTGCCAGCAATGTTACGGTCCCTGGCAAGCAGAGCACAAACCAATCCCCTGAAGCCGCTCGTGAGCAGCACTGCGAGTGCCAGCACCGGGCAGCCCGCGCAGCAGCATGGCAGAGGGAGCCAGGCGGCTGAGGGACATTACTGGGAGGCAGGCGAACGGTAGCAAATTCTCTTGACTGCAGACAAAATTACCTGCAGTGGGAGGCCTGGGACACGTCACTAGCTCTGCTGAGACACAGCTCAGTGCTGCCATGCACGCTATGGCTTACTCACTTTGCTTTGCCTGGCTAAAATATGGGCTTGTCCCAAACAGACTCACTGCATGCCCTTATGAGTAACGTGAGTGGCATAAAACACATAGCAGTATACAGGCCAGAAAGGACTGGCCCATGAACACACAAAACTGAGGAAAAACAATCATCACACTCTTAGGCCCTTGGCCTCCTGCTGTCCTAAGACCCCAGGAGGCCACAGAGCTAATTCAGTGCAGCAGAAGCAAGCACAGTGACCGGCTGTGACCCAGACCATGTATTACATATCCCACGGCAGCCCTGGGGCTCAGCTCTGGTCCCCGGTATGCCGCTGTCTGCTCTGACTTTCACACATCTGAACATCAGGGCGATCCTCTGCAATTCCTTTTCCGCACGTTCTGGTTGGGCTGCACCAAAACAGAGGTCAAAAATGGGCTTCAGAGGACATGTTTAATACAAGGTAACAGTTATATGCACACGAGACTAGAAAAAAAGCTTGACATCTGTTGCAAAACAGCATTAATTAGGTACTACTTTAAATGATGAATCCTGGCCCATTCCCACGTGAACAGTTGGCAAATGTACTGTTACAATCAGGTTGGATTTGGGGGGCTAGGGGTGTTGGGGTTTTTTTGATCGGAATACTTTGTTATAATCACAGTCTATTAAGACTTTGTTATTAGTCTATTAAGACTTTTGCTTGTTATCTGCATGAGCTACACTAAGTGTCTTGTGTCCCTCTAAATAGTAATTCTATAGAACATAAAACAATGGTATTGGGGTAAAAAAGTCACCAAAATACATTAATAAAGCCTTTTGACAGTGTAGTATTAATTTGCATGCTTTGTGACCATTTAGGTGATGGAAGACTTTTGTCCACAGCATCCTTGTTTATTCAGATGGTTGATTGCTACATGATCACGATTTCTTTTCTTTTCCTCATTCAGCATATGTTCCACACCTTGTAAACTGCATACCTGTAAGAAGCATCCTATCTTGTTTAGATTAGAGAGTTTCCTACATACTGCGCTCTTTTTCTGAACAGATTTGCCTGGAACGCTTTCAGGCTGACATTAACAAGATAAGGCAGTATGCAATAAAGATGTGCTATAATACTCAGAATCATCTTTGAGCTNCTACACTAAGTGTCTCGTGTCCCTCTAAATAGTAATTCTATAGAACATAAAACAATGGTATTGGGGTAAAAAAGTCACCAAAATACATTAATAAAGCCTTTTGACAGTGTAGTATTAATTTGCATGCTTTGTGACCATTTAGGTGATGGAAGACTTTTGTCCACAGCATCCTTGTTTATTCAGATGGTTGATTGCTACATGATCACGATTTCTTTTCTTTTCCTCATTCAGCATATGTTCCACACCTTGTAAACTGCATACCTGTAAGAAGCATCCTATCTTGTTTAGATTAGAGAGTTTCCTACATACTGCGCTCTTTTTCTGAACAGATTTGCCTGGAACGCTTTCAGGCTGACATTAACAAGATAAGGCAGTATGCAATAAAGATGTGCTATAATACTCAGAATCATCTTTGAGCTTAATCATGTGCAAGTCTGAGTTGTTTTTTTCATTTAATGCAGGCCCACACCTATCTATGATGTTAGTGGTGGTCAGTGGTTTTTACTAACAAATTTTGAACAAAGTTTACCCTTGATCTTTACCATGCCAGAGAAAGTGAAATCTGTTGCCTTGGCATACTGAGGGAAAAACTTGGTTCAGCAGTTCCTAAAGTATAATATTGTAAGGATACTGCATTTCTTGGTGGTTCTTTCTATGCATAGCAGTAGGATAGAATAAGACAATTTAGGGTTAAGTGCTACCAAAAACTGATAAAAAATAGTTCTCTTTATATTCTCAGTGCTTATCCTGTGAAATTAAGAGAAACTATTTGCACCATCGATTGTTGAATCTGTTCTTATCTGTAATATTCCAGAAAAAAATAAAATCAAAAATCCGAGTAAGACCGGCTTTGCTGACAAAGCCTTCGGGGTAAAGACTGTCTTCTCACACAGTACCCAAGACACATTGAACCTGACACATGACTCCAATTTTTAGGAACTGGCACAAAGACGAATAACACAACGATGCCCATTACGTGACATCCTGTGGTGTCTTTGCTGACACCTTGCATATGGACTACATGCTGCCTGAACCCCTTAGAAGAGGTGAAACACCAAGACATCTGTTTTCACCAGCCTACCATGCACGTCATTGAATATTTTTAAGATACTTACTTTGACAATTGCAATTTGTCACTGTGTAAAATATGGAAAATGTCACTTATTTGAAAAGGCTATATTTAACACACACAGAAACTGCATTCAAATGCAGTTAAGATTGTGATAAGCCACGAAATGTGTAAAATTACAAATAATACAAAACGGGGTTCTTAGTCAGAGAAATTAAAGGTTTCAAAGTGCATGAAACCTTCGCCTCCTTCCCATGTAACGCAGCAGTGTAGAGCTGGTGGCAGGCTGAACACCTGGTAGTTTGCTATGCCATCAGTAAAGAAAAAATGTTTCTTTGTACTCTCTCTTTCTATGGAAAATCATCTTCAGTTTCATTATAATGCAGTGCAAGTATCAAGTTTATTCTTAGCAGCATGTCTCTTCAGTCATGTTGTGAAAGTAATTGTAACAAAGGGAATATGAAACGTATTCCTAGTAAGAATAACGTCTTACTTTTGTGCAGATCATTTTGTCCAGGAGGGTTCCTAGTCAGTCTTGCAAACCATTGGCAGCATCTTGTTCTCAGACCCTGAAGGCAGCACTCAGCCCCAGCGCTTGGCTGTGGCTCCACACGCGGAGCCCGAGCAGACGGATCCTGGTGGCTCAGTGCAGATGAAGAAATCATGCTGAAAGTCACAGCCTCTCTGTGAATCTGAGATCTGAAATTTGCTTTTACCTTTACCACTGCAAAATGCTTTACCTCTTGTCTTACCCATCATCCAGTGGCTTCTGGAAAAATATCTCAAGTCCGTTGCATTTCTGGTGGAATCCTAGGTCTTCTTGTGGAACTGTGGCCAAGATGCTTTCAGCATTTGCATTGCTTCTGCGTGTGTGGCTGTTAAACTTGTGAAAACGACACTGGAAAAGACTGCGAGATAGACGGGTGATTGGCTCAGAGAAGCAAGCTTTCTGAGGACAGTTTGTGCTCAAAGGTCATGGAACCTTTTCCTGATTGAAGAGTGAAGTACATCTGGATCAGTTGTTCTTTCAACAGCAGAGGGAAATTTGGGCACACTGGTGTGGCAACAGGACTCCCTAAGGAATATTTCTCTAGGCTTTATCATTTCTGTCTTATGCAACTATTGTGCACTAAAGTACCTGCTTATCTCTGTGTTCAGCTGTGATAACCCCATACCTTAATAAAATGCAGTATTATGAGACAATTTTGCTTACTTCCACGAAGCATTATACCATGCTAAAATTCTTGCTGCACTCACAAATGAAGCAGTGTAATCACCTGCTTAGAATCTCTGAGAGAGAAAAATATAAATTAGTAAATCATTATGTAATTGTAATGTTCCGTCTCTTCCAAACAATAGTACCTTCAGTAGGCTACTACACTGGTTTAGTAGCAAGTTCTTGTCAAAGGTATTTTGATGTTGAGTGGAAGAGTCTGATGATTGTCTTCAAAAAGTAGGACTTCAGGTTTCAAAACACTCTGCCCTACAGAGCAGGGTCCACCCTTTAGTCTAGGAAAGAAGTTTGACAGCGCATAGAAGGGCCAAGAACTAAGCTGTAAAAGTGCCAATGGATGCAGGAGGGCAGAAGGGCCCATCAGATTAAACATAGACAAAATGTTCCAAACTGGCCAAGAAGGTTACCCTGGAGCAGAACAGAAAGGACAGCGAGAAAACAGATTTTTGAGGAGACAAGAAAAGAAATAAGCTAGAAAATGTAGAAATGTAAACAAGCGCGTCCTAAGCTAATGAATGCACGTGAAGAACAAGGCAAATGTGTGTGTGTCTGCACGTGCACCTGGGTAGACAGTCAACCTCCTGTGCAGCCAACACCATCTTGGGGGAAAAGCAAGCCTTTTCACCGACAAAAACATGCATCTTCCTGCCTTTTGGCTTTTATCATTTATTCAGTTTTCTGGCTAGGAATAAATGGTTTGGCCACAATAAATTGTCAAGAGAAGTAACATCTGTTATGGAAGGCAAATTGGCAAAGACTACGTTAAAGTGGGATTTGTATAATAGTTGTTTTCCTCAAAATTTAGGCTATTTCCAATTTTTTTATAACTACAGATATAATTAATGAGCTCATATAAAATCAGGCCACGCATTGTTTTTATTCCTAGGCTTGGGCTTCAGCTATAAACAGTTATATCCGAACATACATTCTGAAGAGAATTAGGCCTAAATTGCAGTCTCCAAATTTCCCCCCCAAACTGGAGAGGACTCAGAGTTAGGGCTTTATTTACGTCCATTTTATATTTGTTTTTCACCTCAATAAATTCTGTGGAGTTGTTTCATATTTATCCTTATAGCCTTAGAAAGAAAATCCTTGGACAAACTTTGGTCCCAGATAGCAGCTTGCTATCTTGTTCTAAATTTACTTGTCACATTGACCTAGTATTCATAGTCCTATTTCTATTGCTAATTTTCACCAGAAGTATATCAGCCACAAATCAGAAATACACATGCATATGCTGCATTTCTATTTATTGTGCCACGGAAAAGTATTTTATGCTGTAATAAAAACAAGTGTATATACAGTGGGAAGCATAAAAATGTAGGATCAGTCACTATATTTTAAAGAAACACTTTCTCTTTCAGCCTTTGTGGGCTATACCTGTTCTAATAACCACCACATCATGAAAGTGATTCCAGTTATGTATATTCCTGATACCAACACCTTTACTGCAACAGTGCAGTGCAAACAACACAGGCAGCAACATAAATTCTCTTTTTTATGCATCTGTTAATATATGGAAATGTTACATTTGTGTTTAATCCAGGCTCCTCTAAAAGAGGTAGGAGGACACAAGAAGGAGTACGTGCTCGTCCCTGCACAAGTTTCTAATTCCAGCTCGCGATTCTGACGAGAGCAGCACCCTTGACAGTGATGCTCAAGACTTTGGTTTATGTTACCAAAACTCAAAGATGAAGTTACAGTCACAACATATGTGCATACTGGGGGGAAATAATTTATGGGCAATATTATGTACGATATCATACATACAAAAATTCTGTACAGTAAAAGCTGTTCTTGTCCTTCCCCTCATTGTTCTCTCGGCCTCCTCCTCTCCCCCTTTTATAAATTCCAGACAATAAACTGTCACAATGAATCTATATTTTTCCCTAAATTACCACTGTTTTGAATTTAGCTCCTTGTGCGATTACCCAGGGGAGCTGCCATCTTCCTGTCCCTTTACACTCCATGAGCGAGATTTTTGCCCAAGGGAGCCCTATAACTTGCTAAAACATAATTCAGATTTTTTGTTGTGAGGGAGTGAGTTGGTGCTGCTTCTAGTAAGCCAAAGAATAGAAATGTCAGTCAGTGTACTCTACAGCTTTGCAAGAGGTATTCCCCACCACGATTTGTTGGTAAATTAATAGGAAGTGTATAAAATGTATCGACCAACACATTTAGGCAAATAAAGAAACTCAAGGTTTCCCAGGCCATATTGATTCTTCCCCATGGGAAGCTCAAATCTGGGTAGGGCACATTGGGCAGTGGTCTTGCATCCAAGGGCAGAGCTCTTTAAACATGTCCTTCCAGTGCCACCTGCTTCGTATGCCACTGCCATTCCGTACAGCCACACGGTGAAACGGAGCAGGGACACACTGGCTGGAAAACACCACAGGAAGGGGTGTTGTAGTGCTGAGCGACGCAGCGGGGGGGGNATGTCCTTCCAGTGCCACCTGCTTCGTATGCCACTGCCATTCCGTACAGCCACACGGTGAAACGGAGCAGGGACACACTGGCTGGAAAACACCACAGGAAGGGGCAAGAAAGGTTGGAGCTGGGCAAGCTGGATTTGCCATCTCAGTTTCAGGTGGACTCCAGGACAGGTGCTGCCAGCACCTGGCTGGGATCAGACAGGGGAGATATTCACCGGAGGGGGCCGAGGTCACTTGGACGAACACCGTTGCGCCTTGCCCGTGCACCAAACCAAAACTCTGCCTGCACCAGAGTTCACACAGCTAGTGGTGGTCTGCGATTGCTGCATTAAATTTTCAGAAAAAGTGGGCAGACTGCAGCTTCAGAATTAGTGCCATCACTTTCAAATGTATTTATCATGGTCCAGCAATGTAACTTTAGTTCTCGTTTCAATTTCACATCTTTTTGGCTGAAAGGTTCTTGCTTTGGAAAATACAGCACTGTAAATATCTGTTTCTCTGCAGAAATAACTCCATTTTCTTTAAAGGTGTTTATCTTCCAGGCAGGACAACTGAAGAATAATTGCTTCAAAGTAACATTTCAAAATAGTTCTTATTTTAAATAAAAATTTGAAACAATTCTTTTTATTTTTGCTTGCTGATTCTAAATGGGAAATTTAATTTTAACATGTGAAATAGCTTCTGTGATGGAGCACTCGGTGCCTCCTGCTTTGGCATTTCTGATCTAAAACTTTTTGGAAGTATTTTCTCTTGCGGAACTGTTGAAAACATCAACTTTCATTCTAACCTGAACCTGAGGTAGTACTAAATCCTAACTATTCTCCCACAAAAGGACAATTTGGTTTTAGACAAGGGGTGAGAGCCAGGAAGGAGCAGTAAATGGCTGCCATGAATGAGCACAGGAACTGCTTGCTCTATTGCGATTTTTTGCTTTTTACTACCATATATGCTCATCTGTGTGCTTTACCTGAGCATACTGCCTTTTTTAAGGAGAATTATGTACACAGTTTATTCCAGTTCCAGACTACTGCAGGTTTTATACTCAGCATTTAAAGGCACAAGTTTCCATTTGGCATCTAATTGGTTTAGCGAAATAAAGTGGAAGAGTAAGCAAAGCCCTGCAACGCCTGCAAGAAGACACTTGCCCAGCCTGGCCGTGTATCCCATCACGTTCAAGGCATATCCGGCAGAGAGGTATGGCAAATGTTGCCAGCGACACAAGAGCTGGCAAACCACACTTGAAGCATGCTGTTGTTCACTGATTCACAAGGCAGAGGAGAGACTTCGTAAACAGCTCCTGAAAACTGCACCACTGAGCCACCAGGAAAGGCAGCTTCTTCCAAGAACGGGATCTGAAGCCATAAGGTAACCCTGGAGCCCAGCCACAGCCTTACTGTTTCATCGAGAACACAGCTAGAGCCTCAGGGAGGAGGGAAGGGGCAGGCAGCTGGCACCCCGCATCACTCCAACCTTCTTCTTGTTAAGCTTCAGAAAGATGCAGGAAGGGGAAAGGTGGTAGCGGTCAAACGGGGCCCTCCAAGGGCTGTTTCGTAGGTATATCGTCTGCCCAGACAGCAGCGTAGCATTTATACAAGCAGAGCTGCCAATGGGGCAGGTGATGCGCAGGAGCCTCCTTGGGTATCCATACCAAGGAGGGCAGCTGTCCCAGCCGCTCGGCCCCCAGCTCCTGCCCTGCTCCCCAGCAGGGACCCTGGCTGGCGCGTCTGAGAATGGTAACGTCGCAAAAAAAAGCCATGTCCGAGATGTTTCCGCTCCGGCATGGATGCTCCTGCTACTCTCCCCAAATAAAAAAGCCTGCGAGAGGAAGAGTCAGAGATCCAATACAATCCTTCAGAAGCAATCCCGGTGCCTGTGCAGGGAACGGGGTGGCTGCGCCGCCAGGCAGCCCACTTCAGGGGGAAACATAAAGCCAGGATCCCAGGAACAGTAATTGTTAAAGAGCCCGCGGCATTTTCTACAAGTGTGGGAAAGATAAACATAACAGTACCTCGGAAAAATTTCAATTTGGATAGGGTAAATTACTGCTGGATTTACAGTCAGATGCAGAATTTTTTCTTTCTCTGCAAAATTGTTCTGTGGTATTTCTGAGGTACTGTGGCCTGGACCAGAAGCAGGTGAAATGATTCCTGTCTCAGGATGAAAAGTGTCTTTTCATTCTCTTTTTTTTTCTTTTTTTAACCTCACAGAGCAGCTAAAATTGAAATCTAGAAGTAGTGATACAATACCTATTCACTATTGTATACAATTGTATACAATTAAAGCAATAATGTGCAAGACTGAAGTGCTGTTATGGTATACTCGACTATTTCTAACAGTACGTGTGCGGGGATGACCATCAGCTCAGCTCTGGGATGAGTAAATCCATTATGTTATAAAAGGAGGCACAGAGAGGTTATTCTCCAGCTGCAAACATGTTATCTCTCTTGTTGTAGAATTTTTGTCTATGTTATTGTTTCTTTTCTTGTAGATTTGCCACTGTAACCCTTGGCATTCAATGGATCAAATTGAGCATGTAACCTAAAGGGTATGCTTCTATTTATTTTAAAAGATGGNACATGTTATCTCTCTTGTTGAAGAATTTTTGTCTATGTTATTGTTTCTTTTCTTGTAGATTTGCCACTGTAACCCTTGGCATTCAATGGATCAAATTGAGCATGTAACCTAAAGGGTATGCTTCTATTTATTTTAAAAGATGGTAAGCTACTTCCTTACTGTCCACACGAAATTGGTAGATATTACGTTTCTCCACACTTAGAATGTGTGTGCTTAATTTCTATGTGCAAAACAAAGCAGGTAAAAATATTTGAACTGGAAAATACTTTTCACCAAGCTTCTGCTTGTGACTTGCAAAATACAGTTAGTTTGTTTTACTTGTGATTTTATTTTAGGATATATGGACAGCTATTAAATTGAATGAGGCATTTCAGATATATTTTATGCATTGGACCGAAGTCTGATCATGTAAAAAAAAAATGGTGCTTCACTTGGTATACTCATACAAATGATACTAACAAATAATAATAAAGAAAGACAACTTGGAACTTGATTTAAATATTTGTAAACGTTTGTGAATTTCACCTACGAACACCTCTGTGGAAGAAAAAGAAAAAATATTTGATGCAGCGATACTAAATTACAAACCACCCTATTCTCTGATGGAAAGAGAAAGAGCGCGACTGCCCGAGTTGTGCTCCTTACTGGCTCCTGTATCATTGATTCCTTTTGGCACTTTCTATCTAGAACACAATTAAGTTGTTCAATCTTCATCATCATGCTACCTGCCAAGCTTTGTACTGCCTGAATTGCACTGTTTTGTTTGGAAAGAATTAAAAATTATGTGAACGTGCTTGATGCTCAGGCTTCAGAATGAGCGGCTGTTGTCATAGTCATCTATCAGCGTACCAAGAACACATTATTGTTGCATGTGCTATATATAAGAATTCATGAAAACTACATGAGAGCCAAAATGACAAGTGTAGGTCATGATTTTTTGCTTTTAAAGTCTGTGCTCATGTTTAGATAAACTTTTCATTACCATGGCATCACCTAACTGATTCTTCTCATAATCCTCAGATTGTTATCGAGACAGAAGTTACCATATGGGACGTGGAGCAGTCCTAGGTTCTTTACTTCATAAAACCTTGCAGATATCAAAACCAACAGGGGATTGTAGCCATGATTCTTCTAAAAATTACTCAAAATTAGGTTACTTGCATTCCCAGCAGATGAATTCATTGGTCACCAATGAAGGTACATGAACAGTAACAGACAAACTCCTCTAACAAAGAGCAGATGAGCTGGTGATATAAAACACCAGCTAGGAGTTACAGCATTTGCTGCTGTCCTGATCCTATTGCGTGAGTTGTGAGATGAGGAGTACTCTGCAATCCAATTTTAAGAAAAGAACAGTATGCCTGAAAAATAACCGAGGAGAATTGTGGACAGCCAGAAGTAGGAAATCTCTAAGCAACATATACTGCGAGCATGCCCCTGGCTAGAGAAGCCATCGTCAGGACTTTATTCCCACTGATAATTACACAGAGGTGCAATTTGAAGGAACAAAAATGTGCTTTTAATTGTTCATTATTAGAGGGGGAGCCCAAGCAGCAGTGTAAATAAGAGGCAAAGAGAGTGTGAGCATTGCTTTGAAGAGGAAGTATTCTTGCAAGGCTGATGATAGAGAACTGAGACAAAAATTTACCAGTGTTTTCCAGCTAAAACTGCTGATCTAATAAAAGACATTATCTGTCTACAAACCTTGCCCATTTAAATCCTCAGAACATCAGCACTACAATAACAATACTATTAAGCTCTTACATACACACATATATCTCCATTATAAAGGCTCATGTTGATAAGCAGATTGTTTAGGATATTTCTTAAGGTTTTTAGCATAGTAATGATCATCACGTTATCAAGGAGGTGCATGACAGAAAGGAGAATTTCTCTAGCTCGTTTACCGTGAATAATGATCTATCCACATGAATTCTGATTTACGACCAGCTGGGGAAAATATTTAAGTTAGAGCTACAGCAGCTACCTCTCACCCAGGACAGATATAGCTATCAGATTCCTTCACTTATTCACAGTTAAAACTACAGGAACAGCACCTAAAATGCAGGTACTTGGTGCTCAAAACCAGCCCGAGGAATGAAGGCAGCTCAAGAAGTCCTCCATATACCGCACTTAGATCCCACTTCTTAATTTCTGAATACGTCCATACCCCAAAAAGCCACAGCCAAAAGCAAAAATATCCCATTTGGAAGATCACTTTTTATGTTCCCCAAAACACAGATGGTAAAATTTAATGTGAGGACTGAGGTGTGTTTGTAGGGCATTGAGGAAAAAGCATAGCTGCTCACAGGGAACTAGTTTTTGCTAGGCAAAGTCATCTTTTTCTCTCCTTTTCCCTCTCCCCCACCTTTTTTTTTTTTTATAGCGAGAGGATAACTGAAGCGCTTGCACTCACTTTGCACAAGTTCAGTCTGCATTAAAGTAACAAAGAGTAAAAGCACTAAATCCCAGCACTAGTGTCTGGCAAAAACCGCGCTGAGAACAGGGACCTAAACGGCAGCAAAGGACTGCCCAGACACGTCCCAGCTTCCCACTCCACATTGGACCGGCCTTCCCCACCCAGCAGGGCCCAGCACTCTTGGAAGGACAAAGAACATGCTCGGCCCTGCGGCAATTGCTTCCTTCTGCCAGCCAGGATTTAGGAACAGGGCTGGGCGAGGGAGTCGCGCTGCAGCTGACTCAGCGTTTGCCGGTGCAGTAGGTCACTCTGGCACAGAAGCCAGCAGTGACCATGGGCTGCAGGACTAGGATCAAGCAGAGGAAGAATGAGGGTCATTAAAACACTGCAGCTAAAAAAATAAAAAAAAAATCAGCCTGGTAATCTTGGAAACCGCTGTAGTCAGTAGAAATTCGTGAAATAAATCTTACTGTAAAATATATCTTTCTGGGGTTTTCTTTTATAGCAAGCTTTATTTTTTGAAAATTGATACTCAGTCTTACGAGATATTTACAGCTCTTATGAGCACAGCGATTCCTGCTTTCCTTACTATTTTGATGGTAGAACTTGAGAACACCTTCGGATGCGTCCATCTTCATTACCAACCACAGCTACATTAAAAACTCAAACGAAAAGGATGTGGGCTCACCTGTTTGTAAGAACCATTCATTACAACATGCAGAGAATTGGGCTGCAAACCAACTCTAATCACAGTAAGTAGGAGGCTGGAAATATTTGCCATTGCCAAAACAAAGCAAAACAAAAAATCCCCAAATCAGGGACTGTAATTTTTATTATTTATTTATTGTAAAACAACAGAGGTGATTCTATTCCGCAGACACCGAACTCCATGCCCATGAAGCCAATTGGCATCGTCACTGTTTGTTCATTATTCAAACCTATGTCCTCCAATTTACACTATCCATATGCTGGGCTAATTTTGTACGGTGTAAGATGCCAGAGAAAGGTGCCAGATCACTAATACATAAAAAGTACAAATACTGCAGTGGCTCAGCTGACAGGCAGGACTGCTTCCAAGATGGAGCTCTGGACCAGTCTGTCACAAAATTTGCCCTGCCCATATGAATCCTTTAAATCATTTTTACCCAGGCTAAAATTGGCTTTTAGCAATGTGAGGGGGCAGAAGGGGAAGGATTTTCCACGATAACTGATTTTGCTGGTGACTGTGCGGAATATGGAAGGTGTTGCAGAGATTAAAAGGGATCACTCTCTAACAGTCTGGAGGGGTATGCGTGTGTAAACATGCATTTCTCACAGAAATAACTCCTAGAAGACAGAAAATAGTTTTCCACACCAATCCTCTACTCTGTGCCACAAACCTGTGGTATATAACATGAGAGCGCTGTACGATTAAGCCTATACAACAAGGCATTGCAGAGGCACTGCTGAGGGGAGGTATGACCAGGGAAGCCCAGGTTTCCTCCAGGGCTGAGGGAGGAAAGCATCTCCCTGTTAAGACTCTTAGACGCTGTTTGTGATGCACAGGGGAACCTCACTAGCATCAATAAGGACATGGAGATTTTAATGGCTGATATAGGAGGCAGCAGTGAGACTTTTTAGTGTCTGGAGGAAGGAATGTGTCTTCCCTGTTTGGCTTGCAGGGCCAACAGGCTTCCCTGTTCCCTTGGTGGCTTGCAGGAACTCTCGCTAAGAGAAGGGACACAGGCAAGCACCTGCCGGCCACTCATAGAGTGGCCCAGTCTGGACGAATGCCCAGCCTCAACTCCGTCAGCACACAGCCTGCTGCAAGGCAAAATGAGGCTTTAGGAGCCTTCTCTCTCCCCCATCTCGGGTGAATTTGAGGCTGTGGTTGCTCTCTCCCCACTGCCTTTCCAGCTGAGCTTCCTTTCCCCCTCTCCTCCTAACCCACGGGGCATTTTCTGCACACCTTTGTATATAGACATGCCAGTACAGTCTAAGGAAAAGCTCACTTCTGTCTACTACAGCAGAGAAATTCAGCAAAAATTTAAACTTTCAAGCTAAGTAGAATATAGAGAGAAATTTCTGAAAATAAAAGCCAAGTCGTTGTGGGGCTTTTTTCCCCTTATTCCTACTAAGGAAGACAAAGTAGTGGTGCAGGGGCTATGTGAACTTCGCACCATGCATTACTGTGCATTACAGAGCCCCATCCAGCAGGGAACACCAATCAAACAGGCCATGTGAAAGGTAGAAGCACCATTAGCACGCTAACAACTAACAAGGGTGAGGTGCAGTCCTCAGCCAGGGCCAGGATTCAGGTGCACAGCCTCCTTCATCTTCATTATCCCATAACACAACCACATAGAGTTGTGAAAGGAAGATCCTCCTGCCGAGACCAACCACAGATGCAAACATAACTGTCTACAAAAATTAGCAAGGGAAATAGATCATCAGAGTCTTATCGAGGTTTGTGACTGCTATTATATTCAGCTGCCACAGCTTTCCTGGTGGATATCAAACACTAAGTGAAGGGAGGAAAAAAAATCTATTGCGCCTTCCCTGTCAGTGAGCCATGTACAATCCAGCCTCTAAATAGCTGAGCTAATTCGCAGCTGTCACATTTATAAATGCCACCGAAGTGCCGAAAAGAATGCAGAAATCCAGAGCCATGCATTGTCCCTGATCAGCAAGAACGCTGCTACCAACCCTTGCTCCTCTTCTGCCAAAGGCCGCTGGGCTAATATGGCTGATAAGTGTAATTCAGAAGGCCAACTGTCAAAGCAGATGAAATGTATGTTTTCTTCCCAGCCTTTTAATGCAAATCAGTACGTCCTGTTGAAAAATGACAATTTCAGGTTTCCTCCTTGCACCTGAATGAAAAAGGCGCAAGTTCTCAGCACTTGCAGAGTCATATTCTCATCATGTGCAGGCCAGTGAGGGCAGCTAGCTACGCCATGGGCCTTGCCAACGTCCTCTGCCAACATGCTTCACACCAGACCTCGAGCACGCAGGCAGAGGTTGCATCAGGTGCAGCTTTGACGTACAGTCGTGTCCACTAGGAACCGAACCAAAAGCAGAAGTTCCCTACACGTACATTGCTGAATTCTGGAGAAAAACGTAAAACACCTGCTTGTTGCTAATTGGGAAAGTAATAAGACTGTAGCCAGAAGAAAAAAAAAAAGTAATTTTGCATCTTGTAACCTTGTCAAAAAGCCAACATCATCACAAAATGTTGCTCGTGTCTTGCCCCTGGTATGAGAATATCATCACTTCAGAAAACATATTTAACATTATAGGAGTTTAAGCCTCTGCTGAAACCCTTTAAAAAGGTCACATACAGCTCTTCAAAGCTCCAATCCCAGAGCCTTCCTGAGGATAATGGAAAAGTTAAATCAACTTTACTCTGGGATTACCTTGCCCCTCCAAGTCTCCCCTTGGTCAGAAGTAATTTGTTGAAGATTACCTCCATTAAAAACAATTCTCTATCCTCCGTGGAAGCATTTCCTTCCAAAGAGTAAAGGGCTTATGCTAGACTTTGAAAGGCTGGTTAATCAGAAGAACGTCTGTATTAATTTCTCTAATGTTTTTTACAAAGTGCTGGCATCACAGACGGTCTGCTCAGGTGTGTGGCCAACCATCCTGTCCATTTTTCCTTTATTACAGACACAAATTCAGCTCCACCAAAGTTGTGCATGTCATACTGCTTTTAATAACGTCTCTGACGTGCGAGCGGTAGGTGAGCTATCTCATTAACAGCAACTGCTTTCAATCTGTATATCAGTGATTTACAGTACAATGGCCAGAGCTCTCTTTGCATAGCTGTATAGGACAGTAAACAATAAAAAATAGCAAAGCATTAATGAATTTGTAAAGTATGCTAGCAGACAGGGTCAATGACGTATTTATTATCTTCAAAAATAGATCAATCTAGCCTTGTTAGAACAGGATAAAAGGTGGTTCTGCCAGTAGAAACATGTGAAATCCTTATCTGTTAGCCTATGATACAGATTAAGCAAAAAGAGCTTAAATACCAAGTTTCCTGTGCCAAGAAAACTGTTTCAGAGATTGCATAATTCAGTCTTTTAAAAGGGTGGAAATACCTTTTTCATCTGTTTAAATTATATCTGTTTCCTGCTCAAGAACAACAAAATGTAAAAACAGCAGAGGCCTTAGCTTGAGGGGGAGCAAGCCAAGGAAACGTTTGCAGCCTTCCCTTGCACATTGTTAAGCACTTACGTAGTGGTTCTCTATTTCTAGGTACCCCATGCACTCCACCGCTGTTCTGCACAGCCCGCTGTCCAGGCTACACTGCCTCTGGTAGCTGGAGAGCAGCAGCTGCACACGGGCAGAAAGGGGGTACCCCGTACCCAGCGGGAGCAGGATCAGGCTCCCTGCCCAAACCCCACAGCTCCCCGACAAACCCAAACTTCAACAAGAACTCCGAGACCATGAGAAAATTGCATCAGCCAAGAACGTAAAATGTTAATTCAAATACTTTGATGGTAAGCAGACTGGATTTTAGCTGCATTGCTTTAAAAAACTTAACAGATATAAAAGGATCATAGAAGTGTGTAACTTCAGATTTCACACGCAGAAGTAGAGCTGGGTTTCATCAATGACGCACTGACATAAGGAGCACTAGAATAGAGGCTTTCCTCTTTTCTGACATCCCTTTTACTGTTTGGTGGTATGAGCTGTACCGGCGCAGCATCTCTCTGGCATTTCAGATGCATGTTCTACCTGCCCTCCTCTCTCCCCACCCTCCCAATACCCTGTCATTTACAAAAGGAAGGATTTTGATCAATGAGTTCTTCCTGCAAAAAAGATAGCCCTGCAAGCAGCAGAATGAAAATAAGTTAGATTGTATGGAGCCCATAAATACAAACCTTCTGCACAAAAATCTCCAATTAGTAGCCAGGCACGCTTGCTTATGAGTCATTAATGAAAACTTCTATGTGCTGAACACTCATATCTTTCTGTTTGTGACACCACCTCCAAGCTCGACCCCTTGTCATCACATCAAAAGGATTACAGTTTTAAATGAGGTATTAGCAACTTCTTAAATCGCTTTTTTTAAACAGCATTGAAAAACTATTGAACAATGACTGTTTGGTTATAGGCGACTACCGAAATCCCAACACATCATCTCCTCAGTCCTTCAGCAGTCAAAGGCATGAATGCCATGTGTTTCACCATATATAGCATTCCTGTATAAGAATGCAAGAATTTGGGGGTATTTAGGTCCTGGCCGTGCAGTGAAGTCTTTGTGGGCAGTTTCCCTGTGCTCACATGGATATTTGCGGGTATGGACAGCAGAAAAGCCAGGTTCTGTACAACAGTCTCAGGAGGAACTCACCTGTAATTTGCTTTGACTTCTGAAAGGTAGTTTGATTTCACCATTTATATAGATCAGAGAGAAACTTAGTTAGTGTGTCTCTTATTCTTCTACTCTTTTTACTAGCCCTAAAACTGTCTTTTTAATTATGTACCAATTACCCTATGTTTTTGGGCAAATCACTTTTTTTCTAAACTTACAACGGCTGATATCATTTGGTTCTTGGACCACATCGCTACCAACAATACCAGCGAGTATCACAAAAGTAGTAAAACGGGTCTGTGCAACATCTGCAAGCAGGGAAGCCCTCCCCTGCATCGCCAGGATAAACCTGAAGGCTGCAGTACCAGTGGTACTCATCTGACTTGCCTTTCTCCCCAGAGCACTCTACACCCACAGTATGTTTGCTACTGCTTGGTATTGGGTATGTTTAAAATCACCAAATCGCTATAGTATTAGCATGCTCCCAGGTTTGGCATGGCAGGGCTGGCCATGGCATGATCCATAGCTTTGTGCTGGTGCTGGGCACAGTTCCCATCTGCTCCACAAAGCATCCAGGTTTAAGTCCAATACGTCAGCAGCTGTGACACGGCTAGGTGGCCCTTTCTGGGGACATGCACCACTGTTCCCCTTCCTCTCCAATGAATCAGAGGATTTTGTTGCAATCTGGTTCATGCGAAAGTGAAGCAGTAAAATTCAGATTATGTTCAGCTGGTCTCAATGCCTAATAAATGAATGTTGTCAAAAGACATCCGGTTCTTCTTATTTTGAGGCTTGCATAGGGTCATTGTATGATGATTGTTCCTTAGGGGAAAAAAAAAAGAAGAATCCATTTTTGTAGATTGCTCCTTTTAGATATGAGAAGCCATGTAAGGCAGAGTATGTTAAAAAAAATTGAAGAATGTGCAGAAGAGGCTCACATACATTATTTTAGGCCAGCGGAAACACCTTATAGTGAGAGACCTGAACAGCTCAATCTGTTTATCTCACCAAGAAGATTGAGTGGCGAGTTGATTACAACAGATAAGCACCTCGTGGGGAGAAAATACCAGGCACTAGGGGGATCTTTAATCTAGCAGGAAAAAGCGTAACAAGAAGAAAGGGCTGAAAGCTGAAGGCAGATTAATTCAAACTAAAAACTAAGAACATATTTTTAATTATGAATTCAGTGAGTTATTGAGCTCTACAGCAAACAAGGAGAAACTGGATTGTCTAACAGAAAGAGAAGGTTTGACTGGCCGATCTCAAGCTCCTTCTGGCCCTGCACTCTGAATTTCAGAGTGGGACAGGGAACTGGGAAGCATTCTGGTTTAAGAAAGTGCAATTCATATTTCTTGTCAAAATAAAACAACTTCTCTCACCCATGCTTGATTCCTTTCTTCCTCTGGTCAGTGAAAGGGATATGGTTAATTTTGTTAATTAAGAATATTTCAACAGTTAAATCATTCTTGTATTTTAATGCACATTTGTACTATAACTCCTAATGAAGTCACATCCAGATAATGTGTTAATAACTACTGGGAAGTACAATCCTCTTTCTATACTTTGCTGGGATATTCTATATCTATACACTTATTTCATGGTAATGGAAGAAGAAAGCTGCAGAGCTAGAACTGGAACCAGACGAAGGAAAGTTTTACAGATTCATTAGGTGGGACAACTCCGAGGGGCAAGAAGAGAGGCAGTGCTCACCTCTGGAAGAGGCTGAGATGCACCCCGTGGCCCCCTCCACATCCCATTGGGGATCTAGCCTGCCTTGCTCTGTGGACACGCCACCTTGGCTGAGATGGGCAGGGGTTCTCACACCGCACACTGTCGCACAAACGTGCCAAGGGGTCCTCATCTCAGCCAGGCTAATAGAGCTGTAGCTTGGGGATCTCTTACACCCCTCACTGGCCGTTTCTTGATCAGGCACTTGGACAAGAGTGCTGGAGAAAGCGTTTTGCTTATGTGAAAGCAACTATTTTTGTGCCTTTTCAGTTTCAGATGGCTGTATCTGCTGGAAAACCAGGACTGAAAAATAAAGCCTGTATAGAAATTGACTGCTTTCCTGTAGCACTCCCTGTTGTGCTATGGGGAGCTATAAAGCTCCCCTCAGGTTTTTTTACCTCAGGTTTTATTCTTCTGTTTACTGTAGATTTCAGTTAAAGCAATTGCTCTGGAAACTCTCATGCCAGTTACACTCATACATACTACATACTGTACGTTTCTTTAAAATGCACATGTGCTACATGAATGCCACAAGAATGCAAAGAGTATCATAGGAACTACTACTTTTTAATTAGAAATTGCATTCAAATAAACAAAATGTAATAAATTAAATTCTGCATGGTTTTAACAGTATAATCCAGTGGACGTTAGTACTATCACATTTGTGTAAACAAGCATAGGATTTCACCCAGTAAAGCATGAAAAAGTCTTAATATTTACCAAAAAAAACCAAGGAAAGGATCATCCACCACTTCCCCATCAAATAGAACAGATAGATACTTTATATACTAGCTGCAACTTTGCCCAGTTGGACAACCTTGTTGGTGAAGAAGCTCGGTGCTTGGGAAGAAAACACAGCAATCTCCCAACTCTGTGTTAGGATTTCTGATCATTCTCAAGAAGCAAGTTGCATACACCAAAAAATACAGTTGGGGTCGCCTCTCCAGGTGAAAGCCAGGAAGCTTCAGGAATCATCAGAAAACATTTGACAAACATCAGAAATTGCTCATGGTGAGAACTGAAATTATAAGACTTATATGACTATCTCAGAAAAAGAGACAGTGTAGATGCTGCATAACAGCTTACGTAGTGTGAAGATCTCTCAAGTGTTTGGGATTTTAATATCTACAGTAAATGCTCTTTACTAATCAGCTTAAATAATGATTTAAAGGGCCTGTGGACAAGAAGTCCTTTGAGGTCACACAGGACCAAGAAGCCTGTACTGATGGGCTACCTCAACTGAAAGACACTCACAGGAAAAGAAGAGAAGCTTCTACAGCCAAATGGCACATAAAAAAATTCATCTGCAAAACAAGATTTAAAGTAAACGGGAAATCAGAAATCTAGGCAATTAAGCAGGTATGGGATGAACACGTTTGGCTAAACAGAAGTCCTGTGCGTTGGTGAAGCTGTGACAGAGCTCTGGGTGTCCAGATTAGCAGGAGCAGGCTAAAGCAGAGCAGCTCATTCCCATGGCTGCTGTGTTACGGGAGTAAAAAGCATATACTGAAGACAGCTCAATTTGTCTGCTATATCACCTCACGCATTTAATACAAAAACCATGAGATAGTTAAGGAAAGTCCAATGATGCAGAGTGGTGCTGCAGGTGTGGGATCACAGGCAGAGAAACCCGCAGGTCTCAGTACAGCATTAGGCAGGGAAGTAGAGGATGTTTCTATTCTACGGGCTTGGTCTCGGTTGATAAGATAGAGGAAAAGGTGAGACAAGAAAAGGTTGAACCAGTACTAAATTATCCACAGAAAAATCATTAACAGCTTTCAGATATGCAAAACATAGGTATAAGTCTGGAATAATGAATTTGAGGATTACTCAGTTTAATTCCACCTGTAGTTCTGCCTGTCATCTGATTTCCATAGGATAGAAAATATGAGAGAAAATAGAGCTAAAAGCAAGAACAGCAGAAAAAAACTGCCTTTGGCTTACGTAGAGCAACTGCAGGAAGCAAATGGCCATAGCCTGGAATGGGGAAGATCCTAGGGACCTGAGCACCATTCAGAAACGCTTTTCAGAGTAACTGCTGATGTAAAAGATGGGGATTAATCATGATCTCAAAGTAGCATGACAAAAGATCATGATGCTGCAAAAGGAGAGTTTTAGGCCAGCTAGTTTCTGCCAGTGAAAGCAGTTGTGCAGCATGGGTGCTGCCCCAGCCTGGCAGCAGGGGAGGCGTGATGGAGCACAGCACCCAGGGAGCCTCCAGGAGGGGGGGTGCAGGCTGGGGACCCGGGCAGCCTTTTGCAGCCCTACCTGCTGTGATTTATTACTTCTGCGGGAGTACAGCGGCTGCCAGGGAGTAGAGGGAAAGAGACACATAAGCAGGCTAGTGCTCAAGTTTGTGAAATTATCCCCTTCACCATCGCTTAACCACGTGAGCAGCTATTCCTTATCAGACCACTATTCTGAATGGGGTGTTCTCTATCCCCTCTCAAATTTAATTTCATCTGGCAAAAAACCCCATAATGCTGAAGGCTTGATAGTCATTGCAAGAACAGTTGCTCTTTGCCCATCTATACTTTTAATAAGTTACTCATGAGTAAGGCTGAGTCAGATTTACAATTAAGATATTTGGTCATGCAATTAACGATGAAATTATCTGATGCATGTGTCAGTAGTGCAGCATGGTTCCTATGGAGGCTGGCAGGAGTTCTACTTTTGACTTCAGTGGCAGCAGAGCCAGCCTAATGGTGAGCAATTCAGAGTTTTCTACCTTAAAGCTTTTTTAATGCCGTGAATCGCATGCTGTATCCTTGGTAGCAGATCTTTGAGGCTATCTGTTGGCATGGCTTAATTATCCAGTATCAGTTTTCAATTACAAGAATATGAATTCTGACATGGTTGTTAGAAGTCTAACAGCTCTTTACCCAAAATATACGTGCGTTCTCTGGTGTCCTTAGGCACAATTTTTCTTCTCCATCGCAGCAAAATACGACCTCTTTACTGGCATTAGCATTGACATTGTAGTTCATAAACCACCCTTAGTCGGGGTTGAAAAGCATTGTAATGATGTGAAATATTTCCCTGGAAAAAATACATTCTGCTTGCTGAGGCACTGCCTGACAGCTTCAACAGTCAAGAATCAGAGTGCTGCAGGTATTTTAAGTGCAAGAAAGCTTATGGTAAAAACTTACAGCCTGGTATATACAGGGAGAAGTCATTGTCCTAAGCGTGAAAATAAGAGAGGACTCTCACTTAAACCACATTTTCTCTTAGTCTTATCGTGCATCTTATTACATCTCTCCTGCAACTACAGTGACAGCCAGACTGGTTTAGAGCAAGCCTTCTCCCTGACTGCAGTCCTGGAGTTCACAGCAAGTCCCGGTGTTCCCAAAGCCAGCACCCTCCTCTGCTTAACTACGATGAGAAAAATGGTATTGGTAGGAGCAGGCTATGGAGAAAATTGTTCTTCTAGAGAAAAGCTTCCTAATTCGATTATAATTTTCATTATGTTTCCATTTTAAAATGTCTAAATTATAAACTCATAAAAATACATAATGAAAATAGTCAGACCATTAACTACAGTCAAATGCAATACTGCTATAATGAAACTTGCAGGTGCTCCTATAATCAGCAAAGCAACACAATTCAGATTAAAAAAGAAAGAGGGGCTTCTTTGAAATCTTTTACTCCTGCTTCCAATATTTAGAAAACACAGCTTTGATGCTGCAAATTATGTTTCTTTATGTTGTTATTTTCCTAAACTGGATGCTGTGACAGCAGTCTGCATTTCATAAGGCATGGTTTCCAACCAGCAAAATCTATTCTCTACAGGAAATATGCTCCACTTAGTCCAAATGTTCTGAGGACATTAAACGTGTTTGTATAAACATGCTGTATCATAACTGAGAGACTTGCTAGTACTCAGGATTTAGACAGCACTTTACAGCTTCAAGGTGCTATACAAACATTTAACTTATTTATTAATTAAATTTTCTAACTAGGGACATAACCTAGATTTAGTTAGAAGAAAGCTGTGGATGAGAGGAGGTTGGGTAAACAGGTTAATCATGTTTATGTAAAAGACCATACTGAGTCCTCTTAGCAGAGCTTCCTTATCAAAACAAAATGGTAAAACTTCTCAGAACCTTCTGATCCCTGGTGGGCAAGCTAACAGGCAGCTGTATGACAGACCAGCTTGGACCACAGGGCTCAGGGTTTCGGAGGTATTTGTCACTGATCTCCCCAGGTTCTCCCAGAGAAACAAAGATGCTTTCCATTGGATTCTGTGGAACCTGGATGAATATTTTAAAACACTTCTTCCTGTCACTCAGACGTGTCCTTCCCTACTGTATAAACTAGAACACTGCAAACCAGCAGCCTCGGTGCTCCTGCTCTGCCTTCTGGTTTTTATTACCACACTAGGGAATATTTTCAAAGACTCAGTTAGGTGTTACAACATAGATTTGCAAAAAAAAATTTAGATTTCTAATGCCTATTAGCTGCTGAACATTCAGTGACATCAACAGCCTCATTGCCCATCTCCAGTACAGTTTTTGTAAGAACCATTTACTTCACAACTGAATTTTGCCCAAACTCCAAAATTGCTCCAAGTCAAATACAGTATAGCTAAAAATATCTACCCTCTAAGGGTTTATATTCTGACAACACAGGACAGTGAAATTCTCTCATCTGATATAGGAGTGTCTCTGCAACTTATTACTCTTTCATTGGCACATGGTAAATTGAGCTCTGGCACTAGCAATACTACTGGGAAATAAAGATAATTAAGAAACATAAAGCACATCAGTCTTCTTGAACCCAGATGGAATTTTGGTTTTGTGTGTCTCTCTTGTCATAGGATTATGAGCCTAGTTTTAAGCCTGTATTCTCATAATTTTACATAATTGACCATTTGCAATCTTCTATAATCTGAAATGTCTAATAACTGTGCACAGAAAGTGAGCCCCTTCCATAATATTTATAAATATTTCATATGAACTGGAGTTAATACAATTTATTTATAATGCATGGGAGTCTGCAGTGGGTTTATAAAAATAATGGGTGTTAACATGCAGTCATGATTTAATAATCGGAGACTAATTTCTAAAATACATATGGAGAGTGGCTGGTTCCAGTAACAGGATTGAGAGGTGCAGATATAGACGGATGAATGAGGTATGGTTAATATACCATACAGCATGAGCAAAGATGGCTTTAACAAGAACTTCATCCTACTGGTACACTTATCCTTTTCAGTATCCGCCATGACACAACTGGAATAGCTTCTCCAGAAAGTTCCAGGCTGCTGGACTAATTCCATCATCCTGCTAACAACCACTGTGGTAAAGCATGATGTCACATATATTATGTCACTGCGGTGCAATAACACCATCCACGGATTCCCGCCTCAGGATGCTTCCAAGAAGGCATCAAGCTACATGAACCACTAACCATCTAGTAACTAATTGATTCAAAACTGTTAAGAGGGAAGAGCAGTTCTTTATGTGTTCCACAGTAAATGCCTCTCTCTTATCTGATACACCAACATTGCTTAAAGAATTCCCACAACACTTTAGACATTTACATGGCAGATGGGAGCGAAGAAGTCTTATCTGCAAGAGAAAACAGATGAAGTTATTAGATCGACTGGAGAACATGCATACAGCTGAAATAGACCTTCTGGTTTTCATTTGCTGTGAATAAAAGGATGCAGAAATAAGCAAGTGGATACATCTGATGGTGATACTAAGACCACAGCTGCAGTGAGATGACCACAGACAAGTTACCCTAGAGAGCACTAGAGCAAGGGAATAGACTTTCTATGTAAATGTCATTTTTGACACACATCTCAATTTTCCCATACTCTTAGCACCCTGTGTATGAAAGATGATGGAAGAGCAATTGTTTGTGCTGATAGATGCCAATTTCTGCATTTAGGGGAGGGGAGAGGACCTTAATATCCACAATTAGCCCATGAGACCACTATTGCAGTCATGCACGTGCTTCTTCCCTGCAGTTCCAGCTGCACATTGTTTATTATTCATTATGAGACTAATCACACTTTCTGTGATGGTCCAGTGACAAAATGACTCTAGATGTATTTCTTCATAATTTCTTGCACTATTCAGCATCAATAAACTGTGAAATGTATTAGAAAACAATGTTTCTAATGGCCTTCTTTTAAAATACATTTCAGGTTGTTCATGTTGAGAAATGCTTATCTTTTGAACTCTCAGATTGCTGGGCTGAGCAAAACAGGGCCTTAAAAAAAACCCAAAAAGTAGTTCAGATCTCAATTTTAATATAATTTTTTTATAAGAGTCTGAATGGAGTAAGTATTTATATTATATTTATATTTACTTCAGGGCAGCTGGATCAAGTTTCTCAGAAGTAAATAGGTGTTCAGGCAACAACTTGTGACATGACATGACTCTAAATATTGCAATTCCCTATTGTAAAAGACTTTGTGTTTTCTGTTTGGTAAGATATCCTGCATATTTATTTACAAGCGAATGCAATTACAAAGACAAAAGAACCCTTAAGAACTAATATGAAATTATTCCCCTAAGTAGAGTTACCTACAAGCTTCAGCATCTGCAGTTATAAGCTGTACTGCCTTGACTCTCACAGGAGTATTTGGCATCTTCCTGCTGGCTCCCCTGCCCTCTTTTGCCTGCTCATGGTGCCCATCACGGGTTGTTCCAGCAGGGTCACTTCAGGTTCTGATCAGAGCAACACGTTTGTATTGCCTGTAAAAATACAGTTTAGATCCATGCCACTAAATGTCTACAAAATGTCAAATAATATATTTATTACACTCTATAAATAATACATTTTTAAATTGTGCAATTTATGTTAGTCAAGCACACAATGTTTCTGATTCTGGATATAATCTGTAATTTCAGCCATCAGGTAAAGAATATGAAAAATGAGAACAAGAATTTTAGCATATATCCTTAGACATGTTGGCTCTGCTCTTTGTGCTCTACTGCTTAACATTCAATTGCATGTTCCTCATAATTTTAATTACCATTTTTCTATTTAGGAAAAAATATAGAGGGGCACTGCAAACTGGACAGTCAGAAGGATATACATGGCTGGTACTTAAATTACAGCTTTAGCTGATGTTGATTCTGATCTGCATGAAATGCTGGGCAGGACTGGAAGCCAGTCGCCAGATTCCCTAGTGCGGCAGATGCTAATGTCAAAACATGGTCTCCCAGTTCTCAGTCCCTGTGAACCCAGTCCCAGATCTGCAAACAAAGCTGCTGAAATCAAAGAGCCAAAGATGGTAGAAAGCCTGAAGGACACATTGCAGGCGTCTGCGAAAGAGCCAAATGCGGGCCCTATACCTGTTGAAAGCAGTAATAGCTTCAGCATCAGCTACAGATGGATGCTAGATGTATCCCCTTGGCATTTAACTTCTGATTTCAGAAAATTTTCTTTCCAATCCTTTTTTCTGCATTTGTGCGTAAGTCTGAAAAAAAATAATTCTGTTAAACTTTTTGCCTTTGGAGATCCTTTGTACTTTCTCTTTCAGCAGCAGACCATGTCCTTGCCCAGCTTTCTACTCTTAACAAACCCTGGGTTCAGCTTGATCCAGTTTTGCTTTTCTGGAACTACCTGTCTATTGTAAGCAGTCCCTTTCAAGTTCTATTTTATAAGAGAAAACTCCAGGTTCACATCTTTAGTTCTCTGTACGTGTCTTTTTGGAGCATGGTACAGCAAGTACCCATCCTCTCAGGTCCTGAAGTTAGTCCTTGGACGCCTCAAAAGGTCCGAACTCAGAGGAGATGAGAGCATGCAAGCACCCTTCCCCATCAGCATCAAGGTCACTACTGTGTGTGATGTCTGATATAATGCCTTTTCAGAGGATGTGTCAAGAAAATGAGGAATAAGGGATTAGGAAAAGAAATACTCACCCACAGAAACCTTACTCTTAAAAGCCCTGGAGAAACACAGATCTCTGCACACAAACAAAAGAAATCTCCAGAAACGCACTGCCCTGCTGTCCGAGCTCAAAAGCCTAACACAGGTCCATGTTTTAGATGGGTCTGACCTCCTCCTGCTTTCCCTCTTTTCCAGCTCTTATTCATGCCAATGGCCAAAGTCATGCAGTCTTTGCTCCTTGGCCTTCTCCGCTCCACTGTTCTTGCTCAGAAAGACAACCTTGTTCTGAGGGAGGAAGCACAGCCCGGGGCCCCGGATCGCTCTCGCTCCCTCTCCAGCCACAGCTATCTGGGACGTGGCAGCACCGTCTGCACCCAGGGACGGACCCCACCAGCTCTCCTCAGCCTGCTTTCACACAAAACACACACCGCCACCAGTGAACTGATGCACCTATATGGTATACTGTCACCCGGGGAAACATTTTCTCTCCTGCTCTTTTTTTTTTTTTCTCCTCAGATGGAAACCCTACCAGTGCACAGAAAGCAGAGCTCCTCAAGGCATCTGAGCAACTGCAGCAGCTCAGGTAAGCAGTGCTCAGGCTGAAGTGCCAGAGGCACTTGGGTTACTCAAGTAACCTAGCATACTTGTAATACTTGAGAATACAAGAGGATACAATAATAATGATGTATATGGGAATAAATTTGTAAATATTACGGATCAAACTTCAGATCAATAGATGTTTTACATATCAGAGTAAACACATACACTTCAGTGCCAGCTTAAGCTTTAACTACTTAATTCATTTGTTGATTCATTCGTCTTCTACAATCTGATCTATTGGTCTGGTTCTCCAACACCAAAAGCGTTATTGCAGCAAATGTCGCCATTTAAATTTGTAACAAGTGTCCCAGACGCATCCCATAAAATATTATTTTAATCCCTTAAAAGGAGAAGGGGAATTTTTCATTAATTAATTGGACAGTCTTGCACATTAAATATAGCAATAAATGTCTTGCAATGCAGGTGAATTTTAAAATATAAATAAAAGTTCTTGACTAGAGGAATGTGAAAATCCTGATATTTATGTTTTCTTAGTACACAATTCTGCTAGAGAAAGAAAACAGCTAGAGTTATCTTGGCCCTGATAACCTCCCTCCACTACCACAAGACTGAAGGAATCACATGTCTGTGTGAAAGTGAGGGTGCGGAAACAACGCCAGCACCTCTCTCAAAAGCGGTTCAGCAGAGCCGTCCGGGGTTGCAGAGACAGTGCCCAGGGGACTGCTCACCGGGAGCCTACCCCTGAGCTTTAAGCCTCCCAGCTGTGTCGTCTCTGTAATTAGTCCTCCTTAATTCAGACCTCTTACATGGGATGAATCCTTTCCTAGCTCATCCCCTCGCACTAGAGCCAAGGTAACTCAATTAGACCAAACACCTATTTTTCTGTGCCTGAAGGGCCAAGGACGCCATTGCTACTCTGCTCTCCACCACTGGGACCTTTTTTTGGCAGGAAGGTCAGCTGTATGCCAAAAAGACTTCTATAAAGGCATCCTTAAAAAAACCCCTAAAGCATTCACATCACACAAAACATTGCAGTTACGCAGTAAGTGGCACAACCTGAATTCATGTTCGTACTTCAAACATGCAGAGTGGATAAAACAACAAAAATAATTTCAGATAAAAATACTCTACCAACTGTTTAAAACTTTTCTCACAAACTTGCTTTTTCCTCACAGTGGAGGCATATGCAATGATTACTCGCCCATGTATCATACACCAAAACTTCTGAGGTTTAAGTAGATGCTTTTGAATTAATAGCCAAGGGCTTGCCCAATGGCAGGGCTTTACACTAATCTTTATCATGTGTCTAAAAAGCTAATCATCAGCAGTGTACCACCCAAAGGGTTAGCAGGAGTCCCTCCACTCAGAACTGCTCCTAGAGACCCCAGACACATTTCTCCGTCTCTCTCCAGCCCCGGGGACCATCCTGGGCATGCACAACCCCACTGCAGACTCGCTGGGCGGCCAGAGGCTACGGCGGGTGGCGTGGATGTGAAGAGACGGTAAGGCTGGATGCGTGCACGCTTGCATTTATGAGCTGAGTCAAGACGTGTACTCTTTAGCACTAAAAAATTCCTAGCATTAGAAAAATGAGCTAGAACAATGCTGCAAGTTAATATTGTTGGTATCTATTTGAATACACATGGAGAGACCTTTCACTACTATAAAATCACAGTGAAGATCTTTATTTACAAGGTATTGAGTTAATCATCTAACAGGACTGATTCATCTGTTTTTCACAGCCATGACAAATACTTCAAATTCAGAATGATGTAGAGCTTTGTTTTTTCAAGTAAATAGATGAACTATTGTTTGCATGAACTTACAGTATAACATAGCTTCCTATGGAAAGTCAAGATACTATTTTTGGGGGGGAAAAAATTGTTGTAGTAATTTTGAAATGTACACATGGGCATAGGACATTTTAAATTAGACTAAACAGTACAGCACCTTTTAATTTATTCCCTCCCAAACAACATAGTAATTTTGAAAGAGTTTGTTCAAATTTACAGCTGTTTTCAGACATGAGAAAAAATATAAAATTGCCACTGAAAATTCTTTCCAATATCCTGTTATATTGAGTATAAACATGAGTTCCAGTCATGCAAATCATTATTTCCTATTAAAAATGCTGAAGAAAACTTCAGAAATAAATGAACTAATCTAATCTACCAATTTGTGTAGAAAAGCATACCTCCAGTGTTTTGAACTGCAAAAATATCGGTATTATTGTTTACGTCTTTCTGATAGGAACCATAATTCAATCTGCTAAAATCTGTTTTGATGTGTAGATCCTATGCTATAACCTAATAGAGCAATTGAACTGACCATACTCTTAGCAAGAGATTCAGCTTTTCAATAAATGAAATGCTCTTTCCTAAAATCTATTACAACTAAGCTTTAATTTGTAGCTGCAGAATTCTGCTCTGACAACTACAGAATGCTCTTGAAGTTACTGTTTTGCAGTAATACAGCAATGCAACTAATTTCATAGCAAATCCAGTCAAAGAATTAATGTTTACATAATTTTAAACTTGAAAACATAATTAGTGATCTTTCTAGTTACCTAAAACAGTTGGTTAGTGCTGCCCTTCACTGGTTCATGATGGTATACCACAAATCAAAACTAAAGGTTACCTGACAAAGTGTGGTTCAGCCCTGTGAAAACTAACTGGGTTTTCCCTACTTCTCTTTCCAGGAGTTCCACACTCCTATCAAATGAACACCCGAAAATGCCTCTTCATAATCCAAGTTCTCAAGTAGTAAATGCTTTTATATACTTATTTCTCCTTTTCATTGGGAGGAATAAGATAATTTCAAATACTATCTCTGTCGATTGTTCTTGTGTTTTTATCCTATGTCAGAGCACTACTGTACTTCACTCCTGAATGTTAAATTATGCTTTTCCTCCACCAACAATAGAACAATGAAAATCATTCCTGGAGTGTTTCTATTCAATATTAAAATACTGGGCTGATTAAAATTGGTACTAAGTAATGTCCACATTTGTGCAGGAACGCACATGGGATTGGGTAAATAACAGTCATTCTCAATATGTGCTTTTTGTCCTGCTGAGGGAACAGAATCTAGCTGGTTCTTTAACACAGCAAATGCAATCGTCATTGTACCCAAACATGTCTGCTGGCCAATTCTATAGAACATTTCATTCTTAAAAGCATTTTTGTAAATGCAAAAAAAACTTTGCTGTACACATTTTTGATCAATTGTATTGAGAACTGTACCCTATGGTCACTCACACGGGTGAGTAGGCTCCCCCAGGACTCGGCTCAGTTACAGCGACATAAGCCTCCATGAAGTTCTACATGCCTGTTGGTTTCCAGCACAAAGAGCACACAAGCAGAAGGCGAACTGAGGGAGAAATTGAGAAAATGAAGAGTTTCAAAAATTTTCCTCCAAAGCACCTTGGACGATACCATTCAGGGAGTTCGTCACTGTAAAAATGGTTGAGTTGGCCCAGCTATCCTTAACTCATCCTTACTCAGGCACCCTATTTTCATTTGATTAATAAGCATTGGCCCATGAATAGCAATTGGACTTTTATGATCTTTGTCTTCTACAGAATGCACAATGGTAGTGTGAAAATGCTTCACATAAATCTCTTTCCTCTCCTCCATTACTTCGTGCTGGAATATTAACCTTTTCTGGAAGGTTTGACCAATTTCTGGGGACTCTCACATCATCCACACAGCTAACCACAACCAGTGAGCTGAATAGTTAAACCTTCAACAAAGATGACAGTTATCTAAATCTTTCATCAGTTGGTGGGAATATAATAAATAAAAGCAGAAAAAACATAGAAACTATGAAGTCTTTACAAAACAGACTAATAAAAAAAAAAAATTGATTTGTTACTCCTCTGGTGTTAGCATATCACTACCTTTCCCAAAAAGTCGGCTCAGCCTCCTCTGGAAAGACAGCTATTTCCAGTGCAGTTCAGCGAACAACAGTTACACGTGGCTTCACTGATGATGAGACAAACTACATCCCACCTTGTACCAGAAATCAGTGTTAAAATATGATCCAATTTGTTAAGCGGGGTTCATGAGCACAGCTACCGCTTTCAGCCCAGTGGCGGCTGCCAGCTTTGCTAACACAATAAGGAAGAGCAGTAATGCCATAACTAAGAGCAGCCACAGTGCTGGCCACCAGGTGGGACAGCCATTAAGAGCAATAAAACTCAAAGGCTTTGTCAGGAGGTTTCTCAGCTACTGCTGGTTTCGAGGAAAAGACGAAACCTAAAAATACTGGGCTCTGAAGCGAGGAATCAATAAGTGAGGGAAGGGTGTACCTAGATCTGCTACCCGGCACCACTCCGGTGTCTTGTTTTGCACCACGTAGAGTCATTCTCTGTCCAACTGCAGGAGTGACTTTGACCTCAAGGAGATCGTTTCCTTCTTTCCACTGCAGAGATGAGGACTGAGGCTCTCATATCTCATGTTCCCTTTCCTGCACTGCTGGGATTTTCCACATTCCTGTCTATATTTTGCTCTGGATGCAGCTGCAAAGATTTTTATATTAGCCACTTCCTCTTTATTAATAATTATCGACTATTTTTCTTTTGAAACAAAAATGTGTGAAGTATCTGTTATTTTCAAAGGAAAACATTTAGTTTAATGACATATCTGTTCACAAAACAAATCACTAGTGATTGAAAATAGAATGTATGCTACCACTTTGTGAAAGTCATTTACAGCACAGAAAGACCACTTTGGCAGACACATTTATGTCTATACAAGATTAGATTTTGCATTTATTATGGGCATGTGGCATATTATTAATTATTAACACCAAAAATAAATGTTTATGTTTGCAGAAAAACAAGCTGCTAAACTCTAAAAAAATATTGTCAAGGATTTACACATTGTGTCATGTGTGTTATGTAAATGGAAACAGCAGAGATTCAGTATTTATTATTAGAACAAAACATTTTTCATCCTGTGAGTGGGAATCCAGGCTGTAATTTACATGCATCACTGAATCAACAAGTCCAATACTTAAGAATAACCCTTTGTATATCAAATAACTGCCTGCCTTCTCACCAAGGGCATACCTCGTGGAAAAACTTTGCCCTCATTCCCTGGGGAACTGCATCGCAATTACAAAAACACTTCTCCCAGGAGACTTGAAATGGTTTGTTTTCTATCCTAGACCCAAGGAATGAGTAACGAGGTCCCACGCCCTGCCAGCAGGAAACAATCCCAGTCAAATGAAAAACCCTGCTGATGAGGTAGTCTCTCTCCCAGATTTCATACATACCCAATTTCAAGATTTCAGACCAAGATGTCCCGTTCAGAGAAGCTCTCAGCCCTGAAACATCATTGGGAAAGATCTCCTTACCCTCTAAAGAGAAAAAGTCATTATCAAGCCGTATGGAAATGGAGGCAGGAGTAGGATGTCGGACTCGGATGTCTCTTAGATAGTGCGCATCAGTGCAACATCATACTCCCAGCTGGCCACCCAGATTACCTTACTCGGGGGCTGGAGGGCTTTTGAGAGTGCTGAATGCCTCCACCAGCCTTTTCCATTAAAACTTCCCAGTGCTGCTAGCTGGGTCTGCTCTGGGCACAGCGCTATGATGGAAGCGTTGGTCTAGACAAGGCACTTGTAGCTGCCAGCACTTTTCTGTTATGCCATCTATCCGGCTCAGAGAAAACCTCCTGCAAACCGTACAGTGATGGAGGTTTCAGAGCAAGGGGTGACAATTTTTTCCATACCCTTCCTGCTCCCTGCCCTTGAGCTGTGTTGAAGCTCATGCAGCAGCAAAACACTGTTTGGGGATGTTTGCATTTTTGCTGCTTTGCTGAACAGAGCCAGGATTTGTCCCCCTGCCTGCACAAATGCAAAAACCTTTTGATTTTGTCATTTATCTCAATACAGTTTTCCAATCATTCTGCTGGAAATGACACTGCTAGAGGCACTAAAGGTGCAAGCCCAAACCAGCGTTCAAATCCTCGCCAACCAATTGACTTTACAGGAGGTTAAACTACTGTGGGCAAAGCAGCAATGAAGTGGACAAGAGCTCTGCCTCTGGGAGAGTTCACTGTTTCTTGGCTATTTCTACCCCTGCCTCAGCTCAGCAGGGGGAGGCAGGGGCAAATTAGCGCTCTTCCTGCTCTTGCCTCCCACACATTTTGCCTGCTGCCTTGCAAAACCTCTTTCAGCTGGCAACAAAAGAGGTCAGAAACATGCATGCAGCATGCCAGAGGAGCAGAACAGCACATGGGGCAGGCAGTGGCTCCACAGCGCAGATGCACAGTGGCACTGAGCCACTCTCCACACAATGAGACTTTGCCTGCTGCCGCTCAGTCCCGAGCGGCTGCACCCTCTGCCTGCTCCCCACTGCCCGGCCAGGGCACCGGCCCCACCGTGATCAGCCTCTTTGTTTTGAGGTCAGGCCTCAACTGCTGCATCAAGTCACATCTGCAAATTTCATAGCAGGCATTAGACACCGCTACGATGAAATGCTGGGTTTCAGGCAGGGAAGCTCCTCGTATCTCTGAACACATTTCCAGGGTCACCTGCTACTTCAGGGAAAGCCAAGGACTCTGCTACCGCCCAGTGCAGCTGGCCTCTGCTATGGGGAAGTGCGTTAATAAAATAATTCTGCTGTATCATTAGAGGTCAACTCGGACTGCAGCAGGTAATAAAAGATTCATAATGGCACATGAGGGGATGCACTAAACATCCAAACCGCAGCTTGAAGTCACGCAAAGCTTGATTAGGTTTAGGACTTGGTTAAAAACTCTCGGTTCAGCTGTTGTTTCACGGAAAAGTTTGCAATCAGCAATAACCACTTCTGCACCAGCAATTTATACTGCTTCCAACAGAAATTATGCCTTGTAGCAAGGAGTATCCTAACAGGCATAGGTGCTTCCATGTCAGGCCAGTAACAAAAAATTAATCTCCTTCCTTAATTCTGTTAGCGGTCAATACCTGCTATTTGTGAGAAGACATAAGAAATACTGCTGGAAGCACTTTCAAGATAACACACCCCCAGTGTTGTGACTTTCCATCCTTTAGTATTTAACAACTGGCTAAATCTTCATTTTAGCCAATTTCCAACCCAATAAGGCAGGTACTGGGACCTGCAGTAGTCTAAGTTTTTAAATACGTCATTCAAACTTTGGTTAACCTTATTTTCTGTCTATATATCAAATCTGCTTTAGGAATCCTGCTAAAGTCCAGTCTCAAGGTGCCATGGTAGCGAGTTCCCCAGTCCATCTACACGTGAACAAGCGTCACTCACTACTAAAGGGGCTGTCAGAAATCCAACACAGGCATTCGCACAATATTTTCAATTTGATTATTAAGGCATCATCCTTTCCATGTTTTACTCCAGTTTATGACTCTAACAAGCACAAAAACAACATAGGCAAGTCTCCTCTAGCTGCTGAATTCCATCTGCTTTTCCATCCTTGCAACAGCCTTTGAGAAATAATTTAACTCGGATCCCTTTTTTCTGATGAGCTTAAAAATTTGGCTCTGAAGTTTGGCCACATTCTGAGACTGGATGTGATTTTTGGCCATCATTTTTACCAGTACGGCACATCTAATCTCAAACTTGGTGACACTACACTCGAACCAGCTGCTCCAGCTTTGATATAGAAGAGGCTAATATAATTAGCAGAAGAACTTAATGATGTCTGACATATCAAATTACTTGGTCCTGCCTTTAATCTTTGTGGCCGGCTAGTCCCACCAGCCAAGTGATGGTCTCAGCAGACAGGCTGAAGTCTCTGCGAAGGACTGAAAACTTTCAACACAGCCCCGTAGGTGAGGTTTCGGGCACATTACCTGAGCAGCACAGGGTGCAGAGCAGGTACGTATGGCACACTCAGCTCTGCTGTCCACCAAGTACATCACTGCTGCTCACAGTACCGTAATGGGAAGAACTGTGCTCTCCACACGTGGAAAGGAGGCTTCCTCTCCCAATTCAAGTCTAAAGCAAGAGAGCACTCCTTGAGCACTCCTAAACCATTCACCTTGTAGCATTTGCAAACAGCTGATCTAGACCCGTCCAAAACCAGCCAAAGCCACCATGCTTGGAGCACCTCTGAGGCAGAGGTCCCCAGTAGCTGTCACAGGCAGCAGGGCTGTCCGCCCACACGTGCTGCTGCAGGGACTTGGCTCAGTGCGTACAGTGTCTTGCGCTTTGCTGTACAGCTATCCATCTGTCTTGTAATTAGGGAAACAACATATTTCTTCCAACTGCAGTGAAACTCTGCCCCTCTCCTTTACAAAAGGCCCTATGGAACCCTGATGCCCGACATGCTTCCAATTCAAGTGGAAGGAGAAAATTACTCATTTTCATCTTCTGTGCTTTTGTACCAGCTCAGGGACAATTTCCCTGCACCAGGAGGCGGCAAACAGAGCAAGAACTGCTTTGGGGGCTGAAAAACCCCAAAGCTGAATTTTCCCACCCCGTTGATCATTCCTGGCTTTCCCACATAAATGGCTTTCCCATGTATGCGGTACCTGCACTAACACAGACACAGAGATGTCAGAGAAGGAACGGAAAGAGCAAAGCAACACCACTGCCCACACAGGGAAACAAAAGCTGGGAGGAACTAGAAGGCATCTTTTTTATTTTGCTGGTTTAACTGGCCATAAGGTAAAGCAGTAAAATGTCCTTCTTAATGGCTCCTGCCAGTTATTTGCACGATTTTACCAAATTCCACGGCCTAAATGGAGAACAAGTCTCTTACTCTACCAGAAATCCACTGCCTCATTTCATCTGCTTACATCCTGGCATTGCAAAATGCCAAATCTTGTCAATTGAATACAATGGCACCGTTGCCTACGTAAACACATTTAACATCTCTTAACGTGCAAAACATGCAAATAAATGATAAACACAGCTCCTGAGCATTCACAACACAGCCCGTGTCCGAGTGCCCCGAGCTGGCACCTGGAGTCGGTTAAATTCAGCAACCAGGTAGTTGCCAGGAGTAAGTACAGTTCCTGCACGGGACTCGCTAATCATTATTAGTTTTAGATAATGTTTTGTAGCGCTGGTAGAGTCCGAGGGGGGAACTGTGTGCGTCTTATTTAAACGATAGAAGCGGAGCCGGTGCAGGAGGGAACCGGGCAGGCAGAGCAGAACGTGGGGCCGGAGTTTTCGCATCTTTGCGGAGCCCAGAAGGACGGGTACGAGGGGGGCAGTGACAGCACCACCACAACAGCACAAATAACGTTTTCCCTCCGTTTCGGTGGCACTAGGGGCTGCGGGCGGACGAAGGACCGGTGCTTTCCAGGCACGTCCAGCCCTGCGGAGGGACCCTCCGGCGAGGCGGGCCGGGCGCTGCCCTGTCCCCGCGCCCGAGCGCCGCTGCGGCGGGGCGCTCGGCTCAGCTCGCCCGGGCCCCCGGCTCGGACAGCAGAAGCACTTACGGCCATTACCGCGCGTACGTTACCAGGCCGAAGCCGAAATAAAAAAAGGAAAAATAAAGCTGCTCCAGCGGGAAGGCGGCAGCTGCATCCTCGCCGGACCCGGCGCTGCCGGGCTGGGCGGCTCCCGCCGCGGCCAGGGCGGCGGG
>VZSC01014917.1:263350-286618 GCA_013398225.1 Steatornis caripensis
GGCAGCATGGAAGTTTGCTTGGGAATGACCTGAGGTTACAGCTGTAGCTCGCTTGCTGCTTAAGCCCTTGAGATGCAGAAGGCCACCAGAACCCTGACACAAGTAGAGAAAGAGGAAGAACTGGGGAGAAGGAGAGCGAGTGTGAACAATGAGGGTGTATATTTAGTGATGCGAGTGTCGACTGATTCCTACATGATAAACTGTTGTATTTGCTTTCAGTATAGATGTATGTATACGCTATATTCAGATATGCATTGGTAATGGCTTGGCTTACTTGAAACATTAGGAAAATGACAGGAATATTTGACATTCCTGAGGTACTTCACAGCAGCAGGGTGCTCCCATCCCTAAAAATGCTTCGTGTCTATCTGTACTATAGCTACATGTAGAAATTACACATTTTCTTCAAAATGAGGTTTTACATATTTGAAGGGCTGAGCCTTTGGCATTTCCCAATGAGGTATTTTATTTTTAGTTTTAGAAAATGAGTTAAGAAGATAGCACTGACATACTTGGAGAAAGTGGGCAGTGGAAAAAGTGCATTCCTGTTAGGCATGTTCTCGCACTTAAAAAATTCCAAATTTGAAACGAGAGATCCAAAGGTTTCTTTTCAACATGGTGATGTGCCAAACTGACTTACACAAATGCTCGGGTTTATTATTGTGAGTATTGGAAATTTGCGTGCTAAACCTGTGTACCAGTGAAACTGAAATCAGGTTAATGCTGCCTTGGAGGAGATCAGGGTCCTTTCAGATATCCTAACAGTAAGCAAGGGTACCAAATGGCCAAGCCTGCTTTTGCAGGAAGAGGAGGAGGTTGAAGCAGCCTCCTGTTTTGTTTCCGTATCAGTTCTTTCCGTATCAGATCGGGTTTAGTAATTTTCCGTTCACTACAGACTGTATGGACTGAGGTACTAGTGGTTGAGTCTGTGCCAGCTATCAGTGTAGTATAGATTATATCCCTGAAACGCAACCAGATCGAGAGGTTCACCTAAGTCCTGCTGGGAGATTATGGTAAAATCTAAGGCAGTTCTTGAGAGGGAGAGGATAATAGTCTTCAGTAACACACAATGCAATCGTGCATTACAATGCACACAAGCATACAATATGGAGGAGATGGCCTCCTACTTATTTCTGCATATTCCCCGTGGAATTAAATGTTCTTGAGAGTTCATTATGAATTTTTACTCTGTGAGCTTGTTTAGTTGGCAGACCGAATAACAAGGTTTTGCACATGCACATTTGTTTCGAAATACAGCACTCCTCTAGTTGGTAGCTAAACCCAGCACATGGCAGCTCACTACTTGGAAGTACCTTTGGATCATCCCTCCAGGACAGCGTCCATAAGTATTACGGGGAACATGCCACAGGAAAACGATCCCACAATTGCTTTTATGCAATCTATTCTGAAAATAACTTTATAGATTCTGGTAACATTCGGTATTGACAACTAGTGAGATAATTCTGAAACCTCAAATCCCTGGAGTCCTATCATTGTGTGAGATTCTCAGCTTTCATTTAAAACATCATCTTTATTTTCTCAGTCCTTCTGGTTACAGAGAAAAGTCTGAAAAGGAAACTGAGAAGCTCAAAAAGCAGAAGCCAAATGAATAGCCCTCTAAATTATTATTTGTTTAAAATCTCAGAATTTCTAAAGTCGCTCAGGATTTTTAGGTCTTGGGAAAGGATTTTGCTTGAGAGGAGAGATGCATAAAAGAAACATGTAAGCAAATGAATGGCTTAGAGCAGTGAATGCTCACAGTTTCTGGCTGTGGAGTTGCTTGTGTCTGTAAGGAGGATGTGACAGCATCCTTCCCCAACAGGTAGTATTCCCCCTGCCCGCGGGATAACCAACCCCTTGCGGAGGGGTTTGGCTGGTCACCTCTGGCTTCCCTGTACGTTTTAAAGCAATCTCTAACTGCTTAGAGTGAGGCACACATGCTGGCAGACAATGCATGTCTGCTTTCTGTGGCATTCCTTTGAGCAAATTTGGCCATCCTTTGTCAGTCACAGAATTGAACTGGACAGTCACAGCGTTTGAGCCAGCGTGACCTGTGGGTCTATGATTTGTGATCTTTGAACATTTGTCATTGCTAAGAGTGTGTCTGGCACCATACACTCAGTTGGCCTGGGAGCAGAGGGAAGGGGAAGGAAAAGAGAAGAGAGAGAAGCTACTTCACCATTTCAGAACTACAGGATTCACTTTGCAGAGATACCATAAGCAAATTTTTAAGTACCTGGGGGTGCTAGTTCTTGTGGCTTGAAGCATTTCAGTTTACAAAACAAATCTGCTTTAAGTCCCTGGGAGTAACTAACAGTTGGTGAAATCTACATCCCTCGTTGTAAATGCTTGTTACACTTTCACAAAACTGTCCAGTTATAGAAAGAAACAGATCTGACTTTTCATGACCATCACCATGTTTTGCCCTACAAGAACAGTGCATAGACGGCTTCTGACTTCTTCGTTTCTAAAATGTTTGCTGGCTGTGCCCCCGATACGAGCATCGGGAGCCCCTGCGGTGCCGCTCACGGCTTGGGGGTCCCTTTGCCCCAGAGTTGTGCTTGCCCCTCGCACCGGCTGGCCCCGGTGCTGAACTCCAGCCTTTAGCATGGGGTTTGCATTCAAGCCTTAGCCAGGATTAGTGTGTACATTCATCACAAGCTTAACCAGGAGACTCCTCGTGGCTGTTGCTGCAATTTGCAAACTGGCGACGAATTTACATTACCAGCCTCTGTTTGTGGCTGAAGTGGCAACATAAACCCACAATTTTCTGCTTATGTTTAGACCTAGCTATCATAGCTATCACCATCCCACATCTCAGTGGTTAAAAAAAATGATGAAATTATCAGCAATCACCATTGCCTGCAGCTAATTTTCTTCACAAGTTAAACAGAAACTTGAAAAGTAGACTACAGACAACAGTCCTCTGCATTTGTACAATTTATAGAGCAGAAATGCTGATGACAGTTAAATTTGAGCCCTTCAGTGCTACTCTGTATTTCATAGCCAATCAAAACTAAATTAAGAAACAAAGATTATTAAAAAGTCTTCTGTGCATGTAATTCTGGCATAATATTATGAGGTGGACATTAAATTTTTCCCTCCGAGACTTTCGGCATCATTAATATAGCATTCCTTTAATTACAAGTAGGCTCATATTCCTTAAAAAGGGAAAATACTCCATAGTGTAGTTAGTGATACCATTATTATGTTTACTGAAATAATTAAATGAGCAGATATTCTTCCAAGTAATGGGTGAAATAAAATTGTGTTTTTTGGAAGCATTTTGGCATGCATACATGCATTCTTAGGTAAGACATTTTAAAACAGTGTTCAACAATATGATTAAGATGCTGATAAGAAAAAGATTTTTTTTTCTTTTCTGGGCTGAATAAGGACATACAGTCCTTCATTTTAGTTCCATCTGTGCAATCTTATTAGGTAGCATGGGGTAGAATGGGAACAGGGAGTAAAAGATGAGGCTATTGTTACTGTCTTGTTTAATATGGATTTTCATAGTTGTATACTTTAAAAGTATGTACTGCTCAAAGGCACTGCAGACTTTACAATACCTGCATTCATCTATTTTGAGCTCTTTTGAGCACGTTTAATTAATACAAGTGTTGCTTTGCCATTGTTGGAAAGACCCTTATCCTTCAAGGAGCAGAGTTTTTATTTTGGTCTTTCCTCTTAAGTTACTGGGTATTTCATTTCATTTCTAGTACTGCAAGACCTATATGGTGAGCTACAGCCCCCCTGCCCGTTCGCCTCTTCCCTGCATAGGGCAGGACACCTCCGCCACCCCACTGGCACGGCTGTTCCCGTGAAAGCACCACCTTGGTCCTTACGTTCCGGCTTCAGACCAGAGCAGCTGGCAGGAGGAGAGGAAAACAAGCAGTACACACCATGCCCTTGGCTCCTGCCATCCCCCTGTCCCTCCAGTTCCCTCGTGCCAATCAGCGCAGAGGCAACAGCCTACCTGTGCTTTTGGTAGCAGCCTGCCTGCAGACACTTCAAAGGCACCTTGTTCCTCGGACCTCTCGGGAAAGGAGTTCTTTGTTTCATAAAAGAGAAAATAAATGGATATACTTAACGACAGCAAGAATTTAAAAAAAAAGGCTTGGTAAAGTCTCTATTTTCCTCCAACTGGAAGGAATCTGAGAATTAATATTTTCTCATAAATCAGAACTAAGGATTGCCAGTAAAACAGATTTGCATTGTATTCATTATCACACATCAAGATTCCCCAGTAAATCATTAACAAAACCCTATCCAGTTGCTTTTTTTTTTCTCCTCAGTTACACTTTGGGTACTGGAATGTTTTCAAACCTTAAACAAAGCAAAAGCACGCCCACGAAGTACTTAAGCTGTTAAAACTATTTGGGAGTAAAACGGGGTTCCTAAACAAAGTCAAGGCCTTCCATTTATTTTCAGTTGCAGAGTTTTAAGGCACGTATCACTACTATGTGTAAAAGTGGATCCTTTTAACAAGATGTATATTTTATAAATACACTTCATACAAACTGCTTAATTACTGCTTTTAACACTGCCTTTATTTCATTTGGTATTTGCACTTCTATTTTGTTTATTCTCCTGAAGTTAGCTGGAAATATTAGACATTTGTAGCTAATACTGATCAATAAATGATTATTGTAATAATACTTGATCTTAGAAAGCAAGGGATAACAACGTCATGTAAAATTTCAGCAGTAATAGAAATTATTTTAGGGCTTCTGTCACCTGGTAAGAGCCACGCAGTGCACATGTTTGAACAAAGCACGGCTGTGAAGACACCCCTTTTACTGGTGGGTTATTGATGGCTGTGGCAAAACCAAAATAATTTAGTTGTGTTTAAATTTGAGATCGATTTTTTTTTCTTTTAAACTATTGAGGAGAACTTGTTTCTTAAACGCTTTTCTCCTGTCCATAGAAAATTTCAAGCAGATAATTCCTGGCGGGCCAGCGAGGCAGTTGCCAGTTGCTGAGAGGTTTGCGCTGGTGGAGAGCTGGTGGCTTGCAGCATCCCTGTGCTGTGTGCTGCCGCCGTGCTGTCCTGTTGCCCCCACTGAGTCTGCACCCTCTCGCTGGGGGTGATTCTGGCTGTGTGGATGAGGTTCTTGCTGATACCTGAGCTGGTGTCCCGCCCGCTTGCTGCCCTCAGCACCCCAAGCGGCCCAAAGTGCCTTCCCCTATGGGCCGACAGGTATCTGGGGGGAGCTGCCCAAGTACTCTGTGGGAACTTGGGCATTCAGTCTTGTTTGGGTGTGGAAACAGCAACAACAATTTTATAGAGAAATAAATGGCTTCCACTGTAAAATGGATACTCAGACATCCACAGGGGAATCTGAACGGCTTGCTGTCAGTGCAGCTGGACCAGAAACGTGCCCTCAGCAGCACTTTTAGTGCTGCCTTCTGCAATAAAACAATACTACTTTATAAATAAAATCTTTACTAGCAACACATTGTAATTCGTACCTCTTGCGGTGAGGCAGAGGCGATCTCGAGCCTGTGGCTTACTGCAGGGAAACTCTCCTGACAGGATTTGCTGGGGTGCAGAGGGACAATGCAGTAAAGCAGCATCCGGACCGGCACTCTTCATCCGGGGTAGGATGGTACATCACCCCCAACCCTCCTGGGCCGAGGGCCCATGGCAGCAAGTGACCCTGCTCCTTCTCTGCTAGAAACCCCAAACTGAGGGTTTTTTTCCAGGGGTGGGTGTGGGGTGTAAATCTGCCTTTCACCAGAGTGACCTTTGCTTTGTAACCGGCTGGTGTTGGGCAGTCAGCCTGGAGGAGCGATGGTGCAGGATCGCCCCCCTCACGGGGCACAGCCAGTTTACTTTCGCACATTTTGGTCACGGGCGCGATGCCTTGCGGTCCCAAGTGAGCTGTGCGGCATTAGGCTTTCCAGGCTGCTGCTCATTTTGAGGACAGCGTACAAGGAGTGTGATATTATATTGCCTCCCACTGTGATGGACAAGTCTCAGAGTGCGAATTTTGGATTTGCTTGGCAGAACTGAGCAGAGCTAGTTTTATGCTGCTCAGGTTTGTCAAAATTACCTGGACAAACATATTTTTCCTTCTTCATTTAGTACCTGTATGTCTCTAAACCCCAGAGTTTCATGTTTGTTTCTTGCAGGGCTTGTACTTCGTAACAGCTAAGACTCATTGGAAACCAAATGCAGGTTCCTGAGGCACTTTCATATATTAAAATTTACATTTGTAAGCATCTTAGTTGAAACAAAGCCAAGTGAACTCGGCCGAATTCTGCAAACCTCATGTACGTCAGGACGACCATTCAGGTTAGCAGAGTCCCTTGGAGTCCCTGTGAGAAGGCAGAAGTCAGTAAGTTGACTTCCAAATAATGATTTTAACAGTTAGACATTTGTGTTACTTATAAAGCAGCCAGTCCCATATAAAGCCCAAGTAGCCCTATGCAAACATTTAAGCCCACAGTATTCTGCCAGAGCATTCAAGAAAAAATAAATGTATAGACTGAGACGATAATCAGGCTCTGTCACTGCTGTGGAGCAGAAAGGGAGAAATCCAGAGAAGCGTTAGCAGTCCCTGTTGACCAAGTATGGAAATTACCCATCTCCGTACACAAGGATGAAAACCTGTCATTTGCTTTTATCCACAGAGTTTAGAAAGGGCTGAATTTGCGGGAGCTGCTGAATTTTAGCACGAGTACCACTGCTGGCTCGCTTTTTTTTTTTAAATAATACTGATACTGTTTTGCCAAAGCTGCAATTTCTGAGACATTAAAAAAACCCACATACCTATTTAAGAGTAGCTGAAATTAGGCAAGAGATCTTTTTAAACCAAATATTTCTTGTTTTTTTTCATGGCCTATAAGTACTGACTGGATCTGAAAAGTCAAAAATAATCCCAGATGTTATTAAGATCATTGACTGATGAGATGCCTGTCCCTTTGTACACTGGGATGCTGATCTCGCTAGCTGAAAAGTAGGAAGTAGTTCCGTACCTGATTTACTTGTAGAAATAATGGCTGTTGATACACGTTTTAGGAATGAAAGTTTATGTTTTCACAGGTCACTAGCAGTGACACCATCTTGATCTACAAGTACAGATATTGCTAGGGACATGAAAATCCTTGCCGTTAAGCTGGTTTGGCAATGCACATCAGTGATTTCATGTAGCTTTGATGTTTGCTATATTGTCTTTTCTGTGAAAGGATTTTATTTCTTATCTTTCAGTTCTTTAGGCAGATTGTTTATATGGAATTTAAGAATAAAAAAGGAGCGGAAAGAAAAGGGTGCAAATGAATTTTAATTATATTTATTACAAGTAAGAAATTGTACTATACCAGAGATATTTTATATCAGGCTTCAGCCCAGAGAGAATTTTTTATAGCTAAGTAGTTGTAAAGCCTCTAAAAGAGGACACCATTATGATGAGAGGAACATTTCCTTACGTGTACAGACTGTGTCTTTCCAGCATCCTGGTGCATTTTAGATTTTTATCTGCAAAACTGTCAGGAGCCATCATTTTAACTCATCAATTTGATTTTTACCATCTACACCTGCTCATAAGGCGCTCTGCTCCAGTGAAAACTAGAAACAGAGCTGCTTGTGGGTGACATTTACAAATGACTGGGGCAGGGGGGAACCAAAAAAAAAACCAGAAAAAAAGGAATAGCAAAGAACTACACAAAAGCCCTCATCTTTTAAAAACAACAATGTGCATAGCTATAGAAAAAAGTACAGAATACATGTTTCTAACTGCTAAAACAACTCTTTCTACACATGCTATTTCCCCCATCTATTTTTTTTTGGAGCCTTCCAGACTTTGACATGCCTTTTGGCTTCCTTGACCGTATGGAACAGCCAAGCAGTATGAATACTGTAGCGATAGCCTGCAGAAATATGCTAGCAAGGTGTCTTGCTTTACAAGGGTTTGCTCAGACTTCCAGAAACATTAAGTAATGGGTTTAAGGGGTTCAAGCATTGTAGATTTCCTCACTAAAATTTTCGGGTAAATTTTTGCCAGCAGTTTGCACCTGGATTCCCCTTTTTCCTGAAATAAAAGCAAGAGAAGCTTTTGAAAATTAAAGATTAAGAACATGCAAGCTTTTTGTTATCTGAAGCATTGGCATTGATTTTTAAGAAAAGGTATCCTTCAATAACTAAAAAGCAAGTAGAGGTGAATCGTAACCAGTATTTCATGCCTAAGAGTCAGTGTTTGACTTGCCATAAACAGGACTTAAGATATGATCTTCTATTGAAATCATTGTGCCCTGTATAAGTCAACAGAAGGACTTCTACTGACAGCAATGGATTGTGCCCACATACTGCTTCCTTAGTACTGCGTATTATGCTCTGTGCTGTACCAGTTTGAAACTCTCAACTGGAAACTTTAAAACTATCTTAAGTAAAAGCAAATTTAACAGTATGCCTTTATCTTTTCATCTTTTTCTCGTCAGAAGCAATTTCACTAAAGTTCATTTATTTCCAACCTTTTTCAGTTATAAAATCTTCCTTACTCATTATATTGGTGCTTGGTCTTGGATTACTTCATACCTGTGAGCTTCAGTGCAAGGCCAGTTGTCTCTAGTGACAGGACAGGATTTGGTTAATGGGATAAATTTTTTTTCTTAAGTACAGTTTTGGCAATTTTGGGGCATGCAAGAATGCACCGAAAACGTATTTCAGACCTTCTAGCTTGAAAATGCCAGCTAGAATACATATCAGAGTTTGCATATTAAAATATATTATTTTAGCTTTATGTATCTCATGGCTTATTTGTAAATAATTCAAAAGGACACAAGACTATTATTGGATAATCTTCTCATAGTTGTCCATAATTGCACCATCATCGGTTGCAGCACTTAGCGTTAGCTAAGCATCATCATTTATAAACTTCAGGTTTTATAGGTGTAAAAGCAAGTCTCCAAACAGGAGTTCAACAGTTCCCTTTTTTTTGTTAATCAGAAAAGATGCGGTTAACATTTCGTGAAATTTTAGGCCGTAATAGAGAGTATGCCATTTTTAAACATTAAACAAGCGACAAACGGTTGATGATTGAAATTCACAGGGGTTTTGTTTGTTTTGTGAAGCCGTACACCGCGTTTGTTTCCCTTCCTTCTACAAGTTGTTTCTACAAGTCGTCAGCTGGTGTAAGGTGGTGTATGTGCATTGACCGGGATGATGCAACCACTGTGGAGAAGAAGGTGGCTCCCGTACATCCGCCACTTGCGCCATCCCCGCACCCCTCGCCGGGCCCAGCCCCTCTCTCCAGCCTCGCTGAAATGGAGGCTCTTGAAAATGGTGGAGAAACGGAAGGCTGAAGAGAGAAATGGGTTGTTGCTCCAAAGAACGCAAGAGGCTGCCTTTCTCCTGGCTGGATCCCGGTCTCGTCACGCCTTAAGGGCTCTGCGGCTTGAGAAGCCACCAGATCTGATGAGTTGGTTCTAACTCACGCTTCTGCTACCCTTTTTTGGGCAACAGCCTCTTTTAAAACGGTACAGACCCATACAGACCTCAGTTGTGGACCTTTGATGGGTGTTTTTGAAATCCTTTTGAAGTCTTAAGGAGTTCAGCAGTAGGATGAGAGAAGTGTGTGCATTTCATCCACATTTCAGTGGATTGATTTATGAGGACCCCCCTCATCGTGCTGCTTTTCCTAGGTGCAGTCTCCAAGGGAGTAAATACATTGCAGGAGTGCAGAGAAAGCAGGCACAGCCCTTTTACAGGCAGCGTTCGACTCTCCCGATCAATAATAATCTGACTAAGAATTTGGAGTAAATGTCATTCTGGTGATTGTGTCTTGTCAAGGGGCTCATACCGGTAAGTGATGGGTTTAGAATGATAAAATTGTGCATAAGATCAGAAAAAAAAAAAATCAGACAGCAGCAGGGCCCCACTGAATTTCACCTTAGCCTCAGGGTTTTTTTTCAATTTCCATCCTCAAGGTCATTGCACCTATGCTAATGCAACTGTCAGCATCCTCCTCCTGCCAGGCCAGTTCCTNGCTTTTCCTCGGTGCAGTCTCCAAGGGAGTAAATACATTGCAGGAGTGCAGAGAAAGCAGGCACAGCCCTTTTACAGGCAGCGTTCGACTCTCCCGATCAATAATAATCTGACTAAGAATTTGGAGTAAATGTCATTCTGGTGATTGTGTCTTGTCAAGGGGCTCATACCGGTAAGTGATGGGTTTAGAATGATAAAATTGTGCATAAGATCAGAAAAAAAAAAAATCAGACAGCAGCAGGGCCCCACTGAATTTCACCTTAGCCTCAGGGTTTTTTTTCAATTTCCATCCTCAAGGTCATTGCACCTATGCTAATGCAACTGTCAGCATCCTCCTCCTGCCAGGCCAGTTCCTTCTGATATCCCAAAATAAGATTTACAGGAGCTGATCAAGAAAAAAATAATGCTTTTCAAAAAATAATTAGAGATGAATGGCACCTGTGATGACTTATTTTAACATCTTTTTTTTTTGATGATACCACCTTACATGAGCTTCTCAAAACTCCTGTCACATAAGCCAGCATAAGCCAGTCACAGTTGGGGTGTTTTGGCTGTCGTCCTAGCCAATGCCCAAGGCCTCAGAAAGTACACGTAATGGCGATGCTGAGCAAGCCTTTGATGTCATTGCCTTTACTCTGGATTAGCAATTGGTTTGTTTATAATTATGAGCTGTATAAAGCCTTGCAGGAAGAGCAGAACATGTTTACTTTTACAGTGATGAAGTAAATAATAAATTGGAAATGCTTTTGGAATTCAAAAATATCCCTCTTAACCAGAGATCCACATTTTGCTGGGAAACGTGGGAACGTTGGTTGTGTAGCTATAGCAAAGGGCTCCTGCTGAAGAACAGGGCGATAAACCTCCTCGCTTAAGCTAGTAATGACAGTAATGCTGGTCTTGGTGGCAGACCCTGCCCTGTGATCCTACACACACCCAGAGCGTCCCAGGAGGTGTTGCTGCCCCCAAGCAACCCGTGCGCATGGAGAGAAGCACATAGCAATGTTGCATCTCAGAAGAGGGCAGAGATCCTTTATATTTCTGTGCAGATCTTGGAGGATTCTTGGATAATTTGTTCACAGGAGAAAAATAGCTTTTCTCCGTATAAGAAATGCTTGTCAGATTCCAACAGTATTGTCACATCGACTTTGTTAGAAAACATTATCTGGCACATAAACACGTGAAACAGAAAAACTTATAATTGAGCCTCCAGTATTGCTGTGTCTGACAATATGCATGTCTACTTAAGCCTTGCACTTCGTGGATCTCCACATGCCAGTTAGTTAGGTTCAGTTATTGTTTGTTTTAATAATTTACAGTTTTCTGACCTAGGTTTCTTAATGATTTATGCAAAAAAAGCGATACAGAAAGTAAACACATAACACGAAATATGGGATGCTTTACAAATAATTTACAGAGCCTTAAGCTATTGAGAAATGAGAGTGCATTTCTGTGGTATCTGTGGCTCAACGTCTTATCTGCAATCACAGGTGTTGAGCAGATCTGCAGCCATAGAAATGAGCTATTTTCCAATTTGGTTTGGTTTAGTGGAAAGTATTTAGCTTTTCTCAGTTCGAGTCAGATTCCAACTATTTTTTTATGATTTTGTTTTTGTTAATTGTATGTGTACAGGTCACAGAACTAAAATTGTAAAAAAAAACTAATTTTATCCTGCAGTTGATTTATGAAGTGATACTCAATTCCTTGAGTTTGTGAAAATAACATATACCACTAATAATCTCTTGGAACTGATTTAACACCATATTCTATTGCAGTGCTAGGAAGAAGCCAAGGACTTGTAACAATCCATCATTTGCAGTGACATTTTTATTACTCTTTCAGATATGCTGTGCTTTAATTGTCTCCTTGCTTCAAATCAACCGCTTAGATTGCTTTAACGGTAGTTTTTTCTCTATAGTTATTCTTGCCCTTGCTATCAGAAACCTAAACTCTCTGTATATCCCTGGCATGGTAACTGCTAACAGGAAAAGGAGCAGAGAACCTATCCGCGTCCCTCTAGTTTAAGAGAGTAAAAATGCTGTATTGATTGCAAGTTGCATTTTTATGGAGTTCACACCAAATTCCTTATAGACCTGCATCCCAGGCAATTCCCCCTTGATTCACTAGGATTGAGCTGAGAGAAAATCCATCTAAAATAATATACTTTTTTTTTTGTACGGTTACCAAGTTTGCAACAAGCTGCCTAATAGAGGAATGACTTTGCTTTCAACTGTTAAAAAGAAACTGTAAGCTCTTAATTTAGTAGCAATGTCGCTAGTGCTTTAGCATCTTCTGCAGTGAGCCTCCAACTGATCAACTCAAGCACAACTATAAATAGCAATTATGTCTTTGTCAGCTTGTGAGAAAAAGGGGTTGGTTTTTTTCCCATGTTTCCTGAAAGGACATATAATAAGACAGCTCTAATCCCTTCTTTTGCTTAGTACATAGATTTATCTGTTTGATGGGTTACTGAATCAAAACACTGATTTGTTGCCTGCTGGTTCACAACATGGCTCAGTGAACAACAGGAACACAGCCCTAAGGTTGTGTTGTACGTGATTGGCACCCCAAAGTTTAGTGAGTGCATTAAGTTCTCAGATTTAGGACTTTGAGGTGCCCTTCCCTTTTCAAGTGAGAGGCAATTTCCCTCCACCCCAAAATGTGCTTGCCTAAATCACAGCCTGACAGAATTACATGCTCACCCCTGTAGTCCCTGTGTATCCCCTGTGCATGTCAGTGATGAGGGACGCCCTCCCAGCATCCCGAATCCTTGGGAGATCCCTTTTACGGTCGGGCTGCTCCTTCATCATACCGTCTGATAACTAGGAGGTTGTCTGAGGAGCAAATGGCTTTGTTAGATTGGGTCTTCCTGCTCTGTATTTTAAGAGAGTACCTGTCAGAAAAGCATTAAGTTTCACAAATCCCCAAGTTCGGTACCAGTGCAATGACAGAGAGGAGGGACTCGACGACAGCTGTGGCAGCGCGGCTGGTATGTGTGCTAAGAGGTTTTAGTGTAGGAGGTGAAATCTGTCCTGGATTCTGAATCACAAATACATTCAGGCAAAATAACAGTTGGGGGAAAAAAGAGTTAATTTTCAGGGCTTGCATGCCTTCAGGTTTGTTTGCTTGAGAATATTTTTGGAGGGTAATGTTAGATGCTAAGGGGAAGTTACAGCAAGGCTTGTGACTAATGGATAAGATGCAGTATGCTCTGTGATGCTGTGAGAAAAATGCTGATGCAGTTAACTGATACCAGAGAGATAAAATAACACCAGCATTAAAAAAAGCAAAATGAAAGACTTCATAAAGCATAAAGTTTTTGAGATCCCACCTTGGCATGATTTTAGAGGCTGTTTCTAACTAGTAGCCACTCAAGTAATTGCAGATTACAATGTCTTACAACTCCATTAACTAGGTGAAGGAAAAATAGCAACAATTTCATTTTAATGAGATGTCTGCTCTCTCCTCTTCTGTACCGTGCATCTTAATGTACCTTACTGTCTGCACTGACTTGGGGCTCCAAGGCTTTGTCATTTCTTGGCAATTCCATTCTCTAATTTCTTCTGACACATGGTGCTTAAATCCACAAGAAATGTGAGGTGAGGCAGAGAGGATTCCTGCAGACTGCCGTGCCATAAGAGGAGCACTCATTTGCATTATTCATTAGATAAAGGCACTGATTTGCATCTCATTTTGGTCGCCTCCATTTCCAGGCAGAGGATGCAGAGAATTCGCAGAATTGCTGAATTTTTATGGTATTAATAGGGTTCATTTGGGATTAAGTCTCCATTGTCTGCTGCCCTGTATTTTGTCCCACACTTATCTTAAATACCTACAGAAATGACATTCTTTTGTTCTTTTTATAATGAACTGTAACTGTTTACTGCATAGTGAAAGGGTACTAATTTGTTTATCATTTAAATTTTAAAAATAATTTTTACCAAAGCCATAATTCTATACTTGGCCATTATTTGTAATTAGATTATTATGATCTTTTTCCCTGTTGTTCTGAGGTTATGATTCAAAAGCAAAAGCTTGTAACGTAGCTGCAACGATTGTGGGTGATCTGACAGTATCTACGAATTTGTCTTTGCTGTTCGGTATTCTCAAGCAGTAAGCTTTTAAGAGCTGTATGCCTTCTGTTAAGTAACATGTTAACACAGTAAAGTGGAGAAATAGAATAGCCCTAGATAACTTTTGACACTTTTTTTTTGTTCTTTTGTAAGCTTTATGAACCGATTGACATTATGCTTAGCATTAATATTTGATTCAGAAGTCTATACTGCAAAAAGGAGGGGATATCACTGTTCTGTCCGCAGTGCATTGCAGGGGGGATGCTTAATTTTGGTAGGAGGGGTTAGGGCACTATTGAACTCTTCCATCCTGTTACTAAACACAGGAAACTGTCTGGGGAAATTGGGAGTTCTAGAAGACATTAACGGATATCATTGTTTCATGTATGCTTTTTGAGAAAATATACATGGTAAGCCCCTTAGAAAACGTTGCTGAAACCCAGAGCTGTTCCCTGACCCATCATTTACCTCCTAAGACAACAAATGGCTAAAAAAACCAGTGCCTTATTCTGACTCTCAAAGCCCTCAGTTAAGCTTGGTGCTTTGCTGGGCTGGATATGGTACAAAAATAAGGGAAGGCATTGTCCTTGTTTTAAGTGATTTACAGCATAATTGAAATACAAATGTAAAAAGTAATAAAAAAGTAGGGATCTGAAGGCTGACTTCATCAAGAGGAGGTGCTAAGGCTGATGATTGTGCATTATTTCTATTTTTTTACTGTAGTTATGGCATGGCTTTATGGCTGATGGTGTGTCTGATTTCTTGGGGGTGCCACACTAGATGAACTCACGTTGGGCTGGGATTAGAAGGTGGGAGAGGCAATGGCCCTGAGCAGCAGTTAGTCAGGACACTTCATCTGTAAGCAGCATTATGGCAGAAAATACAATGCAAATGGCATATGAAAATGAAACCATCTTATACTAGGACCCTGCCTAATTTGCAACTTAATTATAATTAAGTTTGCCACAAGTTAGTGTCTCAGCTGAATCTAAACAAATCACTTCGGTAATGCGCTGGCTGCACTAACAGCAGTTGTCAGGGGCAGAAGATGCCGTATGGCTTCTCTTCTCTACCCAGGTCAAAATATCATTAGGAATAAGCTTAAATACATCAACACAAATGAGGAATTAGCCGATCTGGCTTTCCTCCAGCCCACGGTGTGCATACACGTCCTGGGGTCTGACTGTTCCCAGGCATGGTAGGGGGACTACCGGGATTTTTCCAGAACGTACTGAGTATAGGAGTATCATGGTGCTTGGGGACAAACAAAGGCAGCTGTCGCTCAGTCTCATTGCTCAGGCACAGTTTAGCTCTCCGAGACACAGACACGCTCGGATTACGGTTGGGCAGTTTGTGAAAGGAAAAGGAAGTACAAGTGACACCGAATGCAAGCTGGTGGGGAATGTTAGGGATGCATGAAGCAGAATCCAGTCCTGCACAAGGCTGGGTCTGGTTCTGCCCCAGGGACGGCTTTTCATATGAATGGGGACACAAGTCAGACTTCCACTAATTGCAGTGAAGTTGGTGCAAGTCTTCAAAAGTTTGTANGGGATGCATGAAGCAGAAGCCAGTCCTGCACAAGGCTGGGTCTGGTTCTGCCCCAGGGACGGCTTTTCATATGAATGGGGACACAAGTCAGACTTCCACTAATTGCAGTGAAGTTGGTACAAGTCTTCAAAAGTTTGTACAACCTTTTGATTTTCTTATATTAGGGACAGATGAATCTATATAGCATAAATTTTGCAGTGCTGTGACCAAGATGCTACCCCTCATATTCCCTTAGCATTTCAGAATCTCGTCCATTTACAATAAATATCAAATGCTAAATCCAGTCACTAATAACACCACAGAAGCTACTGCTCCTGTAAGAGCAGGAGAGCTTGGTAGTACCACTGCTTTTAAAAGCTCTTTTAGCATTTTTATTCTAAACTGTATATGATCATTTTCTAGGTTGCATGAGGCTGAAGCACAGCAGAAGTGGAGTTTATGCTATGTTAAATTGTTATTAACTACAAAATGTCATCATCCAAAGTATAGTGTTCTGCCAGTTTTGAGTTATATGCTTTTGTTATGCTTTTTGCTTTGAAAAATACACATTTCAAATGTTTAAGTGTGCCAAGTAGGCCAGATGCTGCCCTTCAGAAATAAAAATTTCCTTAACTGATTCTGTGATGATTCGGGTTGTAGAAGAGCCGTAAAATTTCTGCCAGACTTAAAATATCTTTCCTTGAATGCTGGTCCCGCTGTGCTGATCTCGCTGTCAGCAAGGGTTTGCAGATCCTCGGTTATGAAACACCTTGTCACCACCCTCCCAGCAGCTTGCTGCCGCTCCGCTGTGAAGTTCGCTAAAGTACTTTGTTCAGATTTTGAAATATAGAGTGGGTTTCCTAATGATTTTCTTAGGAAAAGGCTTGTGGACAGTCCTTTGATACAACTCAGGGTAGCTATTCTGAAGCATGTTAGGGAAGCGGTGGGCAGTCCAAAGGCTTCTGCACAACGGATTATTCTAAACAATATTTACCCTTAAGAATGTCCTTGTCTAGTGCAAAGTGAGGAGTGCAGCTGTTCAACATTTATTTTTATCTTCACTATTCAATGCGTATTAGACCTCTGCCTCTTTTGGGGCTTGCCACGGTATCCCTGACGAATTTACTGCACAGCTCTGCCTCACGCATTAAAACCACTGATTTTGTCTGCCATGGGCTTCTCTGGACCCTCGGCCACACCTGGAAGACTTTAGAGAAAGTCCACTATAAGTCACTGTGAAAGCACCTAGACCCTGGTTTGGATGCTGCCTGCTGCCTTGGCCATGCAAAGCAGCCAAAAAGCAGGCTTGAGGATGGAGCAGAGGATTTTTACTGGCACAGAAAAATTCCTCCAGTGATGGAGGATTGGCAAAGCCACCTCAGTGCCATCTGCTCTTTGATCCTCCTCCTATTTCAAAAGCACATTCAGGAGACTGACCATGCCCGCAGCTGGAGGATGTGCAGTGGACCTGAGAAAAATCCTTCCAGACAGTCAGTGCAGCCAGTACGCTAGGACTTGTGTAACCAACACGAGCTGGAGCAGCCTTTAGGATGCCCTGAATGATGCCCAGAGTTGTTCCAAGTCTTAATCAGGATGAAATCCTTTTTAGGACTAATTTTCTTCCTCTTCATTTGTGATAAGCATAAACTGGAAACCAAAATACATGAATTCACACTGTGCGTAACAATTTCTACAATATATCCATAAATTAAAAATGTGAAGCTGTTTCATATAGGCTTCAAGAATTGTAACTGAAATAAAAATGTCAGTCTAGAGGGTCATGCCAAGAGCAGATCTTAGCTGCTTCTTGGCCCTACAAAACCACAGTCGTTTGCTGCATGGATGACCTTACAGGATCCAGCCCTTGTAACATGCCTCACTAATTACAGAAAGCTGATCTTCATGTGTTCGTCTCTCATGTGAAATTCTGAAAGCTGAATCAAATTAAGTTCTAAGTATATTTTCAGTTTATGTTGAGAGATGTCACTATTTCAGAGAGTCTGTGATAAAAGGAATATTGCTTTCCTTTAAACAGTACGAACAACACTGCAAGGAGATTACATCTGTTACAAGAGGAAAATGCTATCTCGATGCCTTTTTGTAAAGCAGCCAATGGCTAATGGACAGGAAGTCTTTCAGAAAGTTTTGCAAATCCACATAATGTTCCTGAGTACTGAAGCGTGCATTTGAATCGCAGGTTTAACAGAGAGAAGAAAAGCAGGGGGATTCATGCAGCCAGATAGCTCACTGTTGGCTATGTATCTGGGAAGGATCAAAACCACAAGTCTTGCTAGCTAAGAATAACATTATCCTAAGTTTAAAATACTCCCTTCTGATATTCCTTTTTGGTTTGTAGCATGTAAATCAGTGCTACTTCTTGCCCTTCAGAGCAGACTAAAGCATTTGTAGGTGTTTTGCTGTGATAAATGTGAACATCCGTGAGTGCATGGAGTCGCTCCCTTCTCCAGAGCGATGACTCACGTGTAACTGGGGAGGCCAACAGAAATCCTACAGATGCATGAACTAATCTAAATTACAAGGGCCAGAAATGAACAGTGGTAGCTGACCATGCTACAGTTTCTTAGCATGAGCTGAAGCACAAAGCAAAGTTGGAAGACTGCTTCTGAGAAATGCAGATGTGCAGTCTCTGATGACTTCCACTGCACTCAATATTTGTGTAGTGGATTAAATGCACAATATGGGTACTCTTTAAAACTTGAAGACCTGTGACTCAATGCCATTTATACCATGATCTTTCAGGTCATCTGAAGTGCCTGTGACAATCCCTGTAGCTTCAGGAACGTGCAATAAACAGAAGTGAACGCCTGCACCTCATCTCACACCAGTTCCACGGATGAGCTGGCAACTTCCCACGGTAGCACATTGCTTCTAAACACTCTAGCATGCAGGCTCCCAGTGAACACTGTGATTAAGGATTCTCCCAGAGGAAAATTAATATAAGAAAATTATAACTCATATTTCCTCTACTGTTTCACTGTTCACTTTAGGTAGCTTCAAAAGGATTAAATGTATTTTTTATGCCTTTAGAGGCAACACTTGATATCTCAGAGCATGAAAGTTCCTGCTTTTGTACAGAGTTCTTGAAAGACAGTCACTGCTGTAGCTTTCAGGTAGTATCTCTTGTGTTTGCCATGCCAGCTAAATTTAAAAGATTACTGTTACAACTCAGGCATTCCAATAAGTTAAAAAAAAAGTTGGTGGTGCTGTTCTAACAACTTAATATACTTCCTGAGTGTCTTTGTAGTTCTTATTTCTCACACATCTTCTTGTTCAGATGAGCAGTCCACCCTTTTCAGATTCTTTGTCTAAAAATCTTTGCATGCCTCTCATCATTTTTTGTCACAAGGGAATCGGAGTTCTCTGGACATCAAAATAGCACAAGAATAACCAGCAACAGCAACATCTAAAAAGTTGTAGGAGTCTGCAGAGGAAGTCAGGCAGAAGGTAACATTTCACTCTGCATTGTCCTTTAACCATTCATCATTTCCATTAACAGTGAAGACGTGGACTTAACTGATTGATTCCCGAGTGAGCAGTTTCTATACTGCCACAATAAAAAATTATTTATACAACTGTATTATTTAGGAGCACTTGTATTTATGAGCCCTTCTTGTGCTAGCTAGGTGCTGTCCAAACACCTCGATGATGCCTTACCCCAAATGCAAGCTCTCATTTTAAGGAGACAACAGGTATGGACATTATGGAGCACAAAGAAGTGAGGGGTCAACACTAGTCAGCATGACAGACAGTAGTCATAATACAGCACACGATTAATATTTAGTATTACATTTCCACTAGTCATAACTTCAAAAGAGAGGCTTTGAAGGAGATAAGGAGATTCATGATCTTATTTCACTGATGTTTACGAAAAACTCCCAGGTGTGAAAAGCAGCATGGGAGAAAGTACGAGGGTGCCTGTGTGATAAATAAGGAAATAAAAAATTAAGCAGTTAAAGAGTGAAGGCTCTTATCACCAGGCAGTGATACGAGGGAAGAGTTGGCTTCCTGATACCAAACTGGAGATAATGAGTGGGGCAGGAATAGGCTGTGAAAGGTTGTGAAAGTGAGGGCAAGCAGCCGATGGTTGATGAGATGGAGAAGGGGGAGTTGGTGCTGGGGTGCGATGGGAGCGTGCAGTGGCTGAAGCAATGAGCTAGAAAAATGATCTTTGCAGCAGTGTTCTGGATGGTTATCAACAGGGCAAGATTGCATTTGTCAAGGCCAGAGAAAAGGTTGTTGCTGTAATCAAGACATGGTATGGCGAGAGCCTGAATGAGAGTTTAACTGGGAAGATGGATAGGAAAAACTGTATCGTAGAGATATGATAGTAATGTAGCATGGAAGCCATAAATCATCTGGCAGAGCCAGCGCACTCTCAGCAAGGTCAATTAGCCCATGATGAGCACTGCGCTGCGAAAGCTAGGCTGCTGCTGCTACCCAAGCCCTCGGGTTTGTAACTATTGCAGGAACACCTAAACAACACATACATTGCTAGCTCAGATGGCTGCTCCGTGCAACTAAATACAGTGTAAACATATTTAGCCTAAGTGTGACTTCGCAAATTAATCCACCTGACAGGTCGGAGGTGCAGCAGATCGTGCTCGCTTTAAATCACTCTTTGCAGAATGTTTCCTGCAATTCTGGTTTTCCTTCTTTGCTTGCAGTCCTGCTTTTGACTCACAGTTCTCAATTTCTGTCACTTACAGCCTCTTTGCTGTTGCTGATCAACTGCCCTACAGCAACCCTTTTTCTTTCCCCAGTACCTCATGTTTAAAACTGAGGGTCAAGTTCTACTTTGTTTTGCACCTTGTCAGGGAACAGTGTTTTATCATGAAAAAAAACGGCCAGTCAGCAATGACGTGCACTGGAAGGAGTGACGTACCCAAAGGAATAGACGTATCTTTTGGATCTGTTGTTTTGCTGTATTTCTGATAAGAAGCATATTGTGATTTCTCTTGCCTCAGCATGGCAGATTTTCCATGGCTTGCTTCAGGGGAATTACGAGGTTTTCAGATACCTGCTTTCCAAAGCATATACCAGTCATTCCAAGACACGCCTGTCTTGGAGTAGTTTAGCAGCCCCAGCCTGCACTGGTACAGGTTCCTCGCTTTNGGCTTGCTTCAGGGCAATTACGAAGTTTTCAGATACCTGCTTTCCAAAGCATATACCAGTCATTCCAAGACACGCCTGTCTTGGAGTAGTTTAGCAGCCCCAGCCTGCACTGGTACAGGTTCCTCGCTTTCCATCATAGGCTCAAACCATTAAATGTATTTGCAATAAATAATTTTATATGCATGAGAGCGTCTGAGAGTTTTCCAGTGATGCTAATTAATAAACACAAGGAAACTGGATAGGGGAAAACATGGAATCCAAAATGCTTCTAAAAATGGTGACGAAAACCTTGCAAAATCTTGTTGTGGTGCTTTGCATCTGATTACCATCGTTTTATTGATTTTTTTATGAATGGCAAGGTTACAATGTTGTCTTTAAAAATATTTTGTATACTTGGGATGACATTTGCAGTGAGCTGTTAATTCTGTAACTTGCAGATGTTAAGCCTTTGAAGCAAAAAATTGAAACAAGTGTAATGTGCTTGATTGCATAAAATAAGAACAATCTAAATGCCTGTATAAACTTGCTAAACATTAACAGTCAATGGGTTTATGAGAGACTAGAGCTACATTTACTATACAATTTCTGTCCCCAGAATGAGAGATTTAATGACTGACAGAAAAGTAAAATTTAGTAGCTAGCTTCAAACCATTCCTCACCAGCTCAGAAGGTTCATGTTTTTACAGCAGGGGCCCGTGGAAAATGTTCCGATCAGCATTAGCCAAGGCAGAGGTCTGCACTGTATTCATCAGCAGTGCTGTGCAGCACTGGAAATACTGGCTGGTACTTGGGTGCTGGTCCTACACCAATCCAAACTCCCGAGCTGTGGACCTCGAGGTTTGATAGAAATGTCGATACTACATTGCCGTGTCTGCACTATAAACACACACTTTGGATTGTGTTTCCCCCAATATTTATCCTGCTTCCTTCATTTCTCCTAATTTCATCCGCGTGGACTTCAATTCCTAAAGCACTTGCTTTCTTTACAAGATGCGCAACTTCACAGATTAATATAAGAAGTGAGAGATTTCTGCCGCAGAAGGGTTACATGTAGTGATTGACTATTACGAACATTAGAGAACATGAGACTTCTACCTAAAATTTGTATTTAGGGTGTCATCTCCATTTTGTCTGCTTTAGACCAGCATGAGTGTTACTCCTCTCTAGAGCGATGTGGAAGAGGGAAAATGCAAGGTACCTTTTTCTTAAGCTTCGGCACAAGCTCAGGCTATGTTTGACAACACAGCAACTCCTACCTAGCATTCCCAAAGAATATAGGCAAACCTGTTTCCCTCTCCCTTCTCAAAAAACGGGCATGAGAAGGACCTCTGCTCCCTTCATTTTTCTGCATAGCTGGCACTTTAGGATGCTGGACAATTAGTGGTATGTTTATAAACACCATTAGAAAAAGCGTTGTTTTCAGCAGAATAAATTCAAGGGTCTCGCTCATCAATTTTAAATGAGAGTTGCAAGACTACAAGGTCAAAGGTACGAGCTTATGCTGTTGCTGCTTTGAAAATGCCAAGAGAGGGATTTTCACCGTAGCTCCACTTTGCCTCAGGGAAAAGCCTGCTCCGTTATCTTTTTAAATTAAAATGGACACTGAAAAGCAGTGTTGTATGAATTAAGAGAAGGGAGTTTACACTATGGTTTGATTTGGAATAATTATAATTGCGGGGAAGTATTTTTCCAAGTACACTCTCTCCCCCTAATTAAACCCATGGAAATGCCTCATTTTCTGGTTATTGCCAAAGTGTGTTTCAAACTCCAGTAGAAATGCTTGATTGTAATTTCATTAGAATTCCATTCCTCCAGGCTATACAGGTGCAATGAAAGAAGAGGTAAAATTAATTAAAACTGTGGACATGTTTGTACCCGCCAGGTGTCATAAAAGGTAGTGGCTGAGACATTTTTCAAATAATTAAGCAGACAGTTCTGCTTTTTCTGATGAGTTATTGCCCTTCCCTCTTCAATCTGTGTAAGAGATTTCATCACAGAGCTATTGTCAGGTGATGGGATTGCTCTTTACAATCAGCATCCCCCTCACACCGCCGCATGCTAATCGAAATCACATCATCACTGCAAAGAGGCAGTGACATGCAGTTGGCACATTTCCAAAGTCAGGCTTCTTATGCCAAGGTCTGCCCATAATTTAGGCTAAAAAGGGGATAGCGCAATTTTCAGTTTAATCGTTGCCCTGGTTTTGCTGGGATAGAATCATAGAATCATTTTTCTACTCACAAAAGCTGCATTTTTTAGAAGGCTGTAGCACCTGATTCAGTGGGAACAAAGTTCATAATACACTTTGTTTTAGTTCAAGGCCGGCCATGCTGCACGGGTTTCCATAGGGATCAAGGCCTTTAGCAGTTTCAAGTAAGGCAGGTGCAAAAGCTCAGAGGAGCAAAAGCCAGGGCAGCTGACCCAGGCTGGCCAACAGCAGTGTTCTGTACCATAAGCATCACACTCGCTATAAATGGGACGGCCCTCCCTCCCTCCCNGGGCCAGCCATGCTGCATGGGTTTCCATAGGGATCAAGGCCTTTAGCAGTTT
>VZSC01014918.1:17034-98076 GCA_013398225.1 Steatornis caripensis
AAGCTGAGTTACAATTTCTGACTAACACTATTATTTTGGCTTGTACTTAAAATCTTACCAAGTACTCTGTGTCAGAGACCAATGCTATTACTTCTAGTTTTAAGGTTATTGGATTCATTAGGACTCGGTTCCTTGGATCAAGATTCCTTGCATGGCGTGTCCTCCATTAAAATCCATACAATTGCTCCATCTGGAGTATTTTGTGAAGTTAGGGATTGTATGTCTTTTCTTTTTCTTCTTCTTCCTATTCCTTATATAAGATATTCCACACTCAGTTTTCAGTTTGAGTAACGTTTAAATGATGTGACGCTTCAAACAAAAACTGTTATTGTTAAAATACTATTGTAGGTACACATCACTCTTTTTATCCCCTATTTTCTCCCATTCCCTTGCTATCTGATTAGTTTTTGGCAAACTTAAGGGTAGTAGTTATTTGAAGCATTTTGCATGTGGGGTTTTTCTTTTGCCTGTCAGTATTGCGTTAAGGTTCTTCCTTATGACTTAATGTGCTGCAATGCTTTTTTTTCTTTCTAGTGATCTGTTGATGACCTGCAGGAGCATACTTACTGGGTCTTAGGAGCTCTTCTACAATATTTTTAATATTGGAATGGAGAGATGGGATTAGACCTAAGTAAAAGGGGGAAGACTTAATCCTTTGGTAGCTTCTGTATTAAGCATATGTTGCTGGTCACTGTTAGAGGCAAAGTGGCAGGATTGTTTTCTGTCCTAATGGCAAGCCTATGTTTCTAAGGATTTTAGTTATATTCCCTGTTCACGTTTTGTTTAGTAAGGTCCTTCCATATTCAGTTTGTCTTGCTGTGTATAGCTCTCTTAAGTGGCCATATAAGACCAATAACAGTCTGTATCCTTGGACTTCGTATTGTTATTGAAGTCTTGAAAGCCTAAGTGTGTTCATGCACCCTCCTTAGCCAGAATAATAGCAGAATCACTAAAAATCTCTTTAGCAGACAGTACCTTGTCAAATTAACTAACTTTGACAACTTTTTTCAAGTACATTGTTAGGAAGTTTTGCATTTTCTAGTGTTCCCAGGAACACCAGGAGAAGTTCTGTTGCAGAGGGCCGTCAACCAGACTTGAGGTTTGCTTGTAGCAAGTACTGCGTGTGCCTGTTCGGTTCCCTCCTCTTCTTTAACAGGAGCTAAATCTTGACCAAATGTTGTGCTGCTTTCTCTCTTTGGCTCTGAAGAAAACAGCAAGCTAAGAGGTCTGTGCTGCTTACCAGGATGAGCTGGCACAGCCTCAAATAGAAAGAGAGACATGGAGCCTATAGCTGAGTGTGGAGCCACAGGAAATGGTTTCTTGGGTGCATGAGCATTAACATCGTAATTTGGATCAGGAGTGCTCTTTTAAATAAAACCTCTCAGTTGTCTCCACTTACTGCACTTTGTCTCACATAGCCAAGCAGCTTTGGTGCGTAAACTGGATTCCTGTTGGAATGAATGAAATTAGAAAGTGTGCTCCAACCACTAATGAATATTCAGTCCCTGGGACCAGACTACAGCTGGTCAAAAGTAAAGCCCCAGAACATGTATAGTGTGGGTGTTGGGTCCTTAGCACCAATTAATTCTCTCTGCAAATCTAGTCCTGTTGGGCTGCACCGCATGTTTGTGTAAACACAACCCTTATTTGCTGGGTGAGGAGAAAGTAAACATGAGGTATAGATGTTAACATAGAGCTATTAAGACAGTAGCACTTTCTGGTGGTGGGTGCTTCCCTTCAAAACAGTGGAAGTATGAAGTGGTAGAAGGGTAGTAGTTAGAATTGTAGAATATCTTAATTTTTTTAAAAAAAGAAATTGTAAACCAGCTGGAGAACAGATGGGTATTAGTGACATGATACTGTATTCGTTCTAAGCAGTTTTGTACACAGATCTTCAGCTTCTGGTTTCTGTTACTACCGGTTTTTGCTTCCCTTAACTACAAATGGCTATATATGTGTTTGTGTGTATATGTGTATAATGCATACATAGTAATATAGGTGTATATACACACACATACCTTTGAACAGAGACATTTGAATGACTGTAGTTCTTCTTAGCCTCTAATGCTCTGAGGAAATCCTAACTACTTTGTGTGAGAAATGTGTATTTATGTGGCTAGATTTCCCTAATATTTCTTATTTCCTTATCAAATGTCAGTTCCCTTACAAGATTAATTTAGAGTAGTTCAGTTTTTGGAGTGCTACCAGGGTCATGTGCTCAGCAGAATGGAAGCTGTTACTGCAAAAACAAAGCATCCTACTCCCCATGAATTCTAAATTTTGGGGATTAAGTAGAGTGTTTTATAAGTGTATAGTATCTCGGGGCTAGAATGTCTCAAGTGCTAAGCGTATATGTGAGTAAGGTATCAGGGGATGGCTTTAAGGAAATGAATATGAGTTGCAGATAGTTTGATTGTACTTACATTTATAGCAGTTCCTCTGTAGGTGTGTTTACCTGATTCTAGAGTGAGATTTGACATCAGTGTTTTTCTGTACTTTTCAACATGGAAGACTGACGTTATCCTTAAACCGAGGGCTTAAGGTTTCACACTAATTTCAGTCTTTGATAGTTTGGGGTTTTTTTTTAATGAAGTACCTCTATCCAGGGCTGAAAGAACCAAAAGAAATGCCTTGGAGTTTCTGGAAGACTGTGCTTTCACTACTGAATGTGTGATTTCTACATTGCAACCTCTGATGAAATTTCTTTTGATGCTGGTATGTTTAGTGAAGGAATGTTGTAAAACAGGGAATAATTTCATTTTATGTGGATGCTACACAAAAAAAAGTTGTGTTATTTCAGCTGTGTCTGAAACTTGCAAACAAGCTGTTTCTTCAGCTTTAAGTATCAGCTGCTCCTTCTGGTGTCTGTAATGGAGTGGATGTCATGTTGTAACTGCAGGATATCTATCTGGTAACAGTTTGTTAGCTTTGGTATATGAGATCATTTGTTTGGCAGCTGATACTAGTAATTCCTTTGGTCATAGCACTGAAATGCTTGGTGAGATCCCACACGCTAAGCATTATTTCACAGCATTTATTACCAGCCTGGCAATGTTCCACCTTCTGAAAAAGGAAAGAAAGCGGTAGTGAGCTTTTGAGTCTGCTTGTGTGTCAGTTTGTTATATCTCTGTTAAAATAAAACATTCCTCAATAAGTTCTTGTAGCCTAATAGGGTTTCTCTTGAGCTTCTTGCAGCTTTGTAGACATCCACACAACAATAGCGCTACTGAGCACCCATGTACATCTTCATACATGGAAATACCATTAAACATTTGGCTGTAAACCCTCCAAAAGGCATTTGAAAGAAAATCACTGTTTTATATGCTGTAGGAAGGGTGATGCAGCCCTGGGCCAGATCTGAGCTTGGAGGCAGCGAAGGTTAAGCAGCAAGTCTCAGCCAGATACCTCTTCACTGAGGGCTGAAGTTGAGCATTAAGGTGCAGTATTATGCCTTTGCTCTGGGATTAGCCTTTCCTCAGTAATGAGAACTAAAGAGTAAGTTCCGCAGAAAGAGATTTATTACAGTCTCACTCAGGAAAACAGCTTGGCGAGGAAGTGATTGAAAGTATGGTCTTTTGAGGTGGAAACCACTCTTCCAGCCCGGGGCTGTTTTGAAGGAAAACAAACAAACCCCAAGTCCTCCAGCTTTTCAGCTTTGCGAGAACCAAGGCCATTCTCCTTAAGTTGTTTGGATTTCCCCTCCCCTCCAGACTTCTGTCACTGAACAACCTCTTGGTTTCCTCTAGCTTTGCTCTGACACTAGATCTCATTCTCTTTTAAAGTTGCAAGAAGCCATCGCCTTCTTTTTTCTTTTTAATTTTCTTGCCACAGATGGCTAAAAAACAACGTGGAAATGCACAAGTTACTGGTGTTCTGAGAGGGGTGGATGTACCTTGGTTATTTCATGTAATTCCATGAAAAGATGCGTTCTTGCCTGACTGATGAAATTGGTTTTGCCAGTGGATTATCTTATTTCTGATTTACAAGTAACTTATTGATGTGGGATAACCAGCTAGCAGTGTATTTCCTGCACACCTGACTCTTAAATTGATGGTGCAGTTGGATAGTGGGTGCTTGATTCCTTATTCTTAGGGTGCTTTAACTGTTTACATTTCCAGAACTGAGTAGGTGAGTACTCTGCCACATACTATGCTCACTAGAAAGTGATTTGGGGAATAGTAGCAACAGAAAGCCTTGGAGCTGCCTTTGCTTGTCAATAGCACACCTTAAAGCAGAATACACTACCATCTAAAGCAATGATGCTAATGCTGTAGGGGAATGCTTGTCTGTTGACTAAATGGATTGATGTGAGAAAACGGAGCTGCCTGGGGCTGAAAAATGCGGACGTTCATTCATAAAAGCTGAATTGGTAGAGAAACTGCTGCGGAACTTTATTGCCAGTAGAGGCTGGCATCATGTAAACTCACGTAAACTTAGCAGAAGTAGCAGAATACCTTTATTAAAACTGGAGAGGAAAGGAAGATGGAGGAGATTTGACAAAAATGTTGTAATCATTAGCCATCATGTCATCCCACTTTGGTGCTGTGGGATGTAGGTGTCCCAGGGCAGAGTAGTGGCCGTTAGCTGTAGCTTTGGCCTGAACAGTGAGTAACACCAGACTGAAAGCCCAGAGAGAGTAGATGTGACAAAATAGCTGTGATCAGAGGGGCAAGAAAATTCATTTCATAAAAGCAATTTGATTCTTGTTCTGGCATTTCAGTAATAGTGAAGCTACTGAGGACTTCTTTTGCAATGAGAGTTCTTTGGATTAATGCTGACTGTGTGCTACAAACCTCAGTGACATACCTATTCCTTTAGGTATTCCTTTTGACACTAACAATTGTGTGCTTTCATCTGTAATCTACTTTGCAACTTAGTGATGTTCAGGGATGGCTTCTGAAGAGAAGACTCAGTTTTAGAGCCATGTGTTGTGTTTTATATTTGTCAACAGTTGTTTCTACTAAGTACACCCTTGATTAAGAGCACACTGTTGTCTTGCATGCCACTTAGACAAAGTGTTGTAAGAAGAATGTCCTTATGCTATCCTTATGCTATCAGTATTTGCTATGTGAAGGTTTCCATGGATACACTTGTTAGGCAAAAGATGAGGAATGCAATTCTGTAGGATGGTGGTTAACAGGCTTGCTAGAGAGAATAGGTGAGAAAAGGAGGACTTTGGTTTGGATACTTCTTGTGTGAAGACAGCAAATGTGTCTGTCTGCACCTGTGCATACACTTCCTGCAATAGTGTGATGTTACTACTGATCTAACAGGCATGGACGTAGTTGTTCACCTCTGCCTGTGGTGAAGCATCCCTGTGTGTGCTCTGCCTCCGCTTCTTCTTGGTCTTCGGGCTCAGGTTCTTCTCCGTTCTGCTTGTTCTGCTTTCTCCTCACCTGCACAGTGCTTGCTGCCTTTCTTGCCTCACTCCATTTGCCCTATTTGTATGCGTTTGTCAGTTGAATACCGTAGCAATGTCGTGTTTTTGTGTGCAAGATTGAGGTCACAAGACAAGCTCCTGCACAGACTGCAAGGCAAAGCATTCTTCTGAGGCACCGAGAGGACTAGCTTGGGAGTTTCAGTTGTAGTGCCTGTGCCTTCCCCACTACAGTTAGGGCAAGTACGAGTGCTTTCACATGACTGACAGCCGAAATATCTGTTTTGTCAGTCAGCATGCTTCCAGGATATTGGTGAGATTCTTAGAATTGTACTGATAAATGGGCCTGAGGGCTTTACATCACACTTGCTGCTGTTAAAACTGACTCATGATTTTCCTTTCGAAGACTGGGCTGAAGTGAAACTTGAGCTGCGTGTGATCTAATTACTGAATCAGTATGGAGCTTTCTCTGCAGGATGTTCTCACCTCAATGCAATACACTAGCACTCTTCTCCACCTAGGTGCTCAGTGGAGTTTCACATGTGCTAATGAAATCAGCAGTATTAAGCAAACAAGCTGACAATATTTATTTACTTTTCTAATAGAGGTGCTAACAGGCTGAATTTGGTATTAGCACTTTCAAATTAGAAATCCGAACACTTTAATACCTTGTATTTTATAATGAAGTCAGGAAGTTTCTTACAATAACAATTCTAAGCTTTTATTGTTGTTAAGTTTACCGACTTTTTGTGAAAGAAAACAGTGGCTTGAGTGAAGTTGGTGTTCTGGATTTCAGTGCAGAGTCTTTGCACTGAATTCTGAATCTGGATATTATCCGACACCTGAAATTGCTCAACTTTTGGGGCTTGGTATGTGAATGCACAGCTTCAGGGGTGCAGAAAATCTGTGCAGAGTACATTAGATGATGTTTTTTGAAGGAAACCCCAGATGGAATGATCTACAAACTGTTGAATATATAGCTCTAAGCAGGTTATTCTTAAATTGTTATTCTTTCACTGAATGTGGATCATTTGAAAGAATTGAATATAATGTTGTAATGTTAAAGCCCTCTGTGGTCTGAAAAAGACAGATGTGCAAATTTTTAAAATCTGCAACTCAAAGGAATTAGCTTATGTTCAGACAAATTTTTGTGTCTGTCTTCTGGTTTGGTGTGTGGGCACATGAGCTTGTCCAACTATTGCTGATCAGTTGAGTGCTCGTTTCTGTCATCTTTCGTTGCCTTTCCTTTCATGTTCCCACAAAGTGACCTTCTAAAATCTTGACATCTAACACTCTGCTCTCTTAACTTGCACTCTGAAATGGGTTGTGCTTTTTAAAGCAAATCCTACTATAGGAAAGCTCATGGGCCTTTTGTTTCTGAAGTCCTGGCTTGTTTAACACGACTGGGTTAAACAAGCTGGGCAGAGATCTGTTAAGCTGCAGGAAAGGAAGGTTGGTGACCTCCGGTGCAGGCACAAGGAAGAAGCGAGTTAGGTGCAGAAACCACTTTGCCCAGCTGTACAGCAGCAGGGTTAGTCCGTGTGTGTTAAGACCCTGGTCTTGGCAAATGGCTGCAGTGGTACACCACGCTGTTGCATTCTCCCATGCTGTGCTGAAATTGATTATCTGCTGGACATTTGTCCCTTCCATGGGGGGGTTGATAGAACAGAGAGTGTTGGAGCCCTCCTCGGTCACGTGTGTGTGAAGGTCAGTAATGTAACTGCCTCTTGCAGTAGTTTGTGTTAAGTTGTCAGACTTTATGCAGAAATGATTATGGAGGGCTCATACGATCTAGTCCTCAGCTGTGTTGAGAAGGCTGGAAATAAAGAGTTGGGAATTGGTAACCACTTCAGTTTGCTTGGCAGACAACTGAGATACGCATCTGAGCTCTTATTTGATCTTGGCTTTTAGCCTGGAGGAGGGTTGCTCTGGCATGGTAGCCAGTTGAAACAGCTTCAGGAGTGCCAACCTCTGCCTTACCAACTTTTAAAAGAGTTTCTAAATCACATCAAGCTAAAGAGTTGGAAAAATTAACCCTCTCTGATTATAAGGATATTTATGACATCTGGCTGTGGATATACAGCACGCTTACTAAGCGCTAAAACTATTTCACATATGATTCCAAGTTCTAGAGTGGGTGAGTAACACCTGATGATTTCAGGATTTGGGAGAGTCAAGGATATATAAGTCAGTCATCCACTGTGGACTAGATCAGAGTACAGTTTAGTTCAGAAGCAATTCAACTGCTAAACTTCTTGTGTTCAGAAGTTCCTGTGTGCAGTCTTACAGACAGGAACGTGTATGGGAATGCTTTTGAATGGAACTAGGAAAATAATGCATATTTCAAAACTAGCTTTTTCTGTTTGTCACTTTATGGTGGCACTTGGTAACTGTGAAATGCACATGTGTAGCTGAACTTGTTAATGGGTCCAGGGGTAGGTATACAATGGAGAGGAAAATGAGAACAGAACCTGTGTTTTGTAGTGGACATGTGTTTTTTGAATCAATCGGTCAACTCAATGAACCTGTATATATATTGACACTATATCGGCCTTATTTCTTTGTTTTTAAGCAAAAAACACTCAGGTGGAATGTTGAAGATGACTTGAACCCCTGAACTAAACTTTGTTTACTGCTTAAAAAAAAATTGTATATTTGTATTGGAATGTGGTGTTGGCATGTGAACTGGAAATCTCATTGAAGCAGTGGCTTATTTGCATTACTGAAGCACTAAAAGTTGGCTAGAGTATAGACTTCATTAGAGTTGTATCCGTGAGCCCTGTTTTGACTAGAGAAGAAAGTGAGAGTTTCGTTTGTTTTTTACTTTTAATGAAGTTGTCCTGGATCTGTAATTGTTAAGAAGTCTCCTAGTGAGTCTGCTCTGGTAGATCTCATCTCGGGAGAAAGTCATGTCCATTATAAAAGACTTCCTTACACAGTGTTTTACTGGGGAACACTGAAGGAGCTCGACCAATTGCTACCTTCTCACAAGGAGAACAGTTTCTAATTTGTCTAAATAGATAATTGTAACATAATCTTGCTGACTGACATTTTGTGTTGCGTCTATCCCTGAATCTTCAGTGTGTGAAGCATTTTCCTATGGCGTGACAAGGTTGCAACTGTCTCTTTTTCTGTGATTTTTATTTTTTTTGTCTGGATATTTCATCATTGACAGACTGCTACTTGGCAGCCGAATCTTAGCATGTTACTGGGTGTGGTCAACTGTAATTATGTATAAACCTGGCTGTATAAACTTTTAAGTCTAATATAATACCAGTATTTTTGAGAAAATGTTTAGGATCCTATGGGAGTAGTTAGAGCGGTTGGCCTGCTTTGAGGAGCAGGCTATTTCGTAACTTAATGACTATTTATACATACAAAGTCCTACGCAATTGGTGGTAAACTGAACGTAACTCTCTTGCGTAGTGTCTTGGAGCAAGGTTAGGTTTGCCTGTGCCAGTCAGCTGCAGGACTGTGGTTTGTTTGTTTGGTTTGTGTGTAGGCTTTTTCATTGAGAAGGTATTATGGTATAAGTGATTTAATTACCCTGATCTTCTGTACGGGGTCCTAAGATGTGGCTCCTCCTTCCCTGGCCAGTGAAACTTGAAAATAAATGTAAATAAGCCTTCAAGATTCAGTGCTAGTTACTGGAAAACTGCCTTCTATGCTGTCTACAAGAGAGGGTTGAGGGAAGTGTTTTGGATGGAATAGACAAATTATCATAACAACAACAAGAGGAGCAAAACATATTTTTGGCTATAACTAGTGAAAAATGCCGGAGCTGATGTTATATCCGTCAGTGTTATCACTTCATTCAATCTAAGTCAGGATTTCCTGGCATTCATCTAGGCAGAGGTGATGGACTTTGCTGTTCATGTTATAGCAACTTTTGGGTGACCAAGCATGGCTTCTTGTGTGCATGTACTTTCCCATATCCTTGGCAGGTAAATCAGTAAATTTTCATAAATATTCAACATACATAGTTTTTTTTTCTTCATTCCCTTTGTGATTATTGCAGACTAACTTTTCACTTACAATCTCAATTTTAAAAGAATCAAAAACCATCTTGCTCTTACAACAGTTTAATGTAACCATTTACAGAGGGCTCACCGATACTGTGTTAGCTGGCCAAAAAAACTGGGCTGCCTCAGCTCTCAGCACTGCTTCATAGCTGCATCCGATATCTTTGATTTCACATATTATGAATTTCAGAAGATCCACCTAGAACAAAGTAAACTTTTTTTGTGGAATTGTACTGCTGAATATATGCTTTTGGGCTGTTTGAAACAGACCCCTTCTGAAGCAATTTCCCTTGGAAGAAGGGCATGGGGTCTCTGGGTAGCGTTTCCCTCCAGCCCTGCTTGAGAGTGTTTCCCTGTGCGGTGGGAGCGTGTGTTCAGAAGGAGGATGAGGAGGGGATTTGCAATGCTTCCCGCACCCCTGGAGAGAGTACCCTAAGCTTATTCAACTGTAAAGTTTGTGAGAGAATGCCATGTGCTCTGAAGTTTACAAAGCCCTCTTGTAAATGTCACCCTTTCATAACAGGAGTGGAGGAAATTTGTAAAGAAATTGTTTTTGTTAATATGTGGGTATTTTAGTTACTTAGAGTGAAGATGTTTATGTGTGTTTTAGCAAAAGGAGTATTTTTTAGCCATCTAGAAAAAGTTAGGGGGAGGATGTTGAACATCAAACATTGTCGTTCGTATCTCTGTATCAGTTGGCATTAATATGTATTTACTTACGTCTAATGAATTATATTGTTTCTTAGTCATGTTTTTTTATTTTCATACGCTACAACTACTTCTTTGAACAGAGGCTTGAAAGCTGCATGCAGACTTTTTCTTCTTAAATTAAAAAAATAGGGCTTTACAGAAGAGGGAGAAGGAACAGGAAAGAGCAGGCAACCAAGCCCATGCCTCAGGATACCGCCCCTAAGGTGTGGTGGTGATGTCTGTGCTGGCCTACTCATTTACGTAGGAGATACTAAGGTCTGAGATCCGTCAGTACTTTCATACAGCGTTGAAATGCAATGAGAGCTGGTATGGTGTTATAAATACCAGATTCTGCCTTGCGTTATTGCTCAAAATTCTCCTTCAGATGTGCAATGTGTAGTTCTTCCTTCTGTTCAGGAGAAGGTGGGGAAAGGCAGAGGCAGTAAAGCTGGTAGGATAAGAGCTTTCTATTCATCTCATTTTCTGGCAGAGGCAGCGCTCGGACATGCCTTGGCAGTGTCTGTATTTAGTAGCTGTGTTCCTGGATGCCGGCCCAGTCACATGGTGCCGCTGGAACAAGTGACATGGGAATGATGCATTAGCTGAGACCCGGCGCTGCGTGTCGGGGGAGATGGGGCAGCCCCGCCGGCCGGCCAGCCTGCGCCCCGACACTCCGCAGAGATGCTGGCCCAGGCACCGCTTGCTCCCGGCTGGCTACTGCCGTTTGGCTCAACCTGTTTGGTTCCATTGAAAGCTGGAAGTTGCTTGCTGAAGTGCATTTAAAAAGATAAACAGGGAAAAAACCCAGCCAGCCCTAAATAACATTAAATTAACAAGTAAACTGTCAGTTTTTCAAAATGATAAAGATTATTACTATGAAACAAGTTCTGCAAAATATTTGACTTAATTTAGGTCAGGTGAGCTCTCCTACCTGTTAGAAGCTATGGGGATTAGCGGAGGGGAAAGTGGAATGGAAGAGGGAAAGTTGATTAGGACTAAGCAAGGCTTTCTGTACTGAGGAAAAGACTGGGTGATGGATCTAGGGTGCTAATCTTATTGGATTCTTTAGCTTCTTTTCTTTAAAGTCCTAGTTTAACAAAAATAAACACACTTTTCTCAATAGTAAACCACAATTAAATATATGAATTTCTTTGTGTAGTTACACGTCTTGAGCTCTTCTCTTTGCTAATGAAGAATTTCATTTCTGGGGCTAGCAACTGAGAGCACTGTCTCTGTGCTGTTTATGGTACTACTTCAAACACATTGTTCTTGTTGGGGCTTTTGTTTGTTTACTTTTTTTTGCATTGTCACTGATACACTGCATGATGCTTAGCTCCCAAACTTCTGACTTGTAGATAAGTCAGTGAACAGTGAATCCAGACTTAGGAGTGTTGACTGAGTTGTGATACACTGGTTTAATAGGCTGTTTTTGATGTTTGTGGAAAGCTGATGTGTGCAATTTACGGTGACTTTAACTTATGTAGATATGTTCATTAGCTTCTATCAGGTATGTGAGGTTTTTGTGGTCACTTTTTGTGTGCGCATGTGATGTTATTGCTTTCTAGCAACAGAGATGGTGAAAAACGCTTCCAGCCTTGCAAAAATCCAGTATATTCTCCGCCCCTAAGCAGGGGAGTCTGTGGAATTCTAACTTTTCAGTGAACAGGTATATCCTGAAAAATTGGTTTGCTTTTCATATGTTAACATATAGAATTATCTTTAAAAAAAAGTAACCTTTCTGTACAGTGATCTGATATCAAGAACTTTATTTTTGTCTACCAGAACTCTTTCTACAGGAAAACCTAAACCGAGAGAGAGGGGGAAGTGCTGCAAATAACATGTTCCTTCACTTGTTGCATGACTAATCTGCAATGTATCCTGCCTAACTTGTGTGAAACTAGTAACTATGTATCATGCTTGAACAAGGTGGTTCATGTGAGGTTAATAGTGCTTTGCCATATTAGGACTACTTTAAATCATCGTGGAAAAAGAATGCGGTGCGGCATCAGCACAGCTCTGACATATCCAAGGTTTTAAAAAGAGAAGGAGCAATGTGGGGTAAATATTTCAAATTAGGAGGGAGGAGGGGAACCTACATCTTCTGCATAACCTATTCAACAGACTAAAAGAGGGAAATTCATCATTAAGCAATCCAAAATAGATTCCACTTCACCCTCAAACATGTGTTTTGGCGCTCATCCTGAATATCTGGGTTGTAGGCATTTTTTGTGTATCGATTTTGCTAAGTGTATGTTTTGCAAAAACAAATGCTCACTGAAACAGCAGGTATGATTCAAACTTTCTGTTTTCCTACACTTCTCTAGCCTGCTTCTGAAAGCTTTTTGGAAAATAAAACCCTACTGGGGGCTCTGCAAATATTCTGTTAGATTTTAAATCGGTGCTTAAGTTTTAGTGGACATCTGTAACTTATACAGAAAATTATTAATTAGATAACTCCATCATACATATTTCCTCTTTCCCCCACCCCAAATTTTCTTGCTAAAGTATTACCTTGAGTTGAAATCGTTTAGGCAATTGTCTGACAGTGGAGGTGAAGGACGGGAAATGACCGACAGAGCAGGTGACATGCGGTCACATAGCCTAGAAAAGAGTGATTAAACTCTGCTTCCCAGAGGATTCCATCTGGAGAGCAGGCGACTTTCTTTCATTTTCTGTATTATCTAGTCCTTGGACTAAGGGTGTTTTCCATGTCTTGGTTTGCATTGGTTTGGTTTTTTTTGTTTTTCCAGAATCTGTTCTGTGGCTTTTTGGTGGTAATTCCCCAGGTATTTTGGGATTTATAGTATTCTACAGATGACTTCATCTGTGGATGAGGTAGTGTGCTGGAACATGTCTATTTACTGAGCTTGCAGGAGTTCCTACTTCTAGTCTCTGATGTAAATCCAGTATTGTTGACATTTAACTGAGTATTTTGAGTTTTAGTTTTTGTTTGGGGAAGAGATAGGACAAAAGTGAGTGCTGTTAGTTGCTAATCTTGGTCTAAGTGTAGGAACCTGGCCATCAGATGCTCGTTTCATTTGCACTTCAAAGGTGCCTAGGAACACCTTTGAAGCAGTCCTCCTCATTGAGGTGAGGGCTAGCAGTTGCCCTCTCCTTGATCGTTTGAATAACTTGAGAACAGGCCAAAGCTTTTCACTTGTTTCCCTCACTTGGGAGGAGGAGGAGTTGTTGTGATCTAGTACTTGTCACTACTCTGGGAATTGAAACTGAACTTTTTTTTATTATTGCTATAGGCTTCCCTCTGCAATTGAGCAAGTTGTTCAACATAACCTTGCTCTAGTTCTCCCCTTGACTTTTGTCCAGTGTTTAGAGGTTGGGGTTTACTGAGATTACAAAATCCTTTTAAGAAGGGTGCTGTGCTATTTAGCAGGTAGCACGTAGGACTGGGTTTTGAAATCTTGCTGTGTTTTCTAACTCTACTACTCTATTTCTGAGTGACCATTAGCGAAGTTGGTTTTCCCTTTTTAATCTGGAAGGAAATTAGCACTATGGCTGTTATCTTATAAAATGTCTAAAACTTTACTCATGGGCGGGGAGCTATGTGAGACACAAAATATGAGCAGACATGTATGAATAACTTCTTTTAAAGCAGGAATGGGAAAGAGGACTTTGTTCTGCAGTGGAATTACCTAAGCCTGAATACAACATCAGGTTCCTTCATTCTGTATAAAAACTTAAATTTTCTTGGTCAGAAGTATTGTATTAGCTATTTTTGTCATCAGTACTACTGTTAAATTGTTTTAATACACGACTGTAAATTCTCATCAACTTGATGTCTGTGACAAACCATTTTTAGTTTTTGTTTTCCCTTCTACTTTTTAAAAAAAGCTTTTCAAAATAGTAGTTCCAGATTCTTGGCCAAGTGTAAATACTGTTCATCCTTAAAAGTAAAAGCATTACAGTGCTGAATATCTAGTGTGTTTCTTGGTGCTGGTCATTTTTGTTAAGTGATAACCATATGGCAATGATGACAGATTCTTAATTTGCTCCTAAGCTATATGAGGTTGCTAGGGGTTGTCAGATGACGCTTGCTCACATGAGAGCCATTAACAGGGTGTTGTAGCCAGTGTTAGAACAACCTTGCAACTAAGGGCGAGTCACTGCAAAAGCAACTGTGCTTTTTTTTTTTAAGAGGCCATATGGTTCAGTCTTGTGACTACATAATTGCCAGCTACCTAATCACATACCAGGAAACAAACATAGTTAAAGTCAATATTAGCTGTTGTATCTGCTACAGCTTTGTGCCGGGCTTGGTAGGAACAACTCGAAACAGCAGCAAGAGCAAGTCTATGATGGCTTCTGAAACTTGAAAGTCATGTCTACTCTTTTTGGAATAATTGCAGCAGTACATTAGCTACAGCTGTCTATCTGCATTAATGGCTTATAGAATATATGAAGATATCTTTGCCTTTTTTTTCCCTAACAGGAAGTTCAGCAGACTGTGTTCCTGTATAGGGAAGAAAGCTGATGGTAAATTACCATCGTTAATGGTTGATCTATAGTAAAGAAATCCGCTTGGGGCTGTCTCTCTTTAGCGGATATTTAGTTTCTTTGAGGGACCTTTACAGGAGGATTTGTAGCGAAAGAAAATGTGTGGGGGTACACCAAAGGCTACAAATGGCACAGGGGGACAAATAGAAAGAGCAAGAAACAACAACGATGTACCGCTTGGAAATAGTCTCTCTTGTACCAAATTGGATGAAAGGATTAGAAAATCTTTGAGAGACCAAAGTGTCAGCTGTGTGAGCAAAGTGACTAGACTGCTGCAAAACAGGTATGCATGTAACTTTTTTGATGTATATCATTTTTGACAGAGAATGGATGTTTTTAGTTGATAGTAGATTTATAATCATGTGCCTGAAAGACTATTTTGTAAATAATTGGTAAAGTTCTATCAGAAGCTTATTCTTGCTGATAATGGTGACTGATAGTCCAGAAAGTCTTCCCAGTTGTTTGAAACTAAATCTGCTTTCTTGACTCTGATGTGTAAGATTTATGTATATGCAGACTGAGGCATGAAGGATGATTGCCTTTCTTTTCAGTTAAGATTAAGTAATCTTACCTTCTCTTTTCTAGTTTTCTAATTAGCTTCCTCTCTTATTTTTTTGCCACCTCCTGTGTTAGTGGGTCAAGTAGTTAACAGTGTGCAGAGCAGACAGGAGAGAATGCTGTGAAGTGGGGGAAGAATGGAGAGGAGAACCCTCTGCTTTACTTGTAAATGACCTCTAGATCAAGCATTACATCGAAGTAATCTGGAGTATAAATAGTGTTTCTTTTGACGACTTTGTGGTGCCTTTTTCAGGTGTGCACCAGCATGTCTCCAGTGTCTGAGTCTCTACTGCTACATAGCTTTTTCCAAATTCTAACACCCAGAGGTGTTAGAATAAATGTTCTGCATTTAAGATTGCTGATCTAAGAAGCAGAAAAATATGGATAGGTGTATAGATATGTTTCAGCCTTTGAATTTCTCTAGCCTATAGATGTTGCACTGAAGTAGTGAGTGGTTAGTCACTTCCAAAAACATTTTAAGGTCAGGTGCAGTAGTTTTTGAATATAAATTAATAGGTCACTTCAGTTATTGTATGCATGCTGATTATTATGAGGTGAATCAAAAGCTTTCTTTGTAAAGATCAGGTTTTGGAGGTCTATGTTAACTGAAAATACTAATGCAGGGCAGAATGGGGCAAACTTTGTGACTTTTTTTCAGAAACAAATGAATCTGCATTCCCCTAAGTAAGAGAGATCTCCTTGCCTCCATTTCTTGTATCTGTAATGGAAGAAGTGTTGAACAAGCCAAAGGAATGTTAGCTTATATGCTAATCTAAGCAAAAATAAAGCAATCTTAAGCTTAATATGGAATCTGGTGAGAAAACTTGCCAGGATATCTGTAAGATGTTCCAAACTTGTTGCTTGCTTTCAAAAAAAAAAAATCTCTGTTTTAGAATCTTTAGTAGACCTAGTTTTCCTGTTCTATGAACATAGACAGCTTGATTTTATTTCTTTATTTTGACTTGAAGATGATTATTAGTTGTAATATCTTCCACGTGCAGGAAAGATCCGCTCTGAAGGCGAGGCTAGATAAGCTGAGCTGTTCAAACAGACTGCTGATGCTGAAGGGAGTAATCACATTGCCTCTTCTTCCTTTGCTTTCTGGCATCATTCTCTTGTCCTTTTTTCCTTTATGCTGGCCTTGGCCTTTCCACTACTTCTGGAACTGGCTTCCCTTAGGGAGTCAGTTCAGCTCACTAAGCAGACAGAAAACGGTCTCAGGAACAAGAAAAAGCAATTAACATTCTAACTAGCCTCAATACTTACTTGGAATGTATAGGGAACGTTTTCTTTGTGCCTCTTCCTAGAAGTATATAGCTCCATGGATGAAGTGAGTTAGTATAACTCATGCTGCCACCGAGAGGTGGAGGTTCCATTGCGTTCTGCTTCCTTCCTTCCTTCCTTTCTCCAGCTGCGTTACTGATCTGCTCTCATGTTCTGGGACACTTCTGCTGCTGCAGAGAATTCTGTAGGTTTACAGAAGGGTCCAGCAATTACCAGAACAAACATGAGTAATAGGAAGGGTCATGTAGTTACAAAAAGGGGAGAAAGGGTATGTGGGGCTTTTATTTCTTTGTGGTCAAATAAGAAAAAATTGTTCAGCCAAAATAGCCGCATTTAACCTGAAATATGAACATCCACACAAGCTCATCTTAATTTAATTTATTCAGCTAATCTTTAAGAATGTGCAGGACGTGGCATAATGCATTGTTTTTGCACCAAAGTGAAACATTTCGGTTAGCTGTCAGTCTTTTCACTTCCTTACCTTTTTAGCTTGTAATGTTATGAGAAGCCTGTTTTGTCACTTTGCAGTACACTGATGCCTGGGTGGCTGAAAGAAAACCCTACTATAATTTTATTCATTTTATTTATAACTTTTGTTTTATCAGTCTCTCGGCAATATGTATTCCTTCAGCACAGATCTCTTATTGTATTTATTAAGTAGTTCTTAAACAGGAATTGAACATGTGAGATCTTTTTTGTATAAGCAGAATGAGAAAATTTTTAGATAAACAGGGCTAAGGCAAATGGTGTTTCTGTTAGTGTTTAGCAAAACTTATTTTTGAAGGTGGTTTTTTTTTTTCAGCTGACTGAAAGAAGCAACAGTTGTTACCCAAAAGTAGTGATTGTAGCACATTATTCTTGCTAAACATTCTTAAGAAATACTAAGGTTGCCCTGGGGGTTACCTAGTTTTGTAATCAGAAGTAACAGTAGTAGGTTTGTATCCAGAACTATTAGTATTATTTAACTCTCACATAGCTTCTTTCAGTACTTACGTATGGTTGGGTAAGCTGTTTTAGGCAGATACAGAAACAGGAAACAATCAATGGTGTGCCGGTTTAGATTTTTACCGAAGGAAAACAACTGAGTCTTGAGACATGAGGTAGGAGAGTGTCAGGAGCTAAAAAGGGCACTTCTGATATGAATATACATCAATATTTATTATAATTGGACATGGAACAAACTGTTAGAATCTCATAATGTGATGCTGCTGGAAAATAAGAGTATTTTTGTAAGTGTGTTGAGGGTTTGCTTTCTAGTCCAAAAGTGGAAGAATGAGTGATTTTTGTTACAGAATTGTCAATGAAAAATAGAAAATTCAATCTAATAATATGCAAATTCTGGTGCAAGCTTTTCACATAGCAGCTTCTCTTTCCTCATCCTCTACCTGTCTCCCACAAATGCATCATGAGGGTTTTTTGTTGCCTTAAAGTTAACATTAGTGCATGTTGTGGCCTTGGAGAGGGAGGGAAAAGAATCTATTTCTTTTTGGAGTATACAAATTTGTATCCCTTGGTCAAACTTGGTGACTGAAATTGATTAGTGATAGCAAATGGCTGGGCAAAGTAAACCTGTATGCATATAGGTTGCCTGTGAGCACAGGAGCCTTTTTGCCTTAGGAAAAACTAGATTAACATATTTCTGTTGCTTATTTCAGATATTCTGGTCTTACTTTTTAGAAACAAATGATGGAAGAGTGAAAGGTTTTTTTCTTAGCCAAACCTTTAAGGTACTACTTTCTAACCTCTAAAGGAATGTTAAGCTACACAATGCAGAAGTGTGATGGGTGGTTTGGGGTTTTTTTGATAAACTGATATTTTGTGCAAGAGAATGTTATCTCTTTTTCAAAACCTATATGTGAAGAAGAAACAAAGAAGCGTATATGTTTCAGCATTGCTGAATAAGCAAGAAGCTGACACAGAGATAAGTAAGTAATGGTTTGGAGTTTTGGTTTTTATGCATGTGAAAACAGGGCTGACCAATGAGTCTGTGTACTGTCTGTGTTCTTCAACACTCTGCTTTTGAACGATTGAGGATTGAACACTCCCGCTGTGCCAGTTTTGGAGGCTGTATGTTGTATAAATCTGGCTTAAACAATAAAGAGTGGAAGTACTGTAAGCAGTCTGCTCATCAGCTTTTGTGATGGGGGGAAAAACATCCTGGTCATCTGACTAGTCTTGGGCCTGATGCTAGATTCCACGTGGAATTAATGAGACTATGGGTTTATATGCCTGTGACCTATGCATATGCTTGATTTTATCAAATGAGGTTTGAGTAGGATGGATCTCTTCTGTAATGGGTAGGACTGCCACAGGAACTGCATCTGTTCTGGTAATTCAAAGCTTGAAAGCAAAGGCTTCGTTAAAACGTGTTTGATATTTGTTCAGTACTGTTTAGAAGCATTATCTGAAGTTACTTCTGTAGATTCGGTCTATTAGTCGTATAAAGCTCAGTATGATAGATTTTTATATAACTTCTTAGCTTGTTGCTGTCTGGTACTAGAATCTGTTCGAAGTTTTGAAAGATTGCAGCAGTCTTTAATTCTAGCGTGCAGTGTGGCAAAGGCACCTTGGCAGGCTGTTAAATTGGCTTCTACTTCAGCATTTGCTATAAAACCCATTTCACGTCTTACACAGAAGCTGGCACTGCACCAACAACATCAAGTTTGCTTTAGTGCAGAATGTGGGAGTTCACCTGTTCATGAGGAAACCCAAATTCATGCAGCCTGAGTATTGAGCTTGCTTTTAGCATCGGTAGGCGGATGCAGGGTTGCATTGGCTCTGTCTGTGCCTGAAATGAATCTTTCTCAGTTTAGACTCACAATCCTGTGGTCTGAACTATGGATCCTGCTGTGCCAGTCCTGGAGATAAATAAGGCTTTGCTCTTGCATACAATTTGAATTAAGACCATAGAGATGGACCTTTCCTTTTTTGTTAAAAGGAGGGAAGACCTGTGGCTGCCTTAAGAAAGCAGCATAGTTAGTTCAGGAATTGTCTGTTGCAGAAAGTGTGTAAGTAAATAGGTAGATGTGTAACTGAAGAGGTATCAGAGTATCTGGTGCTGAAGAGCATCAGATTCGTGTGGCAGAGTAGAACGAAGTCTATTGATGGCTCTGACTTCTCTTGCGTTCTGTGTAACTGGATTTTGTAATACCATTGCATTGCACAGGCAGTGGGCTGAGAAACTAGTAACAGACTTTTAAAACAGATGGTGTAGTTGCAGCTCTCTGTGTATGTGAGGTGTGTAGGATCTTTGTTGGGCAACTATCAACAATGGTATCGGGTCTGATCTCGTGCAGGTTAACTTGATGCTGTGACTCTCTTTGAAAGAAAAGACTTGAAAAGAAATCTGCCTGGCACTCCTGCTGTTTTGGAGGCAACATGTTACAAGCAGATCAACAAGGTTCCTCACTGTTGATGGCAAAGCAGCCTTTAGCATCATTCCATGAGCTGGCTTTGATGTGTCCTGGACCCTTGTGTATTATGTACATAGAGTATACTTGTATCAGAGTACCTTACAGGGGAGATAGGTATCTGGCTTATTCTGTCCCAAAGTATTTTAAAATAGAATGAAACCTTCCAGATTGAGATCTTTCAGCTTTGAAAAAGGTGCCTATTTAGGCTTATTTTTCTTTCTAGCTACATAGAAAGGGGAGTTGACCTCTGAAATGCAAGATGAAGCACAAAGAAGAAATTAAGGTGGCTTTACTTATAATGATTTTAAATTTGCAAGTCTCTGAGTGTACTCCTAACGCAGTTGCCCATGGTTACCTTACTGACTAGCAGGAGTTGATGGTGTAAACCTCACCTTTGATTTATGGCTGTTAACAGAGCATGGAATGAAAGAAATAACTTCAGAAATTCTTGTCTTTCAGCTGTGTAGAGGTTTTTGTGCTCTTCCCTCGATACTCTACCTTCCTTCTCTGTAGGGCATAGTTTGGGAAAATTTCTACATGAAACATCCTTTTGGGTGGGAGATCAGTGTGGCCTTGACTGAAGTCTGTTACACAATTTGTTAAACCAATAGCTATTAATAACAGTTGTACTCTTACCCGCTAGATGCAGTCCATCCAGGTCAGGGATGAGGCAATATGACTGAGCAGCAGTGCTGTATGGCACTGCTTTATGCAGTAGTAGGTTTTTTCCATTAATTGCAGCTTGTCAGCTACATAACACGAAAAGCATTTTCTGTAGGTAAACCTGAGGCCAAGCAAACCTCTGTGCTCTGATGTGCGGACCATATCCCTTTGGAATTAGGAAATAAAGTCTCTTGCCATTGCAGCCATGATCAGTTGTGCTCCTCAGCCTCCTGCGGTTTGCGCAAGCAGGCAAGTTGTGTGCTATGGCGTATCTCTGAGGAACGGACAGATTCTGGCTTGAGAAAGTTGTTTTGCTTCAGGTTGAATCTTAGTATCAGATTCAGGTATCTTGGTTTTATCTACTAAATGAGTTTCATCGTAGTCAGAGATCAAGTCTCGGTAATCTGTTATTGCTCTGTAAACCCAGAAATGCCTCAGAAAAGAAAGGGGAAAAATAATGGAACAACATAAACCTTGTCTTTCAGTTACAAGAACTAAACATTGGAAAAATCATAACTTAGGTTGACAGGAATAGACCAATGGAATTGGATTTGTGTTGTTTAGAGGAGAGAAGGATGAGGGAGGGTGTAAGCCTTGTGAAAGGCTGTAGTAAAGAGGATGGTAATCTGTTGTTCTTTATCGCCACTGACAATTGCACGAAATAGTACACCTACCTTTGCGGTAAGGGTGATCTAGACTGTGCATGGAGAGGGGGGTAAATTTAAGAGTAGTTAAGCCCTGAAGCAAACTGCTGACGCAAAGTTCTGTTCCCTTTCTGCAAAATTTTTAAAAAAGGTTGGATGAAAATTGGTCTGGTTGTGCTTGCCCAGCATCAGTGACGCTGGGCTTAGACGCTCCTTTGAGTTCCTTTTTGGTCAGAGTTCTGTTGTTAGTCTGATTCTTGTAAATGCTGAGTAAAAGAGGTATTTGCCAGATGCTTGTTTCTTCACTTAAATAAACCTGCAAAGTAAGCACACTGTTTTAACACCTTGTGTTTTATAATCTGCAGCTGGGCCTCTTCAGAGTTTGACTTGAATGAAATCCGCCTGATAGTTTACCAAGACTGTGAGAGGAGAGGCAGACAGGTCTTATTTGATTCCAAAGCAGTCCGCAAAATCGATGAAGCTGTGGTTCAGGTAAGAAATGCTAATTTTGCTTTTGTCCTGCTGCTTTTTTGTTTCCCTTCCCAAAAAGCAGGAATTTTAATACAACAGTGTCAGCTTCTTAATCTTACTTGTGGTCTTTCACTTGATCTCAATTCTGTGGTAGCTGCAAGAAGAGTATGTTAGATTCCAAAAAGCTTATGAACACATATCCGGTAGTATTTATAATATAAATACGGTATTGGAATGTAACAACTTAGACTTGATTTGCTTTCAAGCAAAGCAATCTATATCCTGTTAAACCGAGTATTTCCTTAGCCTTTTTAATTTCGACTGGGATTGCTTTCTGTTGTTAGTCCTGGTTGTGCAGTCCCGTTGTTCCAGAGATGTCTAGCCTGTCTCTAAATGCGCTTGTCTTCCTTTGATATTTGGAATTAGCAAAGTTGTTGGCTTTACGTGAATTAAAACAACTCCACTTCAGCTAACTGTGCTATAATATATAAGCCTGACACATGGCAATGTATGGCCACGTAAATTTTGGTGACACACTTAGAAGCAAGAGTAGATGCTGTCAAGATGCAAATTCTTTCTGCTGCTCTCCATGCACACAAATTGTGAAGTAATGCTTCCAGCTACCTTAGGTGACTTTAAGATAAGTAAAACAATAGTATTTTCTGGTTTGTGGCAGTTTGGGTTTTTTTTCTACTAGCTCTGTGTTTATCTTCTACACTAAATCATTTCAATTTTTTGTTTGTTTTGAAGCCTGTGTTCCAACTAGCAGCTTCAGCCTGTCGGACTAGTAGGTTTATTGTAACTAAACCACTAGCATATATATCTTGTAGCTAAACCACTAGCTATGTACAAATACTTGTGACTTGTAGAAGCTGCTTATGAAGATGCTTAAAAACCAGCAATCTCTATTTCAGTCACACTGCAAATACGCCATTGTGCCAAATAAATAAGACTGATGAGCATCATCAGCTGATGACTGATCATCTACTTAAGAGGGTAAATGGATCAGACTGGTCTGTTAATCTTGCTCCCCCTCTCTTCACCCACCCCAAATCGAGGCTATTACTTTTTATGTTAAAGTTGGTTTAAAACACACAGTGTTTGAGGAAGAAATATATTTCTGGCTTCATTTAAACATTCAAATTATTTTGCTTGCTTAAATACTCTAAACTGAAAGTTAACTACAAAATGTCCTATCAGAAACTCTATGCAACGCTGATATAAAACAGATTATAACCTCCTTCATAACACATGATACAGACTGTAATCTGTTTTCCAGCCAGACACTAATCTAGGTACCCTTTTAAAACAGCGAAAGCACTTTGAATGGCATGCAAACACACAGATGTTAAAAGTGATCTTGAATGTTTGGTCATTTGTTCGGTATGTTATCAAACAGCGAGTCTAAAACTTGCTTCATTTAATGTTGGCAAAATTACTGTCAAGCTCAGTTCCGCTTAAACTAAAGTCAAGAAAGTGTGTGTTTGTATACCATACATTTATCCATTTTCCTGAAATACAGTAAAGCTTATTCATATTGAATATTCAAATGCATTGTTTGTCTTTAAAGTATGTAATAAACTTACCTGGGGCAATTAGGAGGTCTGTATTCTGTTTAACCATATGTTTGTTTAATATGCTGCATTTCTTTTCAGTGTTCTTAATCTGATCTCCAAATCTTTCTGCAGATGGCGTATATCAGACCACTTTTATTAGGCATTTTTTGTCAATAGCTCATTAAACACATGACTACTGACACTGGTGCATTTCTAAACCCCTAATGACAGTCACATTGGGATTAGATAAGCAATAGCACATAAATACCATGCCAGGAAAAACAGCACAAAAGGAGTGCAAATATAGGATAAAATATAGAAGTCCAAGATTTTACTTTTTAACATGCCAGTAGGCTAACTTTTAAATTGGTAAAGGAGCTGTACTATCACTGTAGTTTAAACTCAATGTCATAAAAATGACAGATCATCCGCTCCGCTTTTCTTGGCTTACTCTTCCTCTTTTTCTTTGGTATCTTTCATTTTGCTGATTTCATCATCTTGTCACTGTGACTTGAGTATTCTAAAACTTGCTACATTTACTGCACTGTAGTATTCAAAGTGTTCATCTTAAAGATCAGTCTTGTGGAATATTGGATTCTACTTTTATTTCCATTGAATTTCCTGTTATCATTCCTTTCTCATCTTACTGAGCCCAAAATATGTGATGTAAATTTGGCCATGGCTGCTTTTTTGCTAGCATCTGGGTTATTACTATTTGGTTTTGCTTGCTTGTTTTTTCTGTAAACTATCTACGTGTACCTTGTTGACATTTTAAAAAAAATTTAGTCGATTGCTGCCAATGCACGTTCCCAATGAGGTAAATCATGCTGGTACAAAATGAGACTTACAAAAATATACTTCATTCTGTTATGCACCAAATGAATGAATGTTTACATTAATACACATTAAATATTTGTTCATTAAGAGATTTTGAATTTCTTAAATATATAAAAAGTTTAAGAGTGTGAGATAAGCTTTCTAAGACTTTCTAAGCAGTTTCATTGTGACAAGGTTACAGTTTTGCTCCTGTTATATATAAATAATTTCAAGTGCGTGTGAGAAGTATGTTAGAAATAATGTGGCCCTTTTAACTGACATCTAATGGATGTTCAAATTGGGGAGAAAAAAAAAGCAGCCGTTGAACAAAACCCAACGAGTTTCTTGTTTTCTCTAAGAAAACTGTATTACACAAATCCTTATGAATTAAATGCAGCTTGTCATATGAAACTTGTATGAATAGCATTAATGTAATTGGTATCTTTCTGAGACTTCCTTTACANGTAAGACTTTCTAAGCAGTTTCATCACGACAAGGTTACAGTTTTGCTCCTGTTACATATAAATAATTTCAAGTGCGTGTGAGAAGTATGTTAGAAATAATGTGGCCCTTTTAACTGACATCTAATGGATGTTCAAATTGGGGAGAAAAAAAAAGCAGCCGTTGAACAAAACCCAACGAGTTTCTTGTTTTCTCTAAGAAAACTGTATTACACAAATCCTTATGAATTAAATGCAGCTTGTCATATGAAACTTGTATGAATAGCATTAATGTAATTGGTATCTTTCTGAGACTTCCTTTACAGCTTTCTGATCAGTTCTAAGATGTTGTTAAAGCATAGTGACTTGAAAGTAAATTTCTAATTAAACTGTCATCTGGATTTAAGCATTCATTTGCTTGCTGCTTTTTTTTTAAACCACAACTCCTTTACCGGTTTAACAAATAGATTTTATAACCCGATAATTCTACCAAATGATGCATTGTTCACCCCTTGTTTTTGCTGGCTGTTATTCTGCTTAAGAAATCTGTTCATCAGTTGGGGAGCAAAAGTTATATGCAATTTGAGTGATTAATTGTGCAAATGATTACATAAATTGGTTTGTAAGCAACCCATAAGCTGAGATTTTGTTTACGTAAGGTTTGGCAAATGTTACACAGAGCAATTCATAACAATTGGGAATGATCTTCCAGTGGAGCTTTGACTAATTTCTCTGTATGATATTATGAAACGTTGTCTGACTGTGTGAGAGTAGTTCTGCACTTTCTCTGATGCTGGCCTTTTAAAAAATATTTTGAAACTGATACATATTTTTTGAACCAAATAAGAGTATCTTTTATTTTTGTTGCTTACCTGTAGTTTAGGAAAAATCTTGCTTTGGTGTGTTTACCGATGGGACTTCTCATGTTTGCTTTAATTGTTTTCATCATATTGCTCTGTTTTTACACAGAAAATGGCAGAGGATGCTTTTGTAAAGACTTCTGTCAAGAACTGCCAAGCAAGCAATGGGAACAGCAATATATCTTCCCATAGCCCCTCAGTAAGCTGTATGCAAAATATCAAAGAACAGATACCGAAGTATCAGGTAATGGTCATTACTTTTCTTGCTTTTTTTTTGAGAAAAAATCCATTTTACTGAAGAAATTTGTATATAAAAGCATTAACTTACAGGCATTGAATAACTGGTTTTACTTCTAGTATGTTACAAGTTAATCTGAACCTTGAGATATTTATCTACCCTATCTTGAAAGTGTTGTAGAGTAAGAACACATGGGTACATCTTAACCTTTTGGTCTATCTTGATCTTGTCTTTGAAAGAGTTACAAAAGATATTTAACAGCATTATTTTTTGTGAAGGTCATAAAAGCACTGTACCTTTCTCTGTTCTTGTTTTGAAAGCTGTCTACCTTTGCTTCAGAACTAACCTGCAGAAGTTGTTGAATATGGTGTATTAAGAGTCCCTTTAGTTTGTCGTACTATAATGTGAATTTTTAAAGAGAACTATTTTTTAGGTACTCTGGCTGTTTCTCAGTAAAAGCATAAACATTTCATCTAGAAAAATGTAATTTGAAGCATGTATAGATTAAGGTAGGGAAAAAGATAGTTAACTAGAAGGTAAGTGATTCCCTTCAGAATTAACAAAATTCTCTCCATGTTTGCTATTGATGATCAGTCTTTGAAACAAAATAAGAAATTGGTCTGATTATACTTAGAAACACAGTCTTCACAAGTTATTTTCCAATCAAAAATGTTTCCAAGATGCTTTCTATAAGGGCAGGGAAGGAGAATGTATCCATTTGAGTAAAGATGACAGTTTAATGCTTGGGTGTCCAGACCACAGAATCTAAGTTCTGTGAACACCTATAGGTTTCATCAAACACTGTTATGTGGGAGTGTTGCTCGACACAGCTATTTCTTTGGAAATGCAGTAGGTCTTTTTTCCTCTTTCTTGCCTTTGGAGGTTCCCGTGGAACAAAGATAACAATGCCCATCTAGTGAGCAAAACAGAGTATGTCTTCAAGCCGTACTTGCACTCAGTGTGTTAGAACCACACAGCATCTTAGTCTGCATGGAAAAGCAGAACCTATTTGTATTCTCCATTTGAAGTATAGCACTATGGCACTATGTTAAATTGAAACAGTATGCCAAATTACTATTGAATTTGCTCTTCCCATCTTCTTGTCCATGTAGTACACTAGACCAGCCTCTGATGTCAACATGCTGGGAGAAATGATGTTTGGCTCAGTGGCAATGAGTTACAAAGGCTCCACATTGAAAATTCACTATATACGGTGAGTGTCCTTTTCTGTGATGCACTCTCTTGTCAGGCACTTGGAATTGATGACTCACTGAAATGACTGTTTATCCTTTCAGCTCTCCCCCACAGCTGATGATAAGTAAAGTCTTCTCAGCCAGGGTAGGAAGCTTCAGTGGAAGCAACAATAAGTAAGAACTTTACTTTTTTCTTTTTTTCCCATCTAATGCAGTTGTCTTTCCTTCTTTTCCCTTCTGTAGTCCTTCTGCTTCTAAATTTGACTTAGACAAAGTGGAAAGGTCTAGTAGAAAATCAGAAATGGCAGCTATAAAAAATAAAATCTGAGTTTCTGCTTCTTAATTTGTCCAGGGCATCCAATAAGCTTCAGAGGCTAGGTGCTTTGGACAATCAAAGCCTCTATCTCTTCCTGCTGCCAGAAGAGTGAAGAAGGGATTATATGTTGAGAAAGCTTTGTGTCTCTGTTACCCCACTTCTGTTTGCTTCAACAGTGACAGAAGATACGCTGTTTCTCATGTGTTCCCTTTTCCCTTGTCCCAAAAATGGGCAAATGTGAATAAACTGAATCCCAAATATGACATACAGAAACTTAAAATAATTTAGAGGGAGTGCATGTAGAAAATAAATGCGTGTTTCCTTACAGTTTCAGAAAACGTGCTGGTCCTTGAGTTTGATGTAAAATTAATCTTCAGCCTTCTTTTTGCCGTAAAATGAACCTAATTCTCAAGCTATTATATTATGTGTCTATTGATCACATTCTTAAGGAACACTGGCTTTTTTCCCCTTTTTTAGCTTACAAGATAGCTTTGAATACATCAACCAAGATACCAGCCTGGGAAAGCTGAGCTCGAACCAGAATGGTTTGGGAACCTGTCGCAGTGGAAGTAATTTAGGTAAATATTTCCAGGTTCTGTGTCTTTCTGACAACATGAGGCCATCTGTTCGTTTAGTTTGGGTTTTTTCTGTGTGTAACTTTCTTTCTTTTTTTTTTCTTCACTTTTTTGCATTGCGTTTTCTCTACATTGCTTTTGTTTCCTAGGTGTGTTACAGCTGTGTAGCAGCAAACTGCTGCAGGGTGTGTCTGAAGGAGGTGCTCTCCGGCTCATCCGCAGTGCTTCTTTCTTTGCAGGTTTGTGTGGAATGCCAGCCACAGTGTGACCCATCCATATGCACACACAAATCCAGCTCCTTCTGAATCCTTACAGGACATACATAATTACTCTCTAGAAACAGAAAGGGCTAAAATAGTGACATGTGTGTCTGGCTTATACTTGAGAATCTTTCTTCCAAAAAAATAGCTAAATTAATTGCTTTTCTAATTTCTGCATTTAACTTTAAAGGTGTTTTTATGCAGTGTTTTTAATAAATGAGCCCTTATGTTTCTTAGAGAACTTATGTTTCCTGGCTTATAGCTGGTTTCTTGCTACTGTGCAGGTGTCTTGCTGGTGTACAGCTTTTTCTTCTCTTACCTCTTGCTACTCTTCTTTAATTTGACGGCCGACATTCAAAATTAATTCTTGAGCTAAGTCTGGGAGGCTTTAAGGTCTTTTCTTTATCAATTTCTTTAATTTTCAAAACTTTAAGCTACATAAAGTGTCCTTTCACAGGCGTACTGATGACCCATGCAGGTGGGTAGATCTTAGGCCTAATCAGTTCTGTTAATTGCAAAACTATGAACTGTAATACCAATACAGTTTCTTCACAGCCTTTGCAAATCTTGCATGCTCTACAATCTGAGTGACTCTGCGCTACTAACTCTTCAATGTAATACAACATAGGCTTGAATGTTTCTTACTGTGAGGCTTTGTGGATAGTAAATCTCTGCTTGGGGAGTGAATCAGAAGCTTAATGGACCTCATATTTGACTACTTCGTTATGATGTTAACCTGTGTAAAATGACATTCTTGCACACACAACAGTGTCTAGAGTGACAGGTGAGGGTACCACTAGCCCTCATTTTCAAGGTGTATCTGATTTCTGATAATGTAGACTCTGATCCCATTCTTAAACTTCTTTAAAGATGTTTTTAGATTGGGGGAAATAATCAACTTCCTCTAGTAACGTGGCACTTGGTATGGGAATACTGTTTGCTGCAACCTCTGCTCACACCTTTGCTCACACTGTACTGCTTATTTGGAGTAACAGTACAGGATGTAACTTTGCCGTTTTATGACCTTTAAACTTAAACATTTTTTTTAATGGTGACAAATAGTACGATGAGTTATGTAATATTTTCTATTGATCTGATCTGTTTGTTTTAGCACACAGCACGCCTGTTGATATGCCTAGCAGAGGACAAAATGAGGACAGAGACAGCGGCATTGCTCGGTCAGGTCTGTCTTATTTGCCTGCTTTTGTAATTATGTTACAATTCTTTGGTGCAGTGATTCAACTGAAAAATAGACACCATGTGAGCCATAAATCCAAAACTTTTTGGATCTGATGAGTGGTTTTCCTTCTGCTTTTGCTCCAAGCCTTAATGCAAGAATATTTGTTATGATATTCTTTGTGTACAGCCATCATTTTCTGCGTTCCTAAGCAATTTATAATTTGGAGAAAGAACTGGCTGAAGCTTTTTACTAAAGCAAGGGAAGAGATGATGTTTTCGCACTGAATAGGAAAAGGAGGGCAGGACACCAGGACATCTGTCTATTGTAATGGGAGAGCAACACCTCTTAGGACAGAATGCTTTTAATGAGAATAAGACTTTTACTATGTGCTAGTAGGGACGATCTCTGACTTTGTAAAAAAAGAATTTTCCTCAAGCAGCAAGATTTATTTCAAATAATTGTCTCTCTTGCTTGCTTTTCACATAACTCACTTGCAACAAGAGCAGTGTTTGTGGGAATTTGTTCCCAGTTAGAGTATGAAGAAAAATATTTAACCAGCACTCTTTGTAATTCAGTGTATGTGGGGTTTCTTGCTTTCTTGGTAGCATCTCTGAGCAGTCTTCTGGTCACACCTTTTCCGTCTCCAAGCTCTTCATCATCATCTTCTAGCAGCTACCAACGTCGTTGGCTCCGAAGTCAGACAACCAGTTTAGAGAATGGAATTATTCCAAGGTGGTGAGTGCAACACCTTCCTTATTACAACAACTATTTTGCAGTAATTTAAGCTAAATAGAGTAAAGCCCGTTTTCTTTAAAAGGACAAATCCTGTTGTTAGATGGTCTCAATTCAGTCTGACTTCTATGCATGTTACGTAAGATTGCCAATATGAAGAAAGATCAAGTTTTGGCTGAATAGGAACTGCAAAACTGAATTTGAAATATACTTATTTTTATTGAACGTAGGCTATGTCTGAACCCACATTCTGGAAAGCAAATTAAACTGTTTCTGAAGGAGCAGAGCATCCTGTTAAGGTGAAAGGGACTAAAAGCACTGCTGCCGTAATTCTGTTACACTATGATGAAGTCTGACTAGTGAGCAGCTCCTGAAATTTTGGAGTAATAGCCCATGACGACTCTCTTGGCTGGTACAGGATGTGCCCGATGTGACTTTTGCCAAAACAGGAAGGAAAAAAAGAACTGTGATAAAAAAGCTTGGCTTCTGTTTTGGAATTTTATTAGCTTTTGTAGCTCAGTGGCATAACAAAGGATGGAATGCAGCAGACCTTTCATAGCTAATAAGCAAATTCTTCCCTTGTCAGTTGCAAAATATCAAATGGTTCTTGGTTATCTGCTCATACGTACTCATCTACCTGCACCCAGAGACAGCATGGAATTAGTGGAGACCCTCAAGAAATTCCTACTGTTTGACCTCTCTCCCTCCTCACTGTTCTTCAGTTAAGAGAAGCTTAAAAGCTGCCAGTTAAAATATGTGGTCAATAAAAACCAAAACCTTTTCAAAAAGATTTCTTTCCCTAGTGTCAACACTTGAAGCTTTTTCCTGGATATTCTTACTGAATCATTTTTGACATGGATAATTGTGCAGTGGTGCTAATGTAGCAGTCACGCTTTTGAAATCATACTTGCAGTTGAGAATAAGCTAGTAAACATTTTGCTTTCAGTAAATTAAAGTATTTTTCAGTCTAGTTTCCTAAAGAAATAAGGCTGAGAGCAGTGCATGCAAAAGAATTAAAACATTTAGGGTAACTAAGATAACTTCATCCCAGTTTAAGAAGTAGCCAAAGTTTCACAAATAGAAATTTCCTCAAAGTGTTAGGAAAGTAAAAAATTGTGTAGGGGAAAGTAGGCTTCTGGGGCTGCTTGTTCACTGTAGGGAGTAGGCTGTTTCTTCCACATTGGAGAACCTGTGCTGGGGAGAGATACTGGAAACAGGACATTGTTACTTCCAGTATCTAGAACTACTCTTGAATTGAGGAAAGCTTCTTCAGATACTTGTTTTCTGATCACTTGCTAGAGAAATAGTAGGCTTCTGGTTGAATACTTCTGTGACAACACAGTTTGCACTTCAGTTTCTACAGCCAAGATTCTACAGTCTCTGTGACTGATGTTTCAGGCCAATAGCTCAAAGAAAATGAGAAGTCTAGCTGGAACTCCATGTAGTCAATTGGCAGGCAAGCTAGATTAGCAGCTTTGTTGAAAAGGCTGCTCTCACAGACCTAAATTCTTCAATTTCTGTTCCTGGGAAGCAGTACAAAAGCTTGTGATGTTTCTCAGATGCTGACTGGCCATCCTTTCCCAGCTTCCTTGGGAATTTCTGTCGCTGCATGCAAGTTCCTGAAGTTCAAACGAGGTTATGTTTTTGTCTTGAACTCTGGTTTCCCACAAGCTGTTTTTTGCTGGGGTTTTATTGTGTGTGTTGCTTCCTGTATTCTTGGACTCATATCTCTATGATGAGGAACTTTTGTATATTTAACTTTGTCAAACCAATTAAATTGTAAACTGCTTATTTTTAGAATGAACTTATAATGAATGCTTAGCATTCAGGCTTTCCTCTTGTTAATTGCTTCATAGTGGTCCATGAATGCCATAGGCTCCATTTCAAGATAATTCTGATATGAAAAACCTTCAAGCTTTTAATTACCACTCACTGATATTGCAGTCTTGACTTACAAAGGAACTCCAGAACCAAGCTATTTCCGTATAAGCTGCTGCTCTGAATGTCTCCATTTGTCTTCTAAGGGCTTTCTTGTCTGTTCTTACCCTTCTCCTGCTATAATTTCTCAGTGGATTAAAAGCCGGTATTCAATTAAAGTTCCTTCTAAAAGACCTTTTGACTATACTGTTTACTCATTGATGTATGTACTTTTGGAAGATGTTTTTTCAGTGAAATTGATCAAGAAACTTTAAGCAAGAAATAATAATAGTTCTGTAAATCCAGCAACATGAATATTTAGCACTGCAGTGCAAGTATTTATGGAGGAACAGGGTGAGGGGATTGCTACCATTTTGTATAATCACAGGAAAACTTATGCTGGGCTAAGGCTTGTGAATATCATCCAAATCACTTGCCTGTGCAAAGGAACAGCTTGGAATTGAGATCAGGTTGCTATGGAACTTGTCTAATGGAGTCTTGAAAATCTCCAAGGAGAGTGATTCCACAGCCTCTCTGGACAGTGCCCTCTGGTGTATTGACCATTTGCCCCTGCATGGCATCATGTGCAAACTCACAGTGTCGATCCGCAGGCCAGGCTGATAATGAAGATGCTGAGCAGTATTTAGCGCAGTATAAACCAATGTGTAATACTGAAAAGTGGCATAACTGTTGAAAAAAATGTGGCAGAACCATCAAGTGAATAAACAAACTTGAGGAAATAATAATGGTTGAACAATAGTCACTTCTTTTAAGCAGAAAACAAAGCATTTTAAACTCAAGTATATCAAACTTTGAGCTAGGCACACATGTATTTGTACATGTTAAGTCTGTGTTTTCACAGTAATTACTAAGTGGTGACATTTTGTCTTCAGTTAAAATAAAAGGTTTTGTTTGTATGGTTAAGTGCCTTAAAACATCCATCTTAAGATGCTGGAACAGTGTAAGTACCATGTTTTCCAGTTTCCCTCATGAGCAGCAGTACAGATTCAAGAGCACCTACGCAGGAGCTTGACTGCTGGTTGCAGTTCGCAGCTCTGAATTACCTTCAACCTTTTTTGCTAAGGATTTTGTGTGTTGTGTCTCCATTCCCTTTTCTTAATCACCCTTAAGGATAAATCCAAAAGGAGGGGTTTTGTAGTAGCTCTGTTTGAGGAAAGTGTTCACACCACTTTAGGAACTGGCCTCTTTGGGGATTACCTTCCTCCTATTTGAGCAACATAGGTCTTATCCATCAAAACGTTGGGTATCCTCTGTTCAGAGACAGGTGACAGCAAAGTCTTACGTAGTCAGTCAGAGGAGACCTAAGAATGAATTACCTTTTACTATACATAGAGATGTGCATAGAAGATGAGTTACCTCTCAGTGCATAGGTAACTGTCCTAACAAATCTGTCTTGCAGGTCAACTGAAGAAATGTTTAGTATGGCTGATGAAAGCTGCAGCTCCAATCCTGCAATGGTTCGGAGGAAAAAAATTGCAGTCAGCATAATCTTTTCTCTGTCTGAAAAAGAAGAAGCACAGAGAAACTTCCAGGATTTCTTTTTCTCTCACTTTCCTCTTTTTGAATCTCACATGAACAAGCTGAAATACGCAATAGAAAAGGTACAGAATACTAGTTTGGCTTAATGTGGAAAAATAAGTGTCAAACAGAATGAAGTATTCTAGAATCTGATAGATGAAGAGTGGGAGAAGGTGCGTGGTTTCAAGCTTCCCTCCCTCCTTACACATACAGTCTTGAGCGTGAGCCCAGTGTAGGAATTCAGCATTTGCTGCAAAAGAAGTGCTGCTTCTTTCTAGTCAAAATGAGAATGGAGAGTTTTATGCTATGGGTGGTTTTTCTTCTTTTCTTCTCACCATATTCCACTATGAGGTTTTTTGAGTCTCAGGAGACTGTGGAAATGATGGTGTTCTATCCTTTCATGCAGTCACTAGAAGAGACACAAAATGTTTGTTGCAGTTTTCCCCTTACTCTCAAAAATGTTCTCTTCTCCCCCCATGTCCAGTCTTAGGGATTGATATCATGAGGTGGAGGGAGGCTGGCAGCAATTGCTGTCCTGAGTGGCTGTATAGCACTGGGGCTAGATCTTAATTATTTTGACATGTTAATGAAGCTTGAAAAGATGAAGAATGCGAATCCTTTAAGAAGCTGTTTTGTGTCTTTAACTCTTAATCAAGGCCATGATCTCATGTAGAAAAATAGCAGAATCCAGCCAAAGAGTGCAGGTTTATATCAGCCGTGTCATGGATGCCCTGGGAGAATTCAGGTGAGTTGATGGAATTCTGAATTACAAGGAGAGGTCTTCTTATGCCCTTCTAAAGATACTTGTCGCTTCCAGTTATAAGCAACTGAATGCAGGATCTTGTAGTTTAGCCAGTCTTGAAGTTTGTGTGAATTAATTTTCTGTGTTGGGTATTGGGTAAATGTTTTTAGAAGACTTCAGCAAAACCATCTCAGCCATTCTCAGAATGAGAATAAAAGTAGTTCTGTTGCACTCACCTGTACCTGTCAGTTAAAGTCTTTAAGATTTCATCAGGAGTTGGCTTCTGCTGATGCCTGTGCAGACGAGTGGATCGATTGTTGTATTCAAGCAGATGAATTGTCTGTTCCTAGCCATGGATGCTGAACAGTGTAACGGGCAAGAAAGTTGCTGTCAAAGGCTCTCTTTTTGGGTACCTAAGAGAGGAAGGAATGGCCTGAGGCCAAGGAAGCCAGTCCAGGCGAGAGAGACAAGGCTTTGGTGGGATGGAGTCTCTGTAATGTCTGGAATGTGGAATTGAATCACTGCAACGAATATAATAGGTTCTGTCCCCCCTCAAAATGATTTCTGAATCACTTCTCTGAATACAAATACACAGGGGAATGCAAGAAAGGGAAGACAAGTATGTAATTCGTATGAAGACGCTAAGTTATTGGTACACTGAATTAAACAGACTAGTGTTCTGGGATACTAGTAATTAGTGTGGAAAACTCTTCCAGTTTGTTTGGTCTCCTAGATCTTAAAAAGAAAAAAACCTAAAAAAATCGGTGGACAATAGAAGAGGAAAGGGGCTACTTGTGTTTGCAAGATTGAAATGTGCATGTTAACACCTACTTTTTGGGAATTTTCTTTGAGCAGAGTTACCATCTGGAACCTGTATTCTGTTCCAAGGATTGCAGAGCCTGTGTGGCTTAGTATGATGTCCAGCACCCTGGAAAAGAATCAGCTATGCCAACGTTTTCTTAAAGAATTTACATTTCTGATAGAACAGATCAACAAAAATCAGTAAGTATCTCCTGCTCCCTTTTTCTTAAAAAAAAAAAAGCTTGTGTGCTTCCCAGTGCGTGTGAATATGTTAAAGAACTTAATGTGATATTCTCTTACTGGTGTTACTTTCATCATATTCTTTTTCCTAGGTTCTTTGCTGCTTTGTTAACCGCGGTGCTGACGTATCACCTGGCTTGGGTCCCAACAGTAATGCCGGTTGACCATCCTCCCATAAAGGCCTTCTCTGAGAAGCGCACGTCACAGTCTGTGAACATGCTGGCAAAATCCCATCCATATAATCCTCTCTGGGCACAGCTTGGTCAGTAGGAAATGGAAAGCTTCAGACATCTCTATAACTAGCACCTTCCTTCATCCACTCCTCTTACATAAGAGCTACTTGTGATCCAGATCACGTTTGCAGATTTGCCTTGCTGTAAGCTGAGCAGAGCTACCAACAGATGTCTTGTGACTGGTTAAACAGATTGTTTGGAGGGCTGTTTGCATAGCCTGAGTGCTCTTTTGCCCTTGGTTCCTTGTCATCCTCTGTTACACTGCCTGGTTAAGTAGCTTCGTACAGAAGTATTAAGCTGGTGCAAGTGAACAATCTGAGCAGTTTGGGGAGAACAAGAGGCAACAGACTGGACTGAGGGGAGTTCTCTGGGCCTTGGAGGCCCTTTGTAGTTGAAACTGCCCTGGCTACCTCCTTTTCTCTCCTTCTCAAAGAGCTAGGGTGAACACCAAGACAACAGAGTAGAAGTCTGGCAACTGGCAGTACCTCCATTCATTCACAGTTACACGAGTGGGTTTGGGCCAAGATTTTATTTCTATGCCCAGCTCCTCAGGCTGTTCTCTGACAAATATTTTATAAGTTATCTTGATATGGGGGATTAAATAATGGCTGTCAAGTGAGTAGGTGAGTGAGAGCTGAGAGAATAACGCTGCCAGTGGTAAATCTTTGAAAATTCTTCCTCCTCTTGGCAGCAGCTGTCAGTCTGACATCAGATCGGCCTTAATTTTAACTGATGTACTATATTGCATTGTAAAATAACGCACATGCACGCTAAAGCAATAACATGACTTTTACACTGTGCTACCACTTGTGTTTCTTGCTAATTGTCTCAGTTATGTTTGTTACTCTCGACAATCTTGATGAAACTAAGAATTGCTACCTTGGGCATGTAGTTGTAGTGGAAGTGTTTCCTGTTTTAGGATGTCTTTAAAACATTATGCAGAGGAGTAATGGATTAGACTTGGAGGGGAAAATAGGAGCTTGCTCAGGGTGTTGAGGATGGAGCCAGGCCTGGGGTTATAAAAAACAGCTGGACTGGAGGCGTAACATCAGCAGTAGCTCTTGTGGTCAGTCCCAGGAGCCACTGCTGGTGTCTAGTCAAGAATCTGTTTTCTCTTCTTGCCTTCCCAGGCTGTGTGTTGCTACCAGCATTAGCCTAGCCAAGTTCTCAGTGCCTGAACTCAAAATGCTTTCTGGTTTTGTTTTGTTCTTATAAAGGCCAAAAGCCAGGTGGTTGCAGTAACTGATAATGAAAGTAAGATGTTGCCCTCTGCTGGTCTCCTCCTTTGGAAAACGGGAGAGGGAAAAAAAAAATCATGGGACTTAGTGCTTTGAAATGGAAGTGACTTTTTATTAAGGAAAGGCTTTTGACATACCTGTCTTTCGACCTTCAGACCTATGTTTTCATTACATATTACATATCAATTACAATTGCATACTGATACAACTGTAAGTACTGTTGTCAGGAAGACATAATACTATCTCTTTAACATCAACTTCTATGTAACGGTCTTAACAGTAGGCATTAGTATATTTTGAAGGCCACAATTTTGACTTTTTTTACTGTCGTATTAGTAATGGTTTTATATATGTCAGTTGTGCAAATTAATATGAAGCCTGAATCTGATTTCCATAGCAACTGTGCTCAACTCGAAAGTAAAAAGACATCTTCCCATTTCCTTTCCAAATTACTGGTTGTTGTGGCCCACCAGGCATTGAGGTTATTTGCAGCTGAGTAGTATGAAGCCCACTTTCTGTTACTGAGGAATGAATTTGCTGGCATGTTAGGCTATGGGACTGGTTGCAAGGGTGTTCATAACTGGAGGAGGACCACACTGATGCTGCCACGCAGCAGCCTCTCCAGTGCATCACTAGCATCATGGGAAATGGCAGGTCTTGGCAGGGGAGACAGTAAGTGAGAGCAGTGGAATTACTGTCTCATTGATCCTTGTTTTGCAGGAATGCATTCAGGAGCTTTATTCCTTTTACGTTCTGTATGGTGAAGAGGAGGCTGGGCATAAATGTGGTGTTGGGGTTTTTTTTGCGGGGGGGGGGGGGGGAGTTGTGGGTTTTGTTTTGATTTTTTTTAAATTCGTTTGGTAGAATGATGTGTATTTATCAATGGTTAGTGTAGGTTGAAGAGGCTGTGCTTCATTTGGCATGGTTTTGTTTGCCTTATTGGCAAACAATTTTAGGACTTGGAAAAGTTAAATTAGTTCATTGGGTGNGTGTTGAAACCAGAGGTCCCCTTGCCCATGGTAGAAACCCTCCTGAAGCTCTGATTGTAACTTTCATGTAGTGTTGCTTCTTGAGGTTCAGTAAAAAATCCTGGTGGCAAACTCTGTCCAGAACATTTGAGCAGCCCTGAGCAAGGACTTAGCATCTAAAACAATTTGGTAGATTAGCAGGTAGCTGATAAAGCTTCAAGATAGAGAAACCTGCTTTCAAGGTGAACAGTTATAGTGGCTAAAGAAAATTGAGATTTTCGTGGTTGTCTCCCATCTGCTGGTGATATCAGCCACAGTTTGGTTAGGCAAAGACATTCAGTGGATGTTCACGAATGGGTGTCAGGTGAAGACAATTGGGTTCAGTCAACCTGGTAATAGGCATTTCTTGAGTTAACCCGTCTTTATTTGATAGAGCATGTGTATGTTCCCTTATTGACTATCTATGTTTACTTCTCCCAGAACTTTGGAGTAGATACCCTTCAGCTGGTAGAGGATTGTAGGCAGCTGGAAGGTAGTTACCAATCTCCCAAACAAATACATTGAAAGTAGGATACATATGACCTTAGTTCTGTCAAAAAAGTAGTTTTTCAGGATAAATGAGCAAATAAGCAGTTCTTGGGGGGACTCAGATTATGTTGTAGTACCTACCTTTCATATTACAGTTCTATTTTAAGTAGTGAATATATTTTCTAATTCTCTGCCATCTCCTGCCAAAGGTAAATGCTCACGTTTGTGAGGTTGACAACAACTACGTAGAAGTGCATGTACCTTGCCCAATAAGGTAGTTATGTGCCTCTTTTCAGAACCTGATTTATTAAGCCAATACTGAATCATTTTTTTGGCACCTTAGTCCTGAATAATATAATTTAGACTTTATCTGTATGAAAATTCCTGTGATTAACAGAAAAAGTGACTGCAATAAAATGGAATAGCTTTGATGTGAAAGAGAGTAGGAAAATAAAGAATAGTATAGCTGGCTTCAGTGTTTAGCTAGATCTATATTCCTCCGCACCCCTTGTGTCAATTTCCAAATGACAATACCTTGTAATTGTCATATAAATAAAAACCTTAGTGGCTTTGAACAGAAAGACACAGTAATAGCAGCAAATCCCTCACAAAAGCACCAAACCCCTTCTGGGCACAAGCCTGAAGTGCTAGGGGACTTCTTTTGTTATTCTTTGTTTTAAACTTTTATGAACTTACTGTGAAAGAAATTAACTGTCTGACTTGTGTCCATAGTAAATGCTGTTTGAAAATGCGTTGAATTTAAACATCTATTATTATTGAATTTTAAATTAAAAAAAAATAGCTTGTATTACAGCCAAACAAAAGTATGTGAACTTATTTTTCTGTATAGGTGATCTCTACGGTGCCATAGGCTCTCCAGTTAGATTGACTCGAACGGTTATTGTTGGAAAACGCAAGGAGTTGGTGCAGCGTTTGCTCTATGTTCTAACTTACTTCATTCGGTGCTCTGAGCTGCAAGAAAATCATCTGACATGGAGTGAGAAGGCTGGGGAAGGAGAGCAAGTTCTAAATGGAAGCAAAATCACAACTGCACTAGAAAAGGGAGAGGTAGAGGAGTCTGATTATGTGGTTGTCACTCTTAAAAATGAACCCGCTCTTGTGCCTCCAATCCTACCTCCAAGAAATGATGGAAGTAAGAACAATAGTACTGCAGAATGGGTACATGACCCAGAAAGTACTCATGCTGTCTCAGCTTCTTCAAAAGAAAAGAGAGAAGCAGTCGGAAAGGCCCGTCAGATGTCCGAAGCATCTGTTGACTGTTTAACTAACAGTTTCCGTAAAGGAGCAACTGATGGTAGGAAAAGAACTGTCACTGATACAGGAATTGTATCCTACCACTTTGAAGAGTCATCAAAATTGGAGGATTTAATGGATATAAAGAAGAACAAGAACCAGAATGAGAGAAAAGTAGAAAAGCAATTGACTACTAGGTCATCTGCCTTACCTTGTCCTGAAAGATCTGGCCACAGGAGTTCACACTTAGAAAAGGTCACCTTTCAGATTGGAAGTTCTGCATCACCAGAATCGGACTTAGAAACTCGTAGAAGAGAAATGGAGGAAAATCTGATGGCACTCAGAAAAAATCCAGAGATGATACATTGTGCCTCAAGTTCTACAAATCTGACAGGGGGTTCTTCCCAGAATCAAAAAGAAAATTGTGAAGCTCCCTTTGTACCCTTCAGTAAACTTAGTGTTTGTTATGCACAAATCCCACCTTGTGAGGGGAAGGAGAGTATACTTAACCAACATACGGAAAGTGAAGGAACTGGAATGACTTCAGCAAACGCAATGTCTAGTGAACCACTTTTGCCCACAGATAACATAGAAACTGTAAAATTGCCAAGCCTGAAAGAAACTAGAACTTTACGCTCTGGAAATCTGGAGAACTATTCCCCTGGCTGTGTAGAAGTAGGTTCTGCTGTCAAACAGGATTCCCCTAAAGTAGGTGCTAAAGATGTCCCCTATGGGGATGCTGCAAGGAAAATCTCCTTCAGAGTTGAAGGGGACATTCCAAGAAACGAGAGTTCAGACAGTGCTCTTGGAGCCAGTGATGAAGAAGGTGATTGTTGTATCCCTGATGAAGTGCATCATGATAGTGTCAGCAAAAGACTTGAAGAGTTTGCCGAAGTGGAACTGCCTTTACCAAGGTAAAGAAGTTTTAAATGAATTTAGATCTAAATGGTGTCAAAAGCTGTTGCTACTTTTAAGATGTTCAGGGTTTCAAGTCTGAAATCCTCTGGGATCTTAACTAAGTTCCTTGCAAGCAAACCCATAACAGACACTGATGTGGTTAGGATTCTTGTACACAGACTTGGCAATAAGAAAACCAAGACGGAGCAGGTTTAGGTGGTGAAGTTTTGTGACAAAGGTGTTCTTCAAATGTGTAATTAAAAAGTGATCAAATTTTTTTATATAAACTGCCTGAAACATTTAATGTAGACAGAATATTTGAACACAAGCCAAACTTCAGCTTTGCTTAAACTGATAACTTTAGACTTGACATATTTGACGGATCAAAACCAAATTTGAGATAAATAAGGGCATCCTGTTTGAAAACTTCAGCTTTACAGGTGCACGTGGAGCTTGCTGATGCTTAAAATAGGTAGCTAGAAGGCGTTTGCTTCTCAGGCTGAGGTGGAGAAAACTCAAATTTAGGAAATCTGTTAGCTTCAGGACAGGGAGCTCATACATACCGCAAACTCTTAATACATGTAGATTTGCCTTTCCATAAATTTGAAGGAATCAATACATTATTAAAGTTCAGCTTTTAAAATCTGTGTTTCAAAGAGCACAAGTAATTGGTTTACTGTATTTTGAGTGCCATTGTTGATTAATATTTGCAGTAGAAGCAGGGCTGATAAACCAAACTTCGCATTCATGTAAAATCTGAATGCAGTTTGTCAAGCAAGAATCTTACCTGCTTTGTATCTCTGTATTTCAGGTCAAATACAATCAGCAATCAATGCGTGAAAAATTTTGGAAGATCACTTCTAGGTGGTTACTGTCATACGTATATACCTGATCTAGTGCTGCATGGAATAAACAATGATGAAAAACTCAAGCAGTGTCTACTAGCAGACCTACTTCATGCAATGCATGTGAGTTAAAGTACTGTTCTGAGTCGTAGTAGGAATTACGGTATTACTGAGGTCTACAGAAGCAGGTCCTTTGAATAGGTTTCTTTCCACTTACGTATTCTTAACAGCCACACCTGACATGTCTTGCTTATTGAAATATGTAAGCCCTTAAGTCATTGTGTGCAAAGCCTGTTCATGCAAGAATCATGTGTGCTTTCCTTTATACTCTCTTAAGACTTCTCTTCAAAGATAAACATGAGAAAAATTGTTTGCCACTTCAAGTTACAAACAAGGAAAAAAAACCATCAAACTGCTCTTTTCAGTCACAATAGCAGACAGAATTACCTATATTTCATAAAAAAAAAATGCAAATTCAAACATCTTGTTTTGCTCTTTAGTGGCATGTGTTGCAAGGGAGATGAAGTCTTGTGCAGGTCTGTATTTACTAGACTGCAGCAGAAATGACTTAACTACAGAAAGNTATTTCATAAAAAAAAATGCAAGTTCAAACATCTTGTTTTGCTCTTTAGTGGCATGTGTTGCAAGGGAGATGAAGTCTTGTGCAGGTCTGTATTTACTAGACTGCAGCAGAAATGACTTAACTACAGAAAGTAATTGTCTGTAGGTAAGAACTTTGCCATGTTCTTACTCTACTTTAGGTACTCCTAAATTATATAATTAACTTATAACTAACCTTTCACTGAAGTAACTGTGTGACCTTAGTATGCAATTTAAAGTGTTTCTCTAGTAATTGTCAACACCTTCTCTCTATAGCAATTAAGAATCATACTGCTGGAATGAGTTCATGTACTATCTGAAACAGTGATGTAGTAACTTCTTTAAACAACATCAGATTGGACTAATACGATACTGTCTCTTCATACATACCCTGCCTTGATTGTGCGTAGCGAAATCCCTCATGTATGTCTGAAACATTAAATATACTTTCAGCATCACTGGATCAGCATAATTATTACTCTTCTCATTTTGGAAGAAACTTACCTTTTCAATGACGGTGCAATACTTGAAGGAAAAAATACTGGAGTAGTGATTTTGAAGCATTACTTAAACAAAATTAAATGCCTTGATCAAACTGGTCATTAAGACTTAACTGACCCGATGTTTCTGAATGTAAACTCTGTCACTGAAGTTGGTATTCCTTGTAATTCTTGACATGTCTTTGGCTTCCTATTGGACAAAACCATTCATGGGATCACTTTGTTATTCCCTGCCTCAGTGTGAATAAAAGTGGAACCTCAGGCTAAGTTGTGGAAATGTGTATGAAAGTGTCACGTAGTGCTTGTGTTTCCTATCTGTTGCAGCATCCAGTGCTAGATGAGCCCATAGCAGAAGCTGTCTGCATTATTGCAGACACAGATAAATGGAACGTACAAGTAGCTACAAGCCAGAGAAAGATGATGGACAACATGAAGTTAGGCAAGGATGTTTTGGTTTCGAGTCAAGTATCCAGTTTATTGCAGTCTATTTTGCAGCTTTACAAACTGAATGTCCCAGCTGACTTTGTAAGTATTTCTTTACTGAAGACTGAAGCTAATGAAAACTGCTTAGCTTTGATAGCAAATGCAGAGTTTTGTACACCATGTTGCTATACCAATGAACTAATGCCTGAAATAATGCAGAGTTGGTACAACATATTTAAAAGAATGCATGCTACAGTAACAGATGCTGTTTTATCTGTAATTTACATCTTAATAGGTAAAAGTTAACTACTCCAAAATACATATGCCAAAACTACAGTTGTTTAGGAAATTTTGGCAAGATCCTCATGTGTTTGTGATTAGGACTCTAAAATTAGGCTTTTATTTTTTTGTTTGTATGATTTCCACACTTCTCTTTATGTTGTTGAAGCTTCTATCTACCCAAGCCTATTTCTAGAATACAACTTTTGGTTCTTGGGCTTTCTGTCCAGCCCCATTCAGTGGATGCCTCTTCTCATTCCTTCCCAAATAATTGTGCCTGTTTGTGTTTACTTGACCCTTCTGTTTTATGCATATTTTGGCCAACCCTGTCAGCGAGTGCCATCTCAGATAGCCTTGTTGATGTCTCCCTAGGATTGCTGGGAGGAGTCTGAAACTTGAAAACACCTGAGGCGGGTGGATTGCAGCAGGGGATGTTACTTTGTCATATTACATGCTTCCTGTCCCACAGCATCCTTTCCTGTCCTCATTAGTAGTGGAGCTCATCAGAGCAAATCAGTAATGTTGGTTTTGCTGATGATGACAAAATTACCCACAAGTTTGACAGTGGTAACTAATACGATTTTTAACACGCGTTTGTAGGTGAGGGTTCATGGGGTGGTTTTTTTGGTAGTCACTCCTTTTTCAATTAACAGAATTGCTTTGTCCTTCAGCAGATAGCCTTATGAAACTTTGTAGGAAGCCTGGTAATGGCTGTGCTAGCAGACAGAAGAGAATGATAGAGCTGAACACTAACAGCAGTAGATAGTATTAGCTGGCTCTGTTTTGGATAAAGTTAGTGCTACTGATTACACTAAGTTCTTAAAGTCAAGTGCTAGGCAAAATACATAGGTACATTTTCAATGTTGTCTCTGGATTCTTCTGGGCATTGAAAAATATGCAACTTTGGTTAGAATTATATCCTAACACTTGCACAGTAACACCTTAAATTCTGGCATTTTTAAACTGCATAGTTAATTCTGCAGCTGGTGTGCTTTCCAATATTGCCTTGGGGTTTGTGTATGCTTTGTGTATTGGGGGTTTGTGGAGGTGGAATGTTTTTCAGGGGTGTTTTATTTTTCTTGCAAAAAGGAACAGTGAATTGACAGTGCTAGTAGTTTGTAAATTTTCTGTAATCCACGTTAGAGATGCTTTGATCCTTCTGTCAGTGGATTTTACAGCTCCTTGGTAAAACAAACCATTGATGCATGGAAGTTGTGTTCCACTAGACTCTAGGGGGAGAAGTGTGACTCTCTTATTGTAGTGATTCTATTGATTTAAATTTTGACAAACATTGGTACTAATATTGATCAGACATGAGCATAGCACAGTATGCTTGAAGTTTCCTTTAGGAGTGTATATTTCTTTACATGCAGTTACTGTTCAGGTGAGTATGTTGTTTGTTTTTTTGAGACTGGATGAAAGGCAAGTGGTGATATCTTTGTTGTGGCACTTCAGACTGGTAGTCATGCTGCAGAGCTTTGCAGTATGTCAGGGTGAGAAGGAAGTGATGATGGCAGCTGCTGTTTGTCAGCAATATGTCAAAAGTTTTACGTGCACCTTTAAACTCATTTTAAGCTACTTTTTTATTTTTAGAGGTGACTTGACTTTTTTTTCTGTTTAGTCAGTGAGAAAAGCTGCAGAGGAAGCTAACGTAAAAAAAAGACTTCTGTACCTTGCTTAATGTGGACATCTTGAAAAAAATGGATTCATGTACCGACCCTATGAGGAAAAATGTATTTTGATTCTTTTCTGGCACTTGGGAGAAGCAGATAACCTCATGTAAAGAATCTGTCTTTTAGAATAATGTGGGATCCTTCCTTACTTGCTCCTTTACAACTTTGAAAAAAAATAAATCTATAGTCCTTTAGCACGAGTACTGGAATTGGAATGTATTGAAGTGCTACTTTGTGAATCAGCTGGATGCTCCCCTGAACCACTGAGAAAGTGCTCATAGGCTTTTTGCATTAGGGTTACCTGTAATGGAAAAGATAAGAATGTTTCCCTTTCAGCTAGAATCAGAACTGTTACGATTATAATGGCTTGAGTGAGAACTTGCTTGAAGTAAATAGATCAAACTGCTCTCAAAAAGCTTTTGCCTTTCCCTGCTGGTGGCAGTGATCTTATTCTACTACTATGTAGCACGTTTTTTTAAATGCCTCTATCTTCCGTGATTAAGACTTGATATAAGCTCAGGGAATCATTAAAAATCTTGTCCAGACCATCAGAAAAATACATGGTAGGCTATGTACAAGCATGAGTCTGTCTTTTTTTTCTCCCCTCACTCATTATCTTTTAATTTGCAAAACTGGTTTCACAGGGTCTCATTTCTAATACTTACGGTTTTCGTTCAACTTGAAAAATACCTTGGATGATGGCCTGAAGCTATCTGCTGCTACTGTTTCTAATTGTTGTCTATGCCTGCCGGATGATTAGACATTTGATAACGTGAGGGTCTGCATGCACTTCCTGCTTTCATCTCCTGGAGTTAGGGGAGCTGAAGTGGTGATACCTGTGGAAAGAAGGAATATACCAAAATGAACGTACCTTTTGTCCTAGAACAAAATACCTGATGAGACATCCTACCTGCTCACCTTGTGAAGACATCCTACCTACTAACCTTATCTGACCAAAAAGCCCTGCTCTTTCTCTTTGAAACTAAGGTTCATCTGCTCTCCTGCAGTTGGTGTAGGAGAAATTACCATGCATCACGTGACTGTATTTAAAAATAATATGTGTTTCTAGCACGGTACTGCTGAAAGAAAAAGGGGAGTGATTAAATTGATATTTCAACTTGAACTATCACCTTTTTGCAAACAGCATCAAATGTTGAAGCAATTTTAAACTAAAGTACCTAGGACTAATAAAAACAAATGCCTGGAAAGGATTCGTAAGCTAGATTCTCCATTAAAGTAGTGAGCAAAAGAACTGTAGTTTTATGACAAATAAGGTAATGGTGTCTTGCACTTCTTGAGTCTTAGTTTCTTGAATGACAGATCCCTAGAGCTAAAGAGTGCAAATTTTAAGAACAGTTGTCTAAACTGAGTCTTTCAGAAGAAATAGTACTGGCTTGTAACAAAGACATCTTGATCCAAGTACTCTGATTTGATTCTTAGGAAGATGTCTTGAGGGTCTTTGAACCTTGTTAAAATTGTTTAAGTCAGCAGAAGCACTGTGGCTGACTTGAGCGGGAACTGGATGTGCAGTTTGTGCAACAAACTTGCTGCCCAAGTAAGCTGGAATGCCCCTATTCTGTGAGCGGGTTCCCCTCTGAGGGGGTAGTGTAACTTTTTAAGGTTGCTAACACAGCTGTAACAAAACCAATTGCCTCTTCTCCAATTTGGAGTGGAGAGTTAGGTTGAAAGATGTTCTGGCTAAGGCAGAAGCTGAAATGATGTGCTTGCATTTCTGTAAAATTTGCATGCAATTGCTAAAGCCATTCTGAGGTTTTTGATCTGTGTTTACAGTGCATAATGCATCTTGAGGATAGACTACAGGAGATGTATCTCAAAAGCAAAATGCTTTCAGAATATCTGCGAGGACATACAAGAGTGCATGTAAAAGAACTAGGAATTGTGTTGGGGTGAGTATTGCAGATATCGATCTTAACTAATGGCAAAACTTGAGGCAGTTGTTTTCCTTTTCAGTTTCTGAATGTTGACATCTTGTTCCCACGAGGACTTGCTTCTTACTTCTTGTTTAGCACTCTCCTCTTTCATGTGCCTAATAAAGCATAAAAATGGGTTCTACTGAGCCATCTGGAAATCAGAAGGAGACACAATTCAACAGCAAGAAGTCACTTGTCATTCTTGAATCCTCATAGTGAAAAAAAGTTTGGATCTTCATCATTAGGATGTTATCTATGCTCTTTTTGTCTTGATCTCCTTAAATAAAACTTCATCCCAGCAAATACTTGAGAGTTTTTGGAGGGTGAGGTGGTGTGGTTATATCTTGAGGGAGGAGGGGTTCGCAAAAAGCAGGTGTAGGAAAATAGCCAAGTGTCCTGTTTGGCAGCTGTCTTCTAATAATAGTGCTTGATTGGCATACAGCCTTTAGGGATGCACCTGCTGACAGCAGAAGAAGGGGCAGGGGGAAGAAGTGAATACACATTCCTGAAAAGATGGGGTTTAGTACTGTAGGTAAAACTTAATAGATCTTTTTCCAGACTGCTCAAGATTTCATACTGAGAAATGCAGCTGTGAAACTCTGAAATAAGCACTTTTCTCAGTGCATGTATGTGTGTATAAATATGTACAAATATATACGTACATCCTGGCCTGTGAGCAGCTTTACAGAGGAAATGGTGGGAAACTGACCATTGCGTTTGAGATACGTTCCTGATACTGTTATTGCATAATAATTAATAATTTCAGGTTTTGGTCATTTTTGGTAAGAAGGTGCTACTGTGTGGTGAACTGAGTTATATTCAAAACATGAAATGTGCAGTCTTCCGTAAGCTGATGTTTAGTACTTTATTAAACTGGGCTTATTGATGCCTGCTGACTGGTAAGACTACAAGCTAAGGCTTATGACTTAGCAAATAAATAAAAGTTGTTATTTAAACCAGAAAAATTACATACCACAAAATGTAGTACTGCTCTCTTTTGACTTAAAAGGTAGCATGCTTCTTAGTTTTAAACATTCTTACTTACCTTTACTGGTATGTTATGAGTAATGGCAATAAATAATAATTAAACAGTGAACTCACTTACAATAAGACACTTCCAGTTTCTTTAAAGTGGATGTAAAGTATCCTCTTGTTCTCTTCTTTTGTGAAGGTGACTGTATATTTTAAAGTCTGTCTCTCTTTTTTTTTAATTTCTAGGATTGAATCCAATGACTTGCCTTTGTTGGCTGCTATAGCAAGTACTCATTCCCCATATGTTGCTCAAATACTCTTATAAATTAAAATCTCAGGATAGTCATTCCCTTAAAGTAAAGAAAATGGGAATGTTGAATGAAGAACAGAGGTGCCAAACACTGGTAAAGGGGAACACTGAAGAAAGCAGGTGATGACTGTACATTCTGCCACCTTCCAATTCCGATTTCAACTGGATGTTTTATCGGAGGACTTCAGTTTACATAACGTAAAAGGCATTCAGGTTTTTCTTACAGTCTCACTTCTGACTTAACTCAAGAAAGTGACTGCATCCTTGCATATTATTTTTGTTCAAAGGACAGAAGTTAACACTATGTGGCAGACCAGGAGCTGCCATCCAAAACGCTGCTCAAAAACATGAAGTAACAGTTAAAAGAACAAGTGAGTTAGAATGGATTTTGTAATACTGCGCTTGTGAGTGTGCTGTGGTGTATGTTTCTTTGCTGGGGAGGAGGAAGAGCTGTAAACTATGTACATAGCATTCCTATACACAAGTGTATAAGATGGGACGTGATTTTCTTGCAGAGCTTAAGCATGATTTTGTATAGTACAAGTGACGGGCTCAGAACAAGGAACCTGGGTTCAGCAACCGAATGTTATGTGGGAATGGAGGTGTGTGTGAGGTGATGCGACTTTTCCCTTAAAGCTCAAGAGGTTAAGCAGGCTGTGGCTGCTTCTGTTTTAATGAGAAGGCATTCAAATGAGCCCGTGGCTAGAAGTGGAATGGAATGGACTCTGAGATAGGGATTTTTGTGGGAAAGCCTTATGGAATTTCTGCTACAAGTTTACATTTGTTGCTGATGCAACTTCAATAACTCTTTTGAGTTTCTGTATGACTGTAGTCCTGGGAACTAAACCTGTGTCTTGGTGTCATCAAGTGTTACTATCTCTGAGGAGTATGAGTTTGACAAACTTCCGTATGAAACCAGTGCTGTTAGTGCGTGTCTGTGCACACGTACACCAAGCAGTTGGCACAAACTGAAGACAATCTTATTGGGGAAATAAAAGACAACAAGCAACCCCCCACCAAACCTTTAGTCAAAAGTGTTACTTTTTTCCACCTACTAGTTGTTACTCTAAGCAGGAATAAAAGAGGAGCATTGTTGGAAGTAAAAATGAAATGTAGGGGGCAAACCCCAGTATTTAATATTACTATGAATGTTTGCAATTACCCTTTTTGATTCTACAGAAATCTTGGAACTATCATCTGGGTGCCTTTCCTTAATAGGTTAACTACTCTGAGACCAGAAACTACTTCTCCACTAGTTAATGCTGGCCTTCTGTGTTTCTAGAAAGCAAAATAAAATTTTGTATTTTACTGTTTTCATGTGGTTGATAACACGAATGTAAAAAACAAAACAAAACAAAACTTTTTCTTTGCATGAAGCACTATTAAGCTGGGTATGAAACTATGGACCAGACTGAGGAAAGAACAAAGGATCAAAACAAACATTCTTAAAGAAATGGAAAACTCAATGTTGGACCATTCTGTTGTGAGCCAGCATGAATGAGGTATCTGAAATGGTCAGCTTGCAAGCAAATTGCTAGCAGCATAATTGCTTGGGAACAGTGAATTCTAATAAGAAACTCCTGGTCACCGGTTATGAGTTCTCCTCGTTGGTGATAACAGATTTTTAACACTGAAGGGACACACTTTTATTAAAAGTGTTTTTATTTCCTACTACCTTGATGTTTGGACTTTTCTACAGTAAACTTTCAGTGATTTGAAACAATGAAATGTGCATATTGAGTTGTTTAAGTGTGATGGGGGCCTTGATTAACCTTGTGTTGCTTTTTGAGAGAAATAGGTAGACTGACCTACTGTGAAGAGGGGTTGTTTCCAAGTGGAGGGATACTTAATATTATGATACAACGCTTCTAAAGCTATTCCTTATATGCTGGGTTTCTGACCTAACATTCCAGATGTTTCTTTTATCGCATTTTCATACTTGTCCCTAGTGTTCTGCCTAAAAAGGCTAAAATCTTTCTGTGGTTCAGGTTTTCTCCTGCTGCTTATACTTAAGCAAACTTTTCATATCTTTGGTCTGTGAATCCTTCTATCTGCTGGAAAGTAAACTTACCTCTGCATATAGCTGTTAGCAGATATCACTGTTCCGCAAGGTTAAGACAAAGAACCGTAGAGCAAGTCACATGTTCCTGAACTACCCCTGTGATGGAGAGTGTGTGTGTGCGCACATGTAGGGCTATGAAGCTGCTTCCCTGAGTTCATGTAGAAATCCTCATGTACTTTCTCTATTTCATAGTGCTTTCTTAAATAGTAGCTGAGTTCATGAAACGTCGGTGCCAGTTCTCTTAAAGTATTAGTTGGGTTTTTATCTGAACAGACTCTGACAATTCTTCAAAGAAATACGCGCTAACGTGGAAATAGGTGCTTTCGTTATCGTAGAGTGTACTAAAAGTCAAAGGTCAGCCAACGTTCAGTGATTTTACTACATAAACTTTAAAAAAAAAATTGAAAAATCTGCCTTTTGGCAAGATACTGGATTAACCTAGGGGTGGCATGTGAACCGATGGTCAAAAGCACTTGGATTTTCTTCAGCCCAGGCTAAAACTTTATAGTTCTTGCTGCTTTCTCTTAATATTTTGCTGCTCTCCAGAAATTACATGGTGAACTATCTTGTTCTCCCAGTTTTAGTTTTGGGGGAAAGAAAATCCAGAATGAAAGCTGTTTATTACCTTTAAAAGGCTTTAGACTAGAGAAAGTTAAGTACGTATTTTCCCCTCTGCCAAATGTACTACCTCAGTTGACAGGATTCCACCTTCTAGGGCTTTTTTTGACTCTAAGTCTTTAACTTGTTTTTTGGTAGCATCTTGCTGTTTATGTAAATTAGTGTGGCATGACGGCAGTAAGCATTTACAGATGTGTTGTTAGGCATCTTTAGGGCATGTTTCTATTTTTATTTTAATAGGATGAAAAGTGATATGAATGTACAGATGTGTTTAAAATTGATAACGTAGCTTAATTTTCAAATATTCCAAAGTTGGTTTTATCAGTATTACGTAGTTTTTGTAAACTTCAATGCATACTTTCTTGGTTAAGTGGGAGTGCACAGTCTTTCCAAAATCCCACATAAATGCAGCTTACACAGTGCAATTTAAAGAATGTCTGCTTTTTTGAGGCAAGACTAAACCTTCATACACAGAGGGGAGGAATGAACTGCTGAATTGTGGTATTTAATCTAAATGAATTCTTTAACCCAAAACGATACCAAGATCAAAACACTTTAAGTAGGTACTCTCTGAGCTAACGTATATGACTTCCTTCTGCCCAAAAGAAACAGAGATGCTGATTCTGTAATTTTGTAATTCACGCTTCTAATGGCATCCTCCAGAGTTATAGATTGATCTTCCCCACTCCCTACTATATGCATCTTCACTCTTAAAGTCAAAAACCCTTTTCAGACACACCAAACTCTTGTATATAAAGTTTACACGAAATGATCGCTTATCCCTCAAGTGTAACTTCTACTTCAGTTAAAAGGACCCAAACCAAATTGAGTCTGAACTGCTGAATATACTCTAGACACTTTTTTTTAGGTCATGTGGGCTAATTTGACATGTGTAACAGGTTTTCCATAGTAGAAGAAAATGTGTGTTGCTATTGCATGTTTGGAGAGCATAGGCTTTTTTAGGAATGACTGAATACCGATGTCGAACTACATGGGTTTTTTTTCTTATAGTTGTTAATGTACGCTATCATTTTGGTCTACTTCTTTGCGACATTTGGTGCAATAAACTTTCTGAAATGAACATAAATGGTATTTGGTATCTTCCTTTTTAAAACTTCCTTCTGAAGTAACTGTTCTTGTTGTTGTAGCTGAGATATAACAGTGCATGGGCATCTGAAAACCCATTTGCGGAGCAAGTGAATGTGGCAAGAAAAAGCTAACGGGAAGGCTTCACAAAATTTGGAACCTGATTGAACACTATTAGTGTCTTTGGAAGCTTTGCCCCACTTAAATGTGTAAACGAGCTCTTACAGTGTGAAAACTAACTGCAAAAAATTACAGCAAGTGAAGACACTGACTGTTGGAATAGGTTCTGCAGAGGTTCCGTACACTTGTGTGGCTGTCGTGTAGCTCAAGTGCATATGAAAAGAGCAATCTTAAAAATGTGTCACTATTATAAAAGGTATCCAATTAAATAAATTACTCAACCTAACAGGAATGAGTGACACCTCGTGTCTACTAGGCTATGAATTGGTTGATGGACTTGATGTGAATTAGTTTAAAATAAAGAGGTCTTCAATTTGTCTCAAACTCTCTGTTGCTTGAATTTCTATTTAGTATTCTGCAGCTTACTGGGTAAAGTCCTTATTTATGAAACAAAAATGGAGAAGAGATGATCAACTATCATTATGCTGAACATCTTTGAAGAGGTCTGAGGTATGGCCTGATTTGTAGGATGTAAGCATTTCTTACCTGTAGACTGAAATGTCCGAGGTTGGCTTGTTGGTCAGACTAACAAGGATTGGAAATAAAACAAAAGCCCAGGAACTTTGGCATCGAGGACTTTTCACAGTGCTCTGAATGCAGCTTCTGGCTTTCTGATCTGGCTGCTGTAATTATAAACTCTGGAGCGTTTGGAAATAAATCTACTTATTTTCTCATGCTCAAAGGTGCTAAATGCTTGCGTGCACACCTGAAATAAGGGGAAGCGACTGTTGCATTGTCTGCTGCAACTCCTGTGTAATTTGTGCTCGTGTTAGGTCACCATCTGTGCAGGAGTACTATCGTAGAGATAAACTAAATTTGACGTATACGATAATGGAAGTTTTTTAGTGTGAAAAGTATACTGATGGGATAGTGCTGTGGTGAGCTATAAACTCACTCCAGCGCTCCCGACAAATTGTGTAGCTGCCCCCACCTTTCTAAGTCTGCGCCTTCAGGAGGAGGCTTGAAACAATTCAATAGCTAACCCCTGTAACAAGGGGAAGACCCCACTACCCTGTCCGGTCTTTCCTCCTGTCATACTAGCGGCATCCGCAAATTGCTTATGCTGTGGCTTGCTTTGTTGCTCATTGAATCACTCGTATCCAGGCACAGCATGTTTGCAGAGAAAAACCTGCCGATGGTTGTCTGCTGGGTTAACGAGTTGAATTTGGCTCTCGTAAGTGCTAGGATAAGGGCAAGGGAAGAGATGGCAGCCCTCAGCTAAGAACAAGAGATAAAAGGAGTGAGACTGCTCCGCCTCCTGTGTTGTTGATACTTGTGGGCCATAGGAGTGGCTCAGCCGTTTGTGCTGGGCAGCAGCCTGGGCTTCCGTCCAGGCTTTGTAAGACTCAGTGAAGCTCCTCAGCTCTGGCGTTGCTACTTTAAAAAATTGTAGTTAAGCTGTTGCTCGTATCAACTGGTTTTGATTTTTTTTTTTTCTTAAGGGCACTTGGCCAGTCTGTATCAGAATTCATGTGACAGGGGCTGTGGCAGGTTAACAGGACGCAGATGCACAGGCTTACGAGTATACAGTGGCCAAGCACTGGGAAAGGGTGAAGACCTGTATTCATAAATACTTAGGCAGTATGGCTGAGAGGGCTGCCAAGGAGCCTTTAGGACTGACAGCTGCAAAAGATAAAATAATACCCTGATTTGAAAAACTAACAAATTCTGCAGTCAAATGCAGTGATTTTTTTCAAAAGATGTGACTTGAAGTAATACAAATATTAATGATGAACAAATTGTTTAACCCTTTTTCATCTTTAAAAAAATGGCAAGGAGAATCACAGAACTGATCAAGAAATATTTTTGTGTAAGGAGTTTAAGGCTGCAGCAGGCGTAAGTAAGCATGAACTGTATCACTAAGTAACCAAGTCTTGTGCTAAAATTGTGCCAGTCTCTTTACTTTCTTTTCTCTCTAAATCAAAAAGTCCTGTAACATAGCAAAGTTTTCTGCTAGTCATCCTTGCACTGTGTTACTTGGTTTTCTGTACATGTATAGTTGAAGAGGACATGACTGAATATAAGAAACAGGATTTTGGACATAAAGGACATGCAGCTGAGTGACAAACCATGAGAGTGTGACCTGTAAGGCTTCTGATCCCATATAAAATTAGCTGAAGTGGCCACGTGCTAGTAATCCACATGTTGGAAAATGACTCTCATAATAGCTGCAGTCAGTTGTCCGTCTGGCACAATCCCAAAGCTAAAACAGTTAAGCAGTACGAGTAGCGTCTTGTCTCGAAATCCTGAATATCAACACAAGGCCAAAGGACTCAGGAGTGACAGTCAAGCACTTAAAAATAAATATAATCTCATAAACTGGATTTCTTCCATTTGGAGCTACAGGAGAGATTCTGCTGTGATCTGACTGAATGGTGTTTGAGAGAGAGCAGACTGCCCTGAGGCAGGAGTTCCCCACCAAGGAAGAAAGCTCCTGCCCCTGCGGGCAGAGAAATGCTTGCGGATGTGGAAATAGGAAGGGATGCTTAGGTCTGCTTGAGGTCTTCCCAGGGAGGGGTTGCGCTGTCTGACAAGAGTGCTGTGGGGTCAAGGGCTGGGATATTTGGCTCGCAAAAATGTTTTCCCTTCCATTGGGTTGAATTCCAACCCTGTATATAACAAAATTATTTCAAATAGGTCCTTAACTTTAACTACCATTTTAGGTTTAATTTACTACCTCATCTTTTTTCCCTGAGCAAAATAAGCCTGAAGAACTTTATCCTATTTTTCTGCTCATTACTGTCACATAAATGTTTTCATTTTTCATTTTCTACGGTATCGTACCACTTTCTTTTTTTCTTTTTACGATCTGCACGGGCCCTGTTAGCCTTAAGATGGACAAGTCTCCTAAAATTGTTGACTTTAGCTTTGAAAAATACAAGAGGTTAGAATTGAGTATTTTTTGTTGAACTGTTTGTGAGTCCTTAGAACATGCAACTTTTTTGACCTTGAAATATGGCTGCACCATGAGCAATGTGAAATTAAAAGTCACATTTCCAAACCATCAACTCCTCCTGCCCCGTGTAAGGAATTGGCTTGTGTGAGGGCACTACAGTCTCGGTGCAGGCGCTTTAATTCCTCAGCTTTGTTTCTAACAGAGAAAATGTACCTTACCTTTTGATTTGGGAAGCAGAGGTGCTTGGGATGCCTGGAATCATGGCAGCCTGTTGCTGCGCGGCTGAAGACAGCCTTCCTGGCTGCCTGAGTCCAAGGCCAGCCTGGCCCTTGCCTTGTGGCCTTGTTGTTCAAGAACAGAGGGAGCCAGCTGCCTGGTAAGGGAATAAAACAAAAATGGAGTTAGTGCTGAGGGAAAGCTATACTTTTATCCTTTGCCCTGCTGTTTACTGTGATTACACTTCTGGCAGTCTCCTGTAAGGGTTCGATGTCCTTGGCGTGAAAGGGTGGCTGAACCCGAAGGCTTGTTGAGCAGGGTCCTCTGCATGCCTAGCTGATATGGTTGCCAAAGTGAGCAACCAGCTGAGCTATGTCAGCGCAGTACAACTGGGGACATAACTTAGACACCAGTGTTTCAAGTGAGTTTGTCAGGCCTCTGGTATTTAAACCATTTGCGTTAGACCTAGCTATGGCTACACCCCGAAGGCAGACGGCTGCCTTTGGTTTTCTGTGTGCCATTTTCTTCCCACAAGAATGCAGTAGCCTCTCCTGTTGCTCAGTAGTGGGTAAACACCAAAAGCAAAAGATGCAAAGCCCGTTTGTAATGTTGCTAAATAAATTCTGAGTGTCCTAGGTAATTCATTGGCTAGTGGGAGCGGTTGGAGACGTAGCTGTGCGTTATTATATGCTTGACTTAAATAAGCTCTGAAGACAACTTGGTGGCTTCCCAGGTGTGAGTGCCTGTGCTCTTGATAGATGAGGAAGCTGGTAATTCAAGAATGCTGTTCTAATCTTCATAAGGCTTCCTGTCCTGAGCCTCGTGATGTTTAAACTACATTGCTGCTAAGGACCTAATCTAACTAGTTCATCTCTGGGATCATACAAAACTTTAAGGGAAACTGGCTTGCCTTCTCCCCCACCTTGCTTCTTTTCAAATTAGTATTCTCTCTTTTCTTCTAAATATATGATGCTTTTTCTTCATGTCCACTTTTTGTGGCCGGCCACTGCTCTGCCAGCCCTGGAGAAAGCTGGTATGCACTTTGCGATTTGTGCTGAGGAGATTTTAAACCTTGGTCTGGTCAGAGAGCTGAGAGCTGGGTGGTCCCATCCCGGGAGGGAAAAGACTTGAAGCAAGGGTCCCTAGAAATTGCTGTCCCCATGAACCAGAGCAGCAAACTGCACCTGCAAGTCATCTTGCTGCTCGTTGCTGAGTATCGCTAAGTGTCACTCTTCCCCAACAAAAGGGCGACTATGCTAAAAAGCACGTAACTACAGTTTTGAGTCTCACACAGATGAGCTTGTTAGCGATCTGGTGTGAAGTCTCTGGCAGCACGAGGCCACGTTTTGCATTGTAATACTTGAGTAGTTTGATGATGTTTAGCTGCCGATGTGCACACCGCTGCCCTTTTTCAGCTGTGGTGCTGAGCTGGGTTGCGTTGTAGTTGAGGTCGAAACACGATTGTGAATTTTGCAGCTTGGAGGACTTGCAAAACGCAGTTTTATACGTTCTATGATGATGTATAGCATAGAGCAGCCTGATAGTGCAGCTTGTCAGCGTAGTACAACACTACGCAGCAACACTGAGATTGTCTCTGGGTTCACTACACCTGTCTCTAGTCATCCTGTAATGCATCTTAATCTCAGTACTGCGCTGAGTTAACCACACTGATTAACCATTCCTAATTCCTGATTAAGCTTGGCTGGTGGCAGGTGGGGAGTTTTCACTCTGTGCCTGTGGCTCAGCATAAAAGCAGATCCTGTTTGTTTTCTCAGTATTCTGGTAATTACCGCCGTTCATTACAGAAGGGGGAGGCAATTGGCCAAAGGTATGCAGGGAGGCTGTGGCAAAGGTTGGTACCTGATCTTCTGAGTCTTAAAAACAATGATTTCATCATTGGACAGTCCTACCGGCCGAGCTGGGGTGGGGGAGATGCATATGCCTCCCTTTTGCCTTCCTGGCAATTGCTTTAAAGAGTCAGAGACATAGTGTCTGGCATCCAGACACCTGTCTTTTGGGAAAGAAAAAAAGAGAAAAACAGTTCTCTCGTTCTTACATACTGCCTTGAAAGCTTATTGTGTACAACTACAATTGTGCCTATAAGGATAGTTTAGCTGAAAGTATCTGCTACGTGGATGCTGCCAAAGAAATGTATTTTGGTTTTCTAAACACCTGCTGCTTTGCTCTTATGCATCTTTATTTTTCGCTTGGGGTGGATGAGTGATGTGGGAAAAAGTAACTTGTGACAAGCTGCTGAGCAACACTTAGAGAGAAATAGCAGGAGTCAGTAACCACTCAAGAGAAGTGCTAGTTTTTGGAAAAATAAAGGCAGAAGTGAAAGATCAAGCTTGTCTCTGAGTGAGTTTCTTGTTTGAGGCAGTGGGAAGGTGTTACAGGCATGTACGTGGAGCGTACAAGATGTTAACTTACTGCTTCACAGCAACAGCTTATGCTTAGCTTTTACACATTGGCATGCAATTATCTGTAATGAATGTTCTGCGGTGGCAATGCAGCATCTCTATATCTGTGTATTTTAATATAGAAAATAGTGGTGTAACGCAGTTTTGCTCTAAAGTACGCATACAAGCTGAAATACTTTAACGAGTGTTACGGCTTTAAGCTATGTGGAAGGATAGGGGCAGGAGGAAACATAAGAAGAATGAGCAAAAATATAAAATTATGGTTCATAAATGCCACTTGACACTGTACCAGTGTCTGTTACGAGTTCCTGATTCAGTCTTGGTGCTGCTTATCTTAATCTATGTGATGGGAATCAGAAGATGAAAAGCGGCTGTGACCAGACGAGATGTGACTGTGACTCTTGAAGGCGATAAATTGCCACTGCAATCCTGGCCGTTGCTGGTGGGAAGCTGGGTGATTTTGGCCAGCTGCAGGGTGGCCGGAGCTGGTGGGTCCCCTTGGGGATGAGGTGCCTTTTAGAGAATTAGGCAAATGTACAAGCTGCGTCTTAAAACCAAATGATATTAAATTATTTCTTTCTGCCGTTTGAGATTAAGTAGTGGCTCTTGTTGTAAAAATGAGTGGTTGAGAGGCACCACTGGTTTCTGAAGGACAGCAAATGCCAAACCCAGTTGGAGCCTGAGTTTTTCCCACATGCAAGGGGAAGAAATGCAAGGTTTGACAGCAAGAGAAAGAGAAGGCTAGGTGCCTGCTATGGGAAAGAATACTGTTTATAAAATCATAGAAACGTTTGCATTCGAAGAGACATTTAAAGGTCATCAAGTCCAGTCCCCCTGCAATGAGGGGGGGTCATCGTCAACTAGATCGGGTTGCCAAAGCCCCGTCCAACCAACAAGCACATTATTTTGATCTTTGTGATCGTCGGATGAGGTTGGGTCTCTGAGCTCATCACCCAAGCGTGCGGCTGCTACTGCCAGTGCAAGGGAAGGGGCTGCAGCAGGTGAAGAGGACAGCAGGTCTGCCCCTTTCAGCGTAGCCCGCTTAAAGCAGTGATGAAATGGGAATTCTGGGCAGCGGGTTTCACATTACTTAAGCCAACCTGCTGCAGACCACTTGTGTTTGCTGGTGGAAATCTGCCCTTACCTACCTGCTTGCAGTAGGGGTCAGATGAGAGCTGCTACTGATGCCTTGAGAATCCACAGCCAGGTGTTGAGGATGAGAGGGAGAAGCAGGAGTCCCCTTTCCAGTGGCATCTACCCATTACTTCAGCTTAGCTGTAACATGAAAACTGCACCGCAAAGGACTGGTGAAGTAATAACAGAGCCACAGCTGGCTGTAATACTGAAAAGCGCGTGTTTTGTGGGACCCGTGCCAATTCAATTCTCCTTTTCCCCAGCTGCAGTTAGTGTAAAAGCTGGTTTCAGATTGCTCGCCCAGCTCTAGATTGGCATCAAATAGCTCAGCTTTGCAGACCCTATTATCCTTCACGATATGACATATCGGACCTGATCGTTATTCCACCGGAGACTATCTAAGGTAACCTGTTGAAATATATCTGAATTGTTCCCTTCCTCACCACTGAAGCCCCCTGAGAGGGCAGCTGGTGTTATTTCTGACCTTAATAACACTGTAAGAGGAGGGATAACTCCTGGCAAAGTGCAGTATATATTAATTCTGTTTCCAGTTTGTGACTCTGCTTCCTGACCATTACGGAGCATCGGCGGGGCCACGGCGCTGGCGGTGGGCACTGGTGGGAGTGGGACCCAGCAGTCCAGCCGAGCGCCTCCCACAGCGGTGAAAGCTGTAGCAGGGCATCGCGTAGCTCTTGTTTCCTTCAGGAGCAGAGTCCTGGTTCTGCGTGAGTTATGACCATGATTGCCGGTGCTCCGAGCACCGGCAAAAGAAACTGCTGCTAAATTAGGTGCAGTAGCAGCAGCTGCAAAATTGCTGTGCTGCTTGGCTGGGGAAAGGCAAAGTCATCGGAGAATTAAGATGGACTGCTAAGCATATTTTGCACTCAGAAGGCAGCTTTGTAGGAATTGTAAGGAAGACAACGCCATATAAAAGTTTTTCTAACTTCTGGAGCTACAGCTGTTGTTCTTCAGGCCTAATACTCTTCTGTGTGATGAACTGCCCCCACTCAGCTTCCTCAAATGAGCTCAAAAGGGTCAGCTGGAAAAATCCATAAAGAGATGGAACAATTTGAAGAAAAATGCAAAGGCTTTGAGCAGCGGCTGCTCAGAAATTAAGGTCAATTCCTGCCTTAATAGCTAAGAGTACACTCCAGAGCTCAGATGTCTTATGTCAGGCCCTAACCATCATGGCTGGGTAGAAGACAAGAGTGCACAACTCCTGTCGAGTGTGTGGAAAAGTGGCTGTATGCAGCCAACAAAGAATAAGAAAACATTGTCTTCTTCTTGCAAAGCTTTTTGCTCACATGAGATTGAGGCTTCACACTGGCCATCCTATGAAAAAAAAATCATTAGGGAACGCCAAAGCAGCAGTAACCACTCGAGCTGTGCTGTGTTTGGCACACGGGAGTCCCACTGGAACTGGGACTCGATCACCTTGCTAGTTTAGGCAACATTGCATTAACGATATCAACTTCTAAATTGTTTTTCAAACTTGTACTTCAATGTAACTTGTCCTCAGTTAGTCTGGTCACGTGTCCCTCCAGTTCAGGACTTGTGACCGCGATAGTGCTATTTGTACCTTTTGCAGAGTATTATTTTGGTTATACATTAAGTGTAGCAAATCTTAAGTTTCTGTAATTTACTTTGCAGCTAGCTTCCTTTGCCCGAGCTAACTGGAAGCTATTAAAAACTTGCCTTAAGATCAGCCACAGAAATAAAGCTGCCTTGTGTATTTCACTCTTGCTGGCACCCCGTGCTTCCTGGCGCAGTAAAAATTCAGTTTACAATTAACTGCAATGCATATGTGAACTTTGAAATGCTAAAACTTTGAATTAAGAACACTTTGTTAGTGTAGCTCTGATGCTGTGCCATCCTCAGGAATTGCTCGGACATAAAGAACCTGGCAGAAGTCTGTTTTGCTGAGCAGGTGACTTCTACCTGGTCAATACAGAGTAGACTGAAGTCGACTTTTAAGACTAGTTCTCTGTGCGTTTCTTACTGTATAGGCCCCGAGCGAGGCTTCAACCCACAGGCTCTGAAATCAGAAGACCGGGGTGCTTCTAAATCAGCTCTCGTGAGGAGTGGACGCCCAACCACAGCCCCCACGTCAGGATACAGTTTTCTCTCGCATGTTGTGTCGGTGTCTGCGGGGCTGCGGCGGAGCTCTGGGCTTAGGCTTAGCCTTTCTCCCTCACGTCTAAAGGCAGACCGTGGGCTACGTGCAGCGTGGTCCGTCATAAGGGCGTACGTGTTCGTTGCCCCCATCTGAGCCCCTGGATGAATCCTCCTCTCTTGCATTGGCAGCGCTGAGCTTTCTTAGCGCAGAAAAAGGCAACGGGATTGCGGGGGGCGGGTGGTGGCTGCCAGAGGCACGTGACCGAAGCAATGATTTAGTCCTTTAACTTGACAGATCTAGGCTCTTTCACCATCTCCGCCTGCCCTGAGATTGTGAAACCTCTTAGCGCGCTGCAAAATTCCTCAGCAATAGTAATTCCTGTTTCCCAAAGGTACAATAAGGTGAAAAGCTGGCCCCTCAGCCTGTGGCTCAGCATAGCTTCCTTGAGGCTACAGGGCAGAGTACGTGGCTGATCCATTTCTCTTTCACAAGACTGCCTGAGCCGTGGTACAAGACTCTTGTTATTCCCAGGGGCTGGCCTTGCTGAAGTTAAATACGTGCCTTCCTTTATCAAACCATGATTTCTGCACGTTTTACAAGATGGTTGAGTTACTGGTGAGTAAAATTTACAGCCAGAAACCACAGCTCCTTTGTAAAGCCAAAGAAGAGTTGTAATGCATTGTATGTGTTTCAAAAATTAGTTGTTATTAAACACAAGTTTAACTGATACTTATGTCAATTATTTTTTTTATATTTTAATAAAGACTTTGCAGTTGAAAAATGTGATCACTGCAAGAAAACAAAAAAGCTTAACCTGCAGAAATGAAGGGTCTGCAGCCGGCGGTTTGACCATTTTATAAACTCCCTCGGCTAACAGCCTGTATCCGTGCTGCCTTAGTATGTGAAAAATGTGCTCGGTGCCACAGTGATGTCATGAGCCCCGAGCTGATAGCTGCTTATGGCTTCCAGCTGGGCTGCTGCGTGCTGGGAGGCACCGCAAGCTGAGCAGATCCCGGTTTCAGTGGAAGCAGCATCCAAAACCCACCTCATTTCCAGTGTATCCTGACCCAAATCCCTGATTAGTCAGGAAAATGTTGATCTTCTCTGCTGTAGCTCAAATGCAGCAGCTTTCTGTTAATTTTTCTGAGCTCCCCCGCCCCCTCGCCGCTGCTGATCGCTGCAGTTGGCTCAGTTCAGGTAACCCTTTCTGTGGTGACTCAGGTAGTCGGGGTCCACTATCGCAACTGAAATCTGTGCTAGTGGGGGTGGTCTGGTGTGGGGCTGGCTAAGAGACGGGCCAAATTTAGGAAGAATTCCTGTTCTGATGAGAGGAGAAGAAACTCCAGGGTGATGTTTAATTGCTGCAGATCAAATGGTACTAATGGCAAGGTTTTTCATCCATGCTGTGCGGACATGCACTGATCAAGCTACTCTGTGCTATTGCTGGCCAGAATCCTTTCTTTGCTAACCCTACTCTCACTATAATGTTTTTTCCTCCTGTTCATCTTGGCATATCTAAAATTAGATGACCAGCTTTCCCGGGCAGGCACCTGTCCGTGCTTATAAAGTTTCTGGTGTACTATTTGAAGGCCAAGGATAGATTAGTTAGCTCTTTCCCTTAGTGTACGGGCTGAAAGGGGAAACTGCTGAGACAAGATCTTTCAGGAATGTAAATGACTCAATTCGTCTATGTTACAAATGAAGAAACAAAGATAAATGTCACCCATATGTGACTCCTTTGGGGACTACTCAAGTTCAGCCGGATTGCTTTGGTTTGGGTGTTCCAAGCCAAGACCGTTTTCATACCTGAATTAGGAAATCGGGGATTTAACTGATTAATAGGATGCGTGTATTTCCAACAAATCACGTATGTATTAGGGGTTCATCTACAGTACAAGGCTCGGGGATTACTGGAGTGCTTCTCCCTGGTCTGGAGGCTGGGCTGGAACGCAGAAGACGACTGATGGTGAAATCCAGTTTTCCAGGCTGAGCGATGTAAAGAGAGCAGTGTGCTCTCTGACCTGTCGGCGAGCTGGCCGTGCGGGTGAGCAGAGCTTAGCGTACGTGTTTGCACGCACAAGTTTCCAAGAATTCTGGCTTTTTTCTTGTGGTGAACGCTCTTCGCTCATCTTTTTCACTTCAGGCAGAATAATTCCTGACGTTTGTGGGTTTTCTTCTTTTGAGGTAGGTAATACGCAAACTGTGGTGGCACATCCAGGCTGCAATTTCGGAAGAACTGCTTCAGTTTAATGTTGATGAAAATCCGATGTTCCAACTTTGAGTCAACGCGTCATGTGTCAGGCTTTCAGCAGCATTAACTTGCCAATACCTATAATACAATCCTTATCCATCTGGCTACCCTCAGCCATAAAACCAACAAAAAAATCTCAGCTACTATCCAACCCTAAACCTGTTTTCTTACCGAACCAATCTGGATGTGTCATATGCCATTTAAAAGCTTGTCTTAATAACAGAGTTATAATCAGTGCTTTTGTTTGACTATTTTGCCATTAAGAGCACTAATTTTCTCTCAAAAATTGCCTTGAGTAAGACAGCATCAATTACAATTTTTTTTCCCTAAGTTGCATGGATAATTGATGTTTGAGATGCACATAGGCAAAAAAGCCTGTGTGTAACTGATAGGAGGGAGAACTTATATCTGCACAGCGGTTATTCTGTAAGGGGACCAGAATTTCTAGGTTGTCAACTCTTTGTTGATTATTTGCATTTCTTCCGTGCTTTGCCCAGCAGTCAAATCTGATTGTCTTTTAATGCTGCAACAGTAGAGATTTTTTTTCTAACATTAAAAAAAAAGAAATTAAAATAAAATAAAGGTTGCAGAAGGCAACACGGGTAGGACGTGAGGAGAATGAGGAAGCGTGTTTTTCCCCGTTGGGTTTTGTAGCTGTTGCTAGATAGCAGAGGTACGTTGAAGTTCAAGAGCTGTCTGTTCACTGTCAAATTCTGAAACTAAAGTGTGAGAGAGGACTGATTAAAGACCTCTTCAGTTCCTGCCTCTACCTCTCCAGCTTCTGCCTTTGTCTCCTCACAGCTTGCAGCCTTTTCCCCCATCCCCTGCTCCTGCGGTTGCTTTTGGGCTCTTCTGCTCTCATCTTTTTTCCCCTTCATAGCCATCTTCACGTTGTTTTCATACCTTCTCATCTTTGGACCTGTTCTGTCTTTTCCCTGCTCAGAGGACATGGAGCACGTGCAGTGCCCGTGATATTCACTGAACTTAGGTGACAAATTCTTACAGATTGCTTCTGAGAATGATGAACTGCTTGCCTCGAGCTGTAGGGCATGGTCAGGTTGAAACTGCAAAAGCACAACCTCGTCATGATGGCAGACTTAAGGAATTTCAAGTGTCCTTTCTGGAGTTACTGAGTGTGAGAGCCAACAAAACCCATTCCTTTTACTTGTTTTTTGTAATAAGGGGAAAGCAATGTACTTTTCCATTCCTCAAATTCTGAGATAAAGGTGATTCGTTATAGCTGAATCTTTTAAAAAATGAGACTGCCCATCCACCGTCAGCCATTTTAATTGAATGGTTTCTTTGGAAAAGATACAAATTACCAAAAAGTGATTCCTTGAAAAGGAATTGTAATTACAGGTGCTACTGCCTCTAATACTTGACATACAGAAACCTGACTTACTTTGCATTATCACTTAGGACAAAAAAATAGAAGAATGAATACCCTAGGCAGTACTATATTTCTCCCCATCCATCTGGACTGATGAGTATTCATCGTCTTGCTTGGACAACATTTTAAAAAGACAAAAATTTAGCCAATACAATCAGCAAAATTCTCTTCATTAACTAAGTGCCCAATAGACAAATGGACCAAGAGCTGGGCTCTCCTATGCAAGAGGAGGTTGCAGATTAAATGATGCAATAAATTTACACCTGGGTTAAAAGTGAATTTTCTTCTAGCGTAAAAGTCACCTTTCAAAGGTGTTGGAAACTTTACAGGATGCAGGCTAAAATAATAGGACATAGCACTTTAGAGCTATGGGTGAGATAATGCAGAAGCGGTGTATATCCATGGCAGTGTCGTTTACACCGTTGCTGGTAACAGACTACTATGGCTGCAGTCATTTAGGTGGAGAGGTGAAGCTCCCCGAAATGGCAATTTGTCTTAAATATTTAAAGTTTAGTATCCAGTAGCTTTCTTCTAAATAAATGCTGTTGAATGTTTTGCACAATTAGGTAAAATGCTAAAACCGGTAGTTACTGGTTTTTTCCAAGATTATTGTTTTTCCCCGATGAGATTCTTAACAATGCATTTCCCATACGTTATCCACTTTATGGAACTCTATGTCTTATTTCACGTGTGCCCCATTTTAAGTATTCAGTAGTATGTATTTTTAATTTATGACCAAATATTTCAGCATCTGAGAAGGTAGGTAAATAGTATTTGTCTCATTTTTGTAGCTAAGGTGGCTAGGGAATAGACAAGTCAATGCTTTGTGATGTGATATATTGGCATTTTGCTTGTGACTAGCAGCCTCCTCAAAACTGAAAGCCTGACCTTTTGTGAAATGGCATTCTTTTATTGAACAAATGTGTTTTTAATGTATTCTGTTATAGCTGCTTGCTGTTGTGATTATATGAAATTGAGCTGCCTTTTGCAACAGTGAAAACTACAGTGGGAACAAAGGGACTGACCTGGTTTTGACTCTAGTCTCTTCTGCAGATCTGCAAAAGGATTTGTTGCAGCCTGTGCAAATCAGTTGCTGCAAATATTAGATCTCAACTTCCACAGTTTTGCTACGGGGTAGCCTGAAGTCATGAGTTAGTGACGTGAGAAATGAGAGAAACTTGAGCTGCAATGTTTTCGTGATTTTTTTTTTTTTTTAAGTAGAAGCATTTAGTCAAGCCAAGTAAATCCTTACTCATTTGATTGCAATTTTAACTCAAACTATAAACCAGCAGTGGCTGAGAACAGGTTATGAGTTCTTTGTGAAATGCCTTTATGCAAGAGACAACATCCTCTTTCCCTCAGCTGACGGCTGAGAAAAGGGCAGGTCAAATTTCTGCTTACAACAAAGCCCCACTTCTCCGTAGTCCTGCAGCAAGCACAGCATCAGCAATTGTAATTCCTGACATTTCTAACTTGCAGGAGGGGAGTGAGAAGGGTAGAGGAAATCTATATATGTTAGAGGAAAATGGAAGATAGGTTCATTGCTGAGAATGTATCAGCAGAATGCACAGACAAGAAAATAATTTTTGTAATTCATTGCTTAAAACAAAAATATATTCTAGGTCTTGTACTTGAAGAAAAACCTTCAAGATCTGAATGAGTGTGCAGCTGACGGTGTGAAGGTAGGAAAACTTACTTCTCCGTTGGGAACATGGCTGTGTACAGCGAGACATGACAGCTATGAGCTGGAAGTACTGCCTTAATCTTTGAACACGTGCATGTTTTGAATCATTTTGCTTCTGCTCACTTCAACAGATATAGCTAAGTACATAGGCAAAGCTCCAAAGAATACCGCGGTAGCCTTATAACTAGCCTTGGTTGCAGCCATGGAGATAGAAGCTGCTGAGAAAGTACGTGCCCTCTTCATTGCAAAGAACTGTGAGAAATTAATTATTGGGATACTCATTATTCCTTCTTTTTTCTAAAAGGAAAATTCCGGGAACAATAAGTTAACGTTGGGAAGAGAAAGACTGTCATCAGTAACTTCTGGATTAAAAAATTGGGACAGACTATTCTATTAATGCACGTGGAGGGAAACTGAAGGCCAGATGGACCCAGGAGGGGCTCCCCGAGGCGTTTGTGACTCAAGATCCGCTTAGGCTGCAGCTTGGGTTGGTGGTTCCTGAGTCTGTGTATGAGGAGGATGTGTCTCCAGAACGTCTCTGGCTTTGACAGATCCTTTCTCTTCCTCTTCCAGAGTAACCTACAGACCCTCCGGGGAGTATCTCTATGGTATGCAGTCGTAACTGACTTCTGCATACGGAGGCAACTGCCAGCATTTCGTATGGCAACCACGTGACAGCTGGATGCAGTTTGGCAGCTTTGCGTGTCTGAATCACAGTGGATCTGGGCCTGAGCTTTTCTTTTTTTTTGTTTTGCTGCCTTCTTATGTTTGCATCCAAGTTAAATACTAAGGAGTAATGAAGAAGAAGGATGGTCTTGTGGTTAAATGTATTCAAGTGGCAATCTGGAACCGGGAACTACGTCTAGCTCCACCACATCTATGGCCGGGGACAAATAATTTAAGATCTCTGGCTCTCAGGGTTTTCCCATTTATAAGATGAGAGTGAAAGCCCGCTGTGGGTGACTGAATGGCTCGAGTGCTTTGATTCCCAACAGAAAGAAGTGGAGGAAATTAAAAAAGGGTTTCTAAATTGATGGTAAAAATAGATAACAGGTAATTATTCTGTCGCTGGCTCTCCTCTGCTCTGCCAGGGCAGTTCTGGTTCTCAGCGAGAAAGAGGACACCCTGTGGTACCCGTCCCGCGGCCTGTGCGCCACAGCTGGTCTGCTGCGAGACGAGACAGGCAGGTCTGAGACAGAAAGCAGTATATGTGTAAGAGTTTATCTTCTTACCTTGCTCCATATGTGTACCTGACAAGTAGTTTATCCTGTCATACACTCAGGAACAGCACTGAACAAGAAAGAGTAAAGCGAGAGTCAGTCTCCAGCTTCCCTGACTACTCCAGTGGGCTTTACAGCGTTAATGGTGAATAGCAGAGAAATGGCGTGTTTATTCATTTTCGTTTCAGTTGCTGTAATGGGAAGTAATTCCCCTGAAGTCAGTGGGATTGCAGTGGTGTAAGAACTGTATCAATTCCTGTGCCCTCAGGCTGCCGAGAAAAATAGTATATGAGCATACCATAGCAAACATACATAGAAAAGGCCTCAGGGCAGGGAAAAAATCTGTAATTGATATAAAAGCAACATATTTAGTAGATGAGCATCTAAAAAGTAGGAGCCTGAGGAAGGCTTTCTGTTTGGCCAGTATACAGAGCTTTCCCCGGTATTTTGCCTTTCTACCTCAGCACAAAGCTTCAGCCCTTCTGGAAGCAAGCCTACCTCACTGGGCATAGCTGATGGGCCAAAAAGGTTTGCAATAAGGCAAAAATGTTTCATCTCCATAAAAGATGGATGTGTGGGAGAGGTATTTGGAAAATGGCAGCAGTCATCTTTCTGGCTACTCCAGTTTCGTGCTCAGCCCGGGAAGGCAGACCACAAGCAGGAGGTAAAGGAGGAAGGAGGATGAGGAGCCGAGGGGACAAAACCTGTTGCTGTAGCAGAGGGTAACCCCCTCGTACGGCAATCTTGGAGCACGAGGCCCAGCCATGGCCCTCCCTGCAGCCACAGCCCCACGTGGTGACCTCCTGCCGCTGACCCCCTCTGCTCCACGATGCCGGCCCCGGCTCCCCAGCGGCTGGAGGTGATTGAGCAACAGGCAGGGAACCAAAAGTGAAGGGTAGATGGAAGGTAAGAAACCAAAGAGAAGTTCAACAACATGGCGGTACCTAATAAGGATGAAACAGGGAAGAGAACAGCATTGCTTTTTTGGCTTCAAGTTTGTGATATGGGTCATTATTCCTTAAGAAAAAAAAAGGCATTTGATCCGGCCTCGATGGGGTGTCACGGCTGCAGTTGTTCAGGAGAAGTGAGGTGGGAAGGCACGGAAGCCACAGCCTGCTGGGGGCAACCAGGACAATGCTTGTGTCAGGCAGGTGATGAAGGACAGGGCGAGCGGAGTGGGAAGCAGTAAGGAGACCATGAAGAAATGTTTTCTCTTCTGTGCTGTCCCTGCTTTAGCGCAGTAAGGTCAGCTTTGGTTCTGAAGGAGTGGGAGGCTTGAGAGAGAGAGAAAAAGAAGGCAGAGTTCAGACCTTCCTTTCTTTGCAGCTGATCTGTCTTTTTTCATCTGCAATAGAGGATTTGAGTACATTCCACACACAACTTGCACATGATTAGTTAAAGGGGATTAAATTAATGCAATTTTGAGTGTTAGGCAGTCTTAAATCAACTTTAACTTCACAGGAGCATATTAGCTGCAGTGATTTTTAATTTCTTTTAAATTTCTACAAGCAGGTCCTCAGAGAAGCTTGCAGCAGTTTTACTGCAACAGCTGAAACCTTTGCAAGTTTTGTGAAGGAAAACCCCACATTTCCTGGTTTCACATCCCAGACAGAAAAAAATCCCTTTTCATAAGTCAAGCCCAGAGAGATTCACCCAGGACATGACAGGAAGAAACAGGTTATTCTGAGTTGTGGCCGTGGGAGGAAGGGACAGCTTGTTCCAAGGAGTTCAGGGTGGAAGCTCCTCACCGGAAACCTACCGGGGAAAGTACCAGTGCTGGGCTGGGAGAAGGGGGAAGCATGTTTAAGGTATGGAGGGAATAAGGCAAGTAAGCCTGAGGAAGCGGTTGGGCTGGGGGATGGTGGTGCTGGTGGATCTTCAAGCAACTACATCACCAGTCCAAAATATCTCAGTTTCTAAAAGCTGCCTACGACTTAGTTACTTGCTTTTTCCAACAAGGAAAATATTATGTCTTGTGGGAAGTCATGAGGATGACATACCCAAGAACACTGCATATTTGATCACTAATAATATAAAGTAAACATCTTTTAAATATTTCCAGCAGCATCTGCCTTAGTTTAACTACTGGTTCGTGTTGCATTCTTTTATGGAATAATACTCATCCCAGAAAGCAGAGCATGTGTCACTGCCATCCATTACAAGAATTAAACTCGTGGGATTTTCCCTGTCTATTGAAGCTGAATTCCCTCCAGCCTTTAAAAAATGCTCTCTTCTCATTTTGTACCATTGCATAATCCTGATTCTGCGAAGTTTGAGTGCTTGCCTATGATCTTATATATTTAGTATTTGGCTTGGATAAAAAAGAAGCATGGCGAGATAGTGATTTCACTCATACTGGGGGAAAAAAAATCCAGAAAAGGGAGCTGTACAAGTTTAATAGGAATACAAGCTTAACCGTTGAAGGCGGGGGAATAAAACATGAAAAAATTACAACTTTGAGCCAATAGAAGAGATTAGCACTGTTCTCCAAAGAGGAGGCGGATTAATAAATGACTTGAAACTGAAAATAGCAAACAATAGCAAAGAATGTGGACAGAACTCCCCCTATAGCCATGGATGCTGAGGCCAGCTGGACAAGGCACGTTTGTCCTGTACTAAGGTGTATATGTATTATATACACTAAAATAGAAAGTAATGTATTAAGCAGGTATATATGTTAGCATTTTGGAGGAAAATATTTCATTTTTCCTGACAAGGACTGCCTTCTTGGTAGATTTACCATTTTTGCCAAAGAAGTAGGGTTTTTTTATGGCAGAATTTACTATACATCCCAATTCTGAGCAAAAGTGTGAGTATATCACAACTGAAAGAATCATTTTTTGGTGAAAACAACATATCAGTGAAGATATCGGATCAGTGTTCTAACTTTTTATTAGAACAAAAAAAAAAAAATCTTTTCTGTTACTAAGAGTAGTAAAATTACAGCAACTTAAGAAAGTTATAGAAGTGAATTCTCCGTGACTTGGAATTGTGCAGAAAAGTCTTTGGAGGCCATGAAATACAGGCATATATTGGTCCTTGAGCTACCTGAAAAAGTCAAATTTTTCTCTCCCAATATACAAAGTGATTGAGAAAAATTTAACCAAAGAAATGGAAGCACCTTATAGCTCCATCAGTGCTGTAAAGAAAGAAAGATGTCTCAAGTACCAGTTTCCCTGTAGGGATGTTTGACTCTCTTGTATCACCCCGGGAACATCGCTAGTCCAAGTTGGGTAAGATGAGGATAGCTGAAGCTGTGCAGAAGGAGAAAGGCTGGGGGGGAAATGGAAAAAAACCCCAAATTTTGCAGTAAGGCAGATGTCCCAACACAAGGTGAGGCCAATCTGTTTTACTGAGATGGTACCAGCTCAGTCACTCGTGTGGCAGCTGTCCTCCTTGTCCACGCAGTGGTAAATCCTCCTACTATCAATCTATGTGTTGAAAAAAGGGTTGTTTAGCCTTTCAGAGCATTNCTGAGCAAAAGTGTGAGTATATCACAACTGAAAGAATCATTTTTTGGTGAAAACAACATATCAGTGAAGATATCAGATCAGTGTTCTAACTTTTTATTAGAACAAAAAAAAAGAAAAAAATCTTTTCTGTTACTAAGAGTAGTAAAATTACAGCAACTTAAGAAAGTTATAGAAGTGAATTCTCCGTGACTTGGAATTGTGCAGAAAAGTCTTTGGAGGCCATGAAATACAGGCATATATTGGTCCTTGAGCTACCTGAAAAAGTCAAATTTTTCTCTCCCAATATACAAAGTGATTGAGAAAAATTTAACCAAAGAAATGGAAGCACCTTATAGCTCCATCAGTGCTGTAAAGAAAGAAAGATGTCTCAAGTACCAGTTTCCCTGTAGGGATGTTTGACTCTCTTGTATCACCCCGGGAGCATCGCTAGTCCGAGTTGGGTAAGATGAGGATAGCTGAAGCTGTGCAGAAGGAGAAAGGCTGGGGGGGAAATGGAAAAAAACCCCAAATTTTGCAGTAAGGCAGATGTCCCAACACAAGGTGAGGCCAATCTGTTTTACTGAGATGGTACCAGCTCAGTCACTCGTGTGGCAGCTGTCCTCCTTGTCCACGCAGTGGTAAATCCTCCTACTATCAATCTATGTGTTGAAAAAAGGGTTGTTTAGCCTTTCAGAGCATTGGTGAGTGTGTTTTGGCTGGCTCACCCAAGCAAGAGAAAAACAAAGAGAGCACAGCTGTATGAGGCCGGGTTTCCCTGCGGGAATGTCTACCCTGGATGAGGTTGGCTTACCTGCTGATACTCCTACGTCAATTGTCTGTACTACCAGCGTAACTCCCTTCACTTTTCGTTGGCATTGAAACCTGGCATTGGACTGCCAATATCGCAGCCTCTCTTCCCTGTGAAGGCTGTTGGGCTCTGCTTTTGGCTACAGAAGTGAGACAAAGGGGAGTGCGGAGTGGGATCGAAAGAGCAAATACAGCTAGGCTTTTTTTTTTCTTTGTTTGGTTTTTTTTTTTTTTTTTTAAGATTAGATGTGGACTCTGCAAATCGGAGATAGCAAGACTGACCTAAAGATACAGAGTTAGTTTCCATAGCAATGAGACCTGTGAGTTCTCAAAATATTCAAGTCTTTATTAGGCTGGAAGCAGATAAAAATAATTTGCTTACATAAGGGCATGCCAGATCTCATCCAGCAAAGCACTTGATTTCAAGCACATGAGCATCAAGATAATGGATCTCCATATGCACCTAACTCTTTTGCTTGCCTGGGAAAGAAAATCTCTTGGTGAAAAGTGCCTTTTTGTCCTTAGCTAGCTCTTTTTCAACGCTGATCTCCCTGCCCAGGACCTTTGCATGTGCTTCCTGCTGTGGAGCTGTCTTTAATGCAGACTTTGGGTTTTTCTGTGGGCGGGATTGGTTCCTCTCCACCGAGAACGAGAGGCAGAGCCGAGCACCGCTCATTCCTCCAGCCTCCTCTCTAGCTTGGCTGGGGGGAACCTTGGATCTGCCACCTCATGATTCGGGTGAGATCAGATACGCTTGCAAAAGAGGAAGAGGCATGATCTGAAAATGCGTGGACTGAACAGGTGTGTACTCATAGCAAATCTTCTCATCCCTTCTCTCCTCATCTCTGCAGCAAGGACTAGATGGAGTTATAAAGACGTGACTGATCGTGCACTGCATTTCCTAACAAGACACCCTGCAGCATCCCAGCTGGGATGGTGTGAAGGGAATGGGAAGTCTCTGCCACCGCACCATGCAGAGCACACCGCTGTGGTAATGCCTGGAGGAGATACGTCTGGTGACTCTGTGGCTGTCCTCAGTAAACACCACGCTGCTGTTAATTAATCTAATGTAAGTTGGATGAAGCTCATCCGGAATAATATTGCAAGGGCAGTGCCGCAAATTCAAAATACTTCCATCTTCCGTTTTCAATTTTTTTTTCTGTAAAAAGGCCTAAGAAGACACCAGTGAACATGCTTGAGTCAAGTCTTTCTAACCAGTCGTACTAAATCATATGATAGCTTGTGAAACTGATCTCTAAGAACACCACGTTCCATTAGAAAAAAATCTGAAATGTGTTCCTTGTACTCATGAATTGCACCAGAGTTATTTAGCTTAGAAATGCTTTTCACAAATTAGCACTCACTGTAAGACTGAGGAGAGTTAGGACTGAAAGTTATGACAGGGAAAGCTCTGGTGAAAAATAATCCCCTCTTTTTTCTTTTTAAAAAAAAAGGTGCTAATGACTTGAAGAATCTCAGCATATTAGGAAGAACTAATTTAATTTTCTAACAGTGCAACCTTTTGTGAGACACTCCATTAGCTAATTGAATGCATTTAATTTATTTAGTTCCAAATTGGGTGACTTTGTTTTCCTATCCACCTTCCTATGGTGAAAAGCAAATAAAACATTCCCCAACAGCAAATTGCTGCTTCTTTGTTCGACAATCAATTTAAACTAGGATTACTTTCCAAGCGCTTAATAAAGTGCATGTTTTATGAATGCCTTACAAAAATGACGAAGCTGCAACTCTGCCTGACGGCGCTGGCTGCCTTCCAGCGATGGACTGGTGACACCATGGGATCACGGATTTTGTGGAAGCGATTTTTATGTTGTAGCTTGTTACCAGGTTACAAGGGTCTCAATAACACCCTACTGTAATAACCAAAACAAGCAGTAAGTTGATAATGACTTCCTACTCCCGGCACACTAGGAAGCATACTTGTGCTGTAGTTTAGAGATTATAGCTTTTGAAGACCAGCTGGCCCGTCTGCTCCCGGTGCTGCTGCTGCTACCAGCAATGTGGAGTTCAGCGTGGAGGAGCTGCTCAGGCCTTTCACGGGCCTATCTGTCGCACCCAGCTGAGCTCCTGGCAGCTGTGGGTGCAGCGCTGCTGCTCCGGGTTGTACAAACAGGCAAGGGAAGAAAAGAAACTGCCTCGTGTGCTGTGAGGGATCCCTGTACTATGGGGCACTGTGCAGGGAAGCAATGTCCTGAGGGCAGCAGCTCCTGTTTGTAGCGTATGCAGGTGAGAGCAAAGGGGAGGGAGGAAGAGGCTGGGCAGAGCCGTGTCTGCGTGTCTGTCTGTGTGGCCTTGCCCTCCTGCAGCACCATGCTGCTCAGCCCATCTGAGGCAGTGCAGAGATGCGGTTATGTCTGCTGAGCAGGGCCAGGACACGTTTCCACAGCCCTGGGAGCAGGTGGGCATGTTTGAAGACCTGCTGTGACTGTGAATGCACTTCAGTCATCACCTGCTGCTTCCCAGGCGAGTTCTAGGGAATTTAGGCATTTCCCATTTTCCAGTGGAGGCCACTGCCTTGCACTCATCAGTATACCATATTTCCCAGTGGGTTATTTTTGGGGGAAGGAGAGGAGGTACGACAAAACTCCCTGGGCAGTCCTTCTCCGTAAATGCCCCTAGTCCTTTTTGCCACTCCGTATTTTACTTAGGTCTCCATTATGAGTGTCTCAGCACTCAAAGCTCCTGGTTGCAGTGAACTGTTTTAGGTATTAGTAATGTCTTGTATATTACTGGCATGGTGTAATTTTTTTTCACGTGTATGGTTTTGCTGCAAGGGGTCTGCCAGTCTCGTAAGGCTTTTTCTACTGTCACTCTCCAAATTCTGTAGCACATTCCTAGCTGAAGATGCTTATTGCTAATTATTGCTTTATAAACCTGAGATTTCTTTCAAGATGCATTAATCAAAGTAACTGGAAAAATTAATTCTCAGTGGAAACTAAATGGGGTTGTGTGAAACAGGGTTCTCTCTTCAAAGGGGATTAAATATTCTCCAGAGAGCTCTTCTAGCTGCTTTTAAATGTATTGTAGTTTAGCTCTGGAATACTTCTATTGATTTATGACAAAATATCAGCTACATAATCTTCTCAATGGTTTTCTGCAGCAGTGGGTGCTAGCGGTAGGATTTTGTTAGATCTGTTGAGCTTCAACGTCAAGTATGCTAATAATTCGCCTATTCCAGGAATTCTGAGAGAGCTTCCTCATAGGGCAGTGATTAGAGCAAATTTTAAAAAATTAATAAATGGTTTTCATGGACTTTGGTACCAAAGTGTTTCTTATCTTCAGCAGCCTGTCAAATTTATCCTCTCTGTCAAAGAGAAACAGAAACAAAACACGGTACCACATTAACCTTAAGGTATACGTGCCCCCCTCCAATGACGCTGGGAAGGAAGTCTGGGCCCCTTTCCACCTGGAAGATTTAGGTGGAGATATGACAATGAAACTAGAGAAAGTGAAAAGTAGCAACCATTACTTGCTTGCGCATTGTACAAGTGTTGCGGAGACAGTGAGCTTGGCAACAGTTTGACTCCTTTAAAATTTTGCAAAGAATTATCTAACGAGGTAATAAAGTGTCAGCTAGAGAAATGCCTTCCTACAGATTTTTTTAAGCAGAGGAAGAGCTGCTGGAGAGATAGGGGATTATTTAAAACCCATCTAAAGGTCACAAATAGAAAACAGAAAAGGGATAAAACCCAAAGCCCATGACAGACTGTACCTCAGAGGTCACAGGACAGAAATGCAGCCAAGATGGCAAATATCACTGTAAATAAGGCAATGTTCAATCTTCAGTAATAAGCTGGTTTTTAAACTTAACGTGCTTGAGTGAGATAACCACGTGTATTATATTTGTCTCGGGGAGAGAAGTAACACAGTGCGGCGTATGTGTTTGTCAGCAACACCTACCCAAGCAGTCTTTATTTGAGTTCCTGCCAGGCTTATCTGCAGGCAGGACTTGGACCGTATGTCAGGAAAATAATTGGTACAAATAGCTGAATCAGAGCTCCTCTGAAGCTCGACAAAACAGGGTGGCTTAATTGTCCTCCCTGACTTCTCTGCTTCTTGGTCTTATTTGCTCGGTGTCATTGTTCAGGTCCTGCGCACCTGAACAGTAAAAATGTCAGACATAGACAAACTGGTGAAAATTTCTGTTTCCTTAACCCACAGAATTCAAGTAGTATTGAAGTTGTAGCTCATTATTTGCCCAAGGTGTACTTAGACCAGTAGCCAGACAAAGTCTTCGCAAACTGGCCCGTGTCCTCCAGTTTGTCTCGCCACTCACAGCTGTCCTTCCCCTCATCTTTGCTATCCTGTTCTCCTCTTTGCCTTCGTTCTCCTTAGGACTGTACTAAAACAATTGTGTCTGCCTTGTTGTGGCCTCCTTCAAGTGCTGAAGAATTTAGACATGCACTTGAAAAGATAAGCATCCCTGTTCCCAGCCAAAGGCTGAAAAGAGATCCCGTCTAATGTGAGAACCACTGCCGCAGTTGCACTACTAGCGAGTCTGGGCATCTGCTCCGAGGGAAAATTGCATTTCCCTCTTGCGGGTGTCATAGCTCAGTTGGAGACACTACAAGGAGGCAGCTGGGTAGGCGCTGGTGCTTGGACTCAGGTGTGCAGATTTAGCCCCTTTGCCAGCACTTCCGTGGCTGTCCCAGCAACCCACAGTGCCGAAGGGGATGCAGACCCTTCCTGCTCCGAGCGCTGCAGGCAGCTCCCCCCCCCACAGCAGCCTCCCGAGCTGTCTTGGCTGACATCTTGGGGGACAGCACGGCAGCCTGCACGGGGACATCCATCATAGCAGTTGCTAGGAGTTACATTTTTTGGGGGTTGTTTTTTTCCCCGATAAGGCATGTTGTAAGATAAGAGGGGCATATAGCAGCTCCGTTTCTCAGAGATGTCAGAGGAGATAAACTGAAGTTTCTCTGTGGTTTTCTCTGACAGACATAAGCAATTCAGTGTACAAGCTCTAGTAAAAGGAGCAGCAGCAAATTACCCTTAAAAACTTTAACGGGGTTTGACTCTGCCGTGCCATTTGCACGACAGGGAGATGATTCCTGCTTTGCAGAGGTTGAAGCTCCCAGGTCACTTTTGCCTACTAAAGCTTGAGAAACAGCTCCACTGAGCATATCTACCCGCTCTGTACCAGCTCTGCACGTTCAGGCTCAAGTTCACAGTGCAGTGCCTCAGTTCAGTTGAATCCATGTTGCCTTCAGGGTCAAAAGCACAAGTCCCTGACACCACCTACCCCGCGCTTGCTTTTACTTGTCTGGACAGGCAGCCTGGCTATTTCTGGAAAGTGCAAGCAACATCAAGGACTGGGGGGGTAGTGGCCAAGCGTGAGGTCAAAGCTGACATGACAGAGCAATTAGATGATCAGCTTCTGAAATCAGTGGCTATTAAGCATATGTAGCCCAGACATCATGGTGATTGGCACGTAGCAGTGTTGATACTGAGGGTCTGAACCAGCAGCTCCTTGGTCCAAATACGGGCGGGATTTGGGAAAAGCAGATGATTTGCCTTCAGTTCCTCTTCCCCCGCCATGGCCTTCAGGGGTTGTAGGGCAGGTGGAGTTGTTCTCTGGGTTGGATTTGGCCCATGGGTCACAAAGCTTTCTGTGTTAGCAGAGGGCTGATCGCTGCAGAAGCGTTTAAGTTGTTATCGTTCAATTGTTTTTATGGACCTAGCTGTCACGGAAACAAGCACAATTAAGAAAGAATAAGCTAGAGTAAAAGTCAGAAAAAAAGAGACAAAACAACTGTTTTGATGAGTAGCTTAGGGAATGCTGCTCCTTGGGTCCAGCAGGTGGTTTATTAGGAATAAGTCTGGGGAAGCCAACTGCAGTTGCACGCGGTAAACCAAACTCCGCTGCGAACGCTGTTGACTGGCAGAGCTGTGCTACGCGGAATGACAGGGTCAGGCTTAAATAATCACTTCTCTTGCTCTTAGTAAGTGCTTATGCAGAGCTATGAGTGTGCATGGCACTACACCAATCAGAGAAATTGCTTCCCTGCAGCGATTGCTCAACGCAGGGTAGGGGCAAGGGCTTCTTGCGGTGAGAATGCATAGCACGAAAGGCAGCTAGCTTCGGAGATGTAAGTGCATAGCCCTTTTGCACGGTGTTGATCTTCACTCTCTAGCTATTACAAAGTAGGGCTGGGTAGTTATTTTTGTAATGATTTTATTTACTGGAAATCATCTAATGATATTTATAAATTTGAGTTCAAGTTTGCAAAACTTTCTACTGGGAAAAAAAGAAAAATGTAAAAACAATTTCAAAATGTTTTTTTTTTCCTGTTTTGAAGGAAAAATAAGTGGATTTTGTTTTCCAATCCTAGAACAATATTTTTGTTTCATTTCACCCAAAATATTTTCTCCCCTGTGTTTTCAAGTTTGTTGGCCAAATACAAATAACAGGTTCTTTCATTCTTTTCTGTGGATACAAAGAGAGTGTCTGTTCTGTCTGTCTGTCATTTTAACTAAGGAATTTCCTTCACATTTATTCAAACTGATTGTTGTCTTTCTTCTATGTGAAGGGTTACTGTATTTTTTATCATGAAAAATTCACCGTACTACAAAACATTTATGTCTTTACAAAGGCATTATTTAAAACATCATCTGGAAAAATCATCCTCAAGAAACCAAAAGCGTTTGTCTATAAAGGGAGTGCGTTCGTTTGGTGCAATCAAGGAGACATACATAAGGGTTGCAAAGTGTCATCTCTATGGTGACAGCATTAAGGCCCTTGTTCAACGTGCAATGTGCTTTCACTTTCAGAAATTTGGGGGTGTTAACACTGGCAGAAGCACTGCGAGTTAAGAATTACCAGTTTTTACAATATGTTTGAAAGCATTATTCTAATAAGGCTGGGTGTCTTAAACACACTTGGTTAGAATATCTCGACAGAGTCTCTCTGGTGTAAAGGAGAGTCAATATAAGCTTTGTATTTTAGCTTAAAATTCGTTAAAGCTCATATAATAAATAACGAGCTAAAAGCTTTATTTTTCTAATAAATTGTTCTAAAAACTATTTATTGTAACTTCACTAAGCAGCTTAAATTGTTTTTGTTTTAGTCTGTGTTGAGAGCAGTATCTGCAGATCAGAAATAAGAGAAGTGAAATTACTTGATGATGCTTAGTTATTTGAGAGAGAGAGGGACTTGGAATCCATGTCTGCTATTGATTTTACAGGAAGAAAATGGTTCAGAAACATTTTAGTACTAGAAAAAGCCCAGTTAGAAATGCAAAGTAGACCATAAAATCTATAGACTATAAAAAAGAAACCCAATTGAATACTGAGAGTTCATTGATAAATAGATAGCTGATAATGGAAAAAACCCTGTTGTATTATGCCAAATTCAACTGCCCTTTGCCACACAAGGAATCAAGCTGTAGGACTTTTTTATTATAACCTTATGCAAATACAAATTCAGCTGTAACTAGATGTGTAAGAGGTTCAAATTAAGGACCTAGAACAAGTGGAAAGAGGAACAGACTCAGGTTGTCTACTTCTGCACCCCACGCCCTGCATTGGACTGAGTAACGTGCAGGTTTGCCGAGTTACCAGGGGTCTTTAGGCATCTGCGAGCACTCAGACCCTGGTGTGACCAGGATTCTGGTCACACAGAGGTTGCAGACCTGGTGCTTTACATCTCTTGGTGCTGTTGGGGAATCGGCCAGCTGAGATCACTTGATGGCTCATGTTGCGTTAGACCTCGCTCCCCCAAACAGCTCTTTCTGCACCTCTATCTACTATAGTTGTGTGGGAAAATCCAGCCCACAGCCACCCAGCCCTTAAAAGCAACTGTTGTATTATGTTAAGCGGGATGTTTTAATCAGGTTAGTTTTCAAGCATCTTCATCCACCTGGCAGCCTGACTTTGGGCAAACCGTTATGCAAATATTTCTTGAAGCTTCTAAAGGTCTGGGCTAACATTTTGCTTAGTACAGTTTTTAATCTAACAAACAGCTGTATTCTCTCTTGTTGCTTGCTTAGTCCACAATTAATCTTGGCCCTAATGATAGTTCAGAATGAAACTACAAAGCAGAGCACAGCTTTCTTCTGCCTTCTGCGACTCAGGTAATTTCATATACAAAGTCTTCCTTACCTTAATTTATACTCCAGTGGGGAGATGTTGTTTGGTGAAATGGCTGAGCTCCCTCACACCCCACCCAACTTCTCCAGGGCAGTGAGGTCTACGAGGTGATACGTATGAAGGATGGGGGGCCGGGCGCCACAAGTAGTAACATCGCCGGTACCCTCTGTTGCTGGAGATGTCGCTCCTATGCAATGAATGTGTTCAGGCTTCCTTATTCTGTAATCATGTATAGCATCTGGGCCTTATAGACGGAAAAGACAGATAAACTCATTATTTAAATTATTTTTGCTACTAAACTACTTCAGTATGCTTTATTTTCTTTTATCTTACTTATAATGCAACAGTTTTATATAGCTGTTCCACTTTGCAAGGACATCACACCTGTTATACCTTTTGTTAGAGTGTGTCTCCTGGAGCGGCGGTCACGCATGGGTTTTTTCACTGAAACATTCATTTTTCCTGCTCTGAAAATCTGGCTATTGAAAAAGGGACATGACATGAAACAAAATTAGCTTCCTTCTGGTAAAAAGCAACTTTTTGCTATCTTTGGTTGGCTCTAGCTGTTAAAATGGTGCTTTCAGTTTTATTTATGTAAACATGTTCAGGAAATGAAGACATATTAGCCAAATATATGAATTTAAAGTGGCTTTGGTTTACTAAATTAAGTCAATATAGGTATTCTAATCCAGAATTAGAGTGGCTTTAATACATTTTAATTGATCTCGATGCCAAGTTAAAATATCATTGAATGCAAAGTCACTTCAAATAACAAAGCCTAGTGATTTTAAGATAACTTTCTTCAGGTCTTTCAGAGATGTGTCTACAAGGAATTTTAGTGCAGAATTATGAAAGGGTCTGAACTTACGGAATGAGACGCTGTTCTAGCTGATCAGGTGCACATCCAGAAGGCACAGTACAAGAACCATGAAGCAAAGCCATACGCCCCATTGTTGGTCCACTGAGCCTTCAGGTGGGACACCTGGCTGGGAAGCATCACAGCTCCCGCCCAGCCCGAGTACCTGAGTTTTCCTTGGTTGAAACTCAAGGCGCAGGAGGTTGGAGACTAAGGCGCAGAGCTGACTTCAGAGTTTCGGTCACGCTGGGGTTCGCTGGTAGCCTCGACACCACACTTTCAGAGTCCAGAAAACAGAGGCAATGGTGCTCTCCGTAAGTAGCACTATGAACTTCATAAGCTGTTCTTATAGTCTGTATGGACTACATATAAATAAGTAAATCGAGTGTTTAGAGCACTGCTTTAGCAACACATAGCTAGAAACTTAACCTGGGGGTTCATGATTGCAAGCTGTGTCTCTCAACTGTGCAGACAGGGCAAGAATGTTATGGGAACTCGTGAATCACCAAAGTCTCTGTAGCTTCAGTTTACAGCCTGAGATTAGTATTGATATTTTTACTGCCAAAACCGAGGGCCGTTGGAGCTGGACAGCATGTGAAGGCAATTCTGCCCTAATGGTTATTACAAAGCACTTGGATAATAGCTTCAAAAAGATACCCCAAATTTAGCATGACTAAATTGTTAAGATCACAATTGCCTGAGAGGGACAGGCTTGTTACTGTTTCCAACATCACCTCTATAACTGGGACTTTATAAGGATTCAGCCATCAAACATCCTTTAGCCAGATAAACCCCACACAAGTTTTCAGCTGGGGAGCAAATATCCATCATCTGTGTTTGGGGGGGGGGGGGGGG
>VZSC01014918.1:98244-119954 GCA_013398225.1 Steatornis caripensis
AAGTAAAGCTCTAGAAATGTTTCATCATTATAGTGGAAGACAGGTCTTTGGGTATCAACCAGAGTTATTTTTGCACCAGGCTCGGCCCTAAAGCTGTGTCGCACAGAGAGATTATAAAGCATAGTGTGGGTTCAGGCCTCTGGAAAAGCCACAAGCCATGTTTTTAGTTAAAAGGACAAACCATTAGAAGCGTGCTGACAAAGTCTCCTACTGGAGCAGCAGCTGATGATGCCAGACAACTTTGTTGCTGGTAAAGATTTAAATCAGTTCCCTGCTTATCTACTGATATTTATGCTATTGCTTTAGCTAGTAGAGCTGTATTGATCCAGGCTGAGGATGGAAAAAAAAAAAATCATCCTCCAAACTATCATCATAGTTATCAGAAAATAAAAACAAAGGTGCAAAACAGGAGGGCGAGTTTTCACACTGAGCAGCTTTTGAAAATAGATGAAGCAAAACAGGAACAGAAAGGAACTCTTTTTGTGAAACACTTGGAGAGTTATTCCAGAATAGTTTCTATAATTGTACATCAATCCAATGGGACTTTCAAGTGTAGATAATTCTTGAGTCCTGTTCCAAGACAGGGGATTCATTTCCAAGCCATATGTTTTCTCAGGATCTATATTAACTGAAAATAGAGCTCTATGCGCAGAGACGGTTGAAACAAAGATCACTCCAGTTCAGTTCAAAGTCAGGTTAGCCTCTCAGTAAAGGCTGATAATTTTTGGTTTTAATGTATTGCATTAGCAGGGAAAGGTGCCTTTTAAAACCAGATTCAGTCCTATTCAGCATGGGACTAAATTTTAAGTGTGGGTAGTCCATGCGATACTTCGTTTAACATTGTATCCGTATTTCCAGCATCCTGTAATCAGCAGGTGAGCTCTGAGAGCAGGTACTAACTGAGCCTGCTTCTCTGCGTTAATAGCCCGTGCACAGTGTGGTTCCAAGGCCTCTGCATGATGGGGTCCTGCCAATTAAAAACGTTTTTCACTGTTAATGAAAGACGATGGGGAAATTTTCCTAAGATTGTTTCACTAATCCAGTTTACAGCACAGCCCCAAAACAGTCGCATCAGCACAAGCACAGAGGCAGTGGACTCTGTCATAGGTGCAAAAATAGAAAGCAGGAACCTCTTAAGCACCTTTGCTCCCAGAGAAAATATAGCTTGGAACCATGTCCTGATTTTTCCATCGAGTTTATTTTTCACCTCTGTAGTCTGGACTCTCATTTAGCTGTACGTTCTCCTTTCTGGGGAAGAATCTTCACTGATTACGTGTATTATTGTTCTGTCTGGGCTTCAGAAGAAACAATGTATTTGAATAATCGGTAAAAATTGTATTGTAATTTAGTAGAAAGTCAAGTGGTCTCTCAAGGCTTCCCGCCGTGTGATTAATACTCTGTAAGGAATGCCTTCTTGTTTGTCGTAGAGAAAGCAAAGTTTAGACTTCCATTCTTCCTTGTAGAATAAGGGAAAGGGTAAACAAAGAAAATCAATTATAAATGTTCCATTAATAAGGATGAAGATGGAATATATCTGTCACCGGAAAAAACCCTGGCTCGATTCCCGAGGGACTGCCTCTCAACAGTTTTGGCTTAGCAAAGGCGTTTTGAGCAGGCTATTCTTGGTCAGATAAAGAGAGGCGCTGCTGGCAGCGCACACTCTGTGGAGACTCGAAATCTCTGCAGTATGCTCCCTAGCTTGGTCCAGATGCACTGATTCTGTAGGCACAGTGAAAGACATATTTATTTGATCAAGGTTTTGGAGAAATCTGTGGGTATATTCCCAAAATGATGCATGGGGGAAGAGTGGATGGTAAGAATGGCAATTATTCAAATAACACTGAGACTGGTTTTGCTTTTTTTCCAGTGTTACTGCTGAAATACTAATTGTAAGCTAGAGTATTTAATTTTATTTATATTAATGTAAATAAATAATCACATAAATCCTAGCAGTCTTACTCTCGAGCAAGCACATATGCTAGTAGGTTATATTGAAAAGCACAGAGAACCAAATCATTGCTAAATATGGAACCGTTGCTCGAATTTACAACACCCTTTAGGGAATTAGTATCCTCCCACTCTCTCAACAACAACAGAAATAGTTCATCCTACCGGCCAAACAGTAACTTCCAGATGACAATAATTTGACCGGCTGAAGCTAGTGGTTAGGATTCCTACTCGTGGTGGATATGGTTAAGCATATTTTGTGTAAAGTTTCAGAGAATCAAGGCCAAAATTGGCTTTGTCAACCTGTGACGAACGTCTTTAATATGACCTAAACCATATAAACAAATAGGAAATACCATGAGTTGTGCTTGGTATTGCTCTGATCAACTCGTTCCAAATTAATTCCATGTGTGGAATTTCTTTTTCTGGAGTTCCTGGTTCCAGTTTAACTGGAATATCCCGATTGCTTTCCAGTGTAAAATGGCTACAGCTGGTGTTATCTAGGAATAGCTATTTCATGAAGGCTTAATGAAAAGCATAAGCAGGCCCAAGATATGTGTTTACAACAGCACCTATTAATTTCCACACGAGCTGAAGGTACTCTGTGATTTGCAGGAGGAGTGAGCAGCCCAGAAAACAAAGCCCCAGGGCCAGTGATGCTGAATCAGTGATAAGGTTTTCTGTTCTGTCTTAAAACTGCTAAGTGAAGCCAGATCGAGTGCTGAATATTAATTTGTGAAAAAGAAATGGAGAAATAATGCATAGGTTAAGCTCTGTTACAGACTATAATTTCAAACATTACTTCAAATGCAAATACGTCTCTCTGGTTACTTCCATTATTTTCTGCAAAAGATGGAGGCAGAGTTTCAGCATCATAAACTGCTTTCCATCTTTCATCCATTAAATATATCTTCTCTTGAAAAGCACCAAATGGCAGTGAGTAAACAGAGGTAACCTCTCATTAGGGACTGCACAGGCGTCAACAGTGCCTGCATCTCACTGATGGTTTTTTTGCCTTTTTTTCTGCCTATCTTTAGAGAAAAAGATATTTCAGATATCTCAGCCTCCTGGGTACACCCATGCAAATGGCAATCATGATGTTCACCTGCTTGCTGTAGGAATCCACCCTCTGAGAACTACCCTGAGACCACCACCTAACATGAGCCACCAGCGCCACGAGGGATGCCGTGTGCCGTTCCTTTGCAGTGCCACCAGCTTCAGCGCCTCTGCCTGCCTACCCAGGGCTGCCCATGGTACTGAGACAGCTGCTTCTCAACCACACGGTAAGATGTTTTGGCTTTTTTCCTGGTTATTTTTAACACGGATCAGTTCACTGATCTCATTTTCCATGTGGCCTTGGGGAGTGGCTTGTGGAGAAAAAGTTATGCCAAAACAAATAGTGCGAGATGGGAATAAGTGGCTGAAGGTCAGAACTGCTGAAGCTGGCGTCCTCCCGAGGAGGACAGCACCCTGAGTGCTGCTCCCAGCCCGGCGCATACACAGATGTAAATGCCTTTGGGTCCCTAGGGGGGCTGTGTGCAAACCGGGGGCTACAGCAATCAGTGGATGAAATCACAAACAGCCGATCAATTGTGGTGCTTGCGTGGAAGTTCAGACTCTTGTTTAGTCATCTTTGTTCTTCAGCACCTTCCTTCTTTACATATATGTTATGAAGACAGAGATAATGGGGCCCTTAGGCCCTCAGAAGTATCATTTTAATATCCCAGTTAGATGTCTTCCAACGGTAACACGTATCAGCCAAGCATACATCAAGTAGAGTTTAACACTGCTTTCATTTGCTTAGCTTTTTCTCCTGAATTTCATTCAGACCCTGAGGTGGAAAGAGAGCAGAAGAAACAAAAGCAAGCTCTACCCTCCTGTCACCTGTTAACAGTCATTCAGGCAGTTAATCAGGATTCTCTATGAGAAAGACTGGAATGGTATAGTGAAGAATTCCTGCTTGGTCAGGTTTTATGGTTTGGTTTATCACCTTTGTTTCCTTGAGAAGATGGTGTCTGAGACTATATGAGAAGGTCAAACCACTTTTGGCCTTGGGGTTGCCAGTTGGATGAGGAGACCAGTAGAAATTCTAGGACGTAACTGTGGGGATATGCGAGTGCACTGTTTTTTAAAAAATTGGATCATGACAAGAGAGTTGTATATTTTGTTGAAATCAGAACCAAGAAGCTTACAGATACTATTACATAAATAAATCCTATTTTATTTTTAAGAAATTATTTCATTTAAAATAATTAATTTTCTAATCTTTAAACCACTGGAAATGGAGCAGTAAGCGTAGGCCTATCTGGAAAATCAGGAATATGAAAAATAGTTGGCTTTTTATCTTGAGTCCTAGAATGCATATGAATAATATGCTAATTGTGAACCAATCTGCTAACTTGCAAATCTGCAATAACATGTTTCCTCCATTACAAGCAACAGAACTCTATAAATAATCAGGTGAAACCTATTTTTCCCTTTACAAGCTATCAGTGTCACTAATAGCAAGCTGTGCATTCTCGATTAGCGATTATGTTGCTGCGATTAAGCTACTTCTGGTGCTTTAAAAATAACCTTGACTATTCCTCTTGTCTCAGAATTGCCTGGCAGAAATCACTCACAGGAGCAGCGCCTGTGTCACACAATACCATTGTAACATTATTGAATTTAAGGACAGTCAGCAAGAAGAGTCCAAAGCACTTTCCAAGATTGGTTTCTCAGGAAAAGTGCTTTCCCCAGAAAACATACGTGTAATCCACCATCTACTGAGAGTAATAGCAATCTTACTATGATATTAGATAAAAAGCAGGGTAGAAAAGCTCTTTGGCAGAAAAACCTCTTAGGACAGCATGTAGCACAGTAGTTGGATCGAAATAGGTTTATCCAACTTGACCTTTTTCTGAAACTTGCTCTATTTTTTATTGGTATTGACAATGCTGTGGAAGAGTTGAGTAGGTAAACTGACAGGCTGGTTTTGTCACTACGTGCTGTTCACACAACTTAGACCATGCAATTTTACCATTATATGCCCCTTCTGACAAGGAGTGGGGATAGTACCGTGTTGGCTCGGAGCTAACAGGCAACTGAGCATGACCTGCAGATACTATGCCACTGAGTACATTGGCGCTGCACCTGTGTCTTGAATATTGTGTGCTATTCTAGAGCCCCGTTCTTGCTGATGTCATGAAATGATCTGTTAAAATGAGAAAAGGTGGTGAAAGTTGTTGATGTGGATGTACTTATCTGCCAGTGCCATTCCGTTAATCTTAACAATTGAAAATTAGCAGTAATCTGGAATTAAAGACAATGTATTTGACTCCATTTTTTCAGAAAGTCTACATAAATTTTATGTTCTCTCTCTCAGAAATGACTGAAGAGGCTATAGTAGAGAGCTGTTAAATAATGACCTTTCTGAAGAAGGTGAATAAGAAGCAATCGCAATGTTTCATAAGCCAAAACCTAGAATTAAATTGCCAGGATTAGATTTAAAACATCAAAGGAAATTATTTTTCATGCAGTTCGTAACTAAATTGAGTCACCTTTTGCCACAGAGAAGTTGCAAGGCAAAAATTGTGAATGAGATTTAAGAGCAATTCTGGCAAGGGTATTAAATTATGTGCATTCTTCTTCTGACGACAAACTGCAGTTTCTATTTACCTGTGACTCGTACCCTAACAGCAGGAACTACTGCTGTGTACAGCTTGAAGAGCGCATACCCATATATTTAGCACTACTGACATACATATACTGTATTGTAACACAATTTACACCATCCAGATAACTATTTCTAGTATCTTGACATTTAAGGAAGAAAGGGAATATCAAAGTACAACGTGTACAATTATTGTTTAATTATTACAAGATACAAGTGCGCTGAAATGTATCACTCTTAAATTTTTACCATTAAAACCTCATTATTAATGTGAATCTGTGTACAGATGATCGCTATAATTTAAAAGCAGGCTTCAAGACAAATTCAGATTCATTTTATAAAGGTACACGTGTTTTAGTCCATGGGTTTTATTCTTCGGTCTGCTCTTTTGTACTGGCACATTTGAAATTCAAATGGAGCTGTAGTATGAAAACATCTCTGTAACTGCTGTTAACTAGAAACACAGAAATCGTTGCTGGCGCTCAGCAGGAGGTTTTCATTCAGCCCCTTGGACTAGAACCTCGTTCTCCTCTCGAATACCACCAGGGCTTTTTCTTCAGTACGCGGGTGCAGGGCACGCTTCTTAAGTAATGAACAAGAACTGCAAGGCAGGGCACAAAAGCTTCCAAACTGAAAAATTATCCAGTTGACGTTGCTGTCTCTGGGTGTGTGTGCATGCGTGCACCTAGCACGCAACAACTAATCCTTTGTGGGTGAAAAATATCCAGATATTTACTTGATGTGAAAAATGTAAACGACAAAAGTGGGGTTTTTTTTCTATTTAGGCATCAAAATGTCCGATGATACAAAAACCGTGGTACCATTTAACTTATGTTTTTGGTCACTACTTTATCTTTGTTGCTTCTACTGTAATCACCAATGTATCGTATTGAGCAAGGGTTCACTGGACAAACACCAGCAACGCAGGTACGCAGTAACGTTGCCCTTCCCCTCTCCCCGTAGCACCTGCAGTCCTGCTCCAGGCTGAAGCAGCATCCCCGCCATGTGAGGGGATCCGAGACCCCTGCACCATCACCTACCCGAGAATATCACCCTTGCTTCCACGAGTGCCTCCCCCGTTGAGGCTCTACGGGGGGAGGAGGGCATGGTGCGGGCTCCCCCTGCCTGGGAAGGGTCCAGCCCCTGCTGCACCTGGGCTCCTTTGCCCACCACCATGGTGGCTGCAGGTTCTCCTGCCCCACGCAGGTGCTGAAGACTGGTGCGTTGTGACCTATTGTCCCCTTGGCTCTGTGAGTGTCTCCGGCGCTGGCCTGGCCCGTTCTCCATGCCCGCAGGGCGGCAGTCCTGGGGAAATGGCTCCCGCAGGTGTGCTTGGGGAGCTGACTCCAAGTGAGGCCCACATCTGTTTCCACGAGTGCAGTAAGTCTGCTGGAGACTGCCCATTGACAAGTAACGTTATTTGTCTTTAGGAAACTAGAGTTGTAGCGGCTCCGACTTTTGGGGTTTCAGCTGCTATTTGGTGCCTTTATCAAAAAAGGTGGCTCCTGGGCAGCGCTTGTGGCTCTTCAGGATCATACACTCCATGAAACTGATCTAACTGAGGGCATGTGAGTCTCTTTCTAGAGCCCCTTTTTCTCTAGTTCACCTAGTATTTTGTTCTTTTTTTTGTGCGCTGGCAAAAGATATGGATATGGAATAAGAACGCCAGACAAAAATCTGACTGGCGTGGCTGTCAGATCTGCCTTGATTTCTGCTGATCCTCCAGCTGCTGGTTCCATCTGTTGTCTCCTGTTTTTTCTTTCACTTGTAAGCACCTTAGGGTATGAGCCGTTTCTATGTATGCGAATCCAAAGGGACCAGTATGGTGCGGTGCAAATCCTCGCTGCTTCAGCAATACATACAATATTAAAAATGGCTCAGCAAGAGATTTCCAGTGTATTTCCAACCATAACCGAAATAAGACTTGTAATTAACGAATAATCAAGGATAGCGCAGTGTTCCTTAACACTCTAGTTAGACATACATGGCAGCTCTCATTTGTGTACTGAGGCTTTTTTATTGTCGCTTTAATAGTTTTCTTTTTCCCAACCGTCCCTAAAGGGCAGCATCCGAGCGTTTGATTGGTGATTCTTGTCTGTGCACGCTTGCTGGCAAATGCTGATCTGAGTAAGAACTGAGCCGGTGGACACTGGATCTGAATCACCAAGGGTTACTTGTTCAACAACATCTTGCTGCTGGCTCCTCCTCTTGACCCTCCAGCTGTTCCTCCCAGTGTGACGTGTCTTGGTTTCTCCTCCTCTTCCCAGTGTGGTCGTTCCCAGTTCTCACTCCTCTTCCCTTTATTTTCCCAATAGCCTCTTCCCTGAGCCTTTCAGCCGGATTGTTTTGTGCTCTGTCATGCCAGGGTGCAAGGGCACCCAGCCTCCACCGGGCATCACCAGGGCCTGGGTGCAGCCTCCTGCTGCCATCGGCAATGGTCATCGGCGACGGTGTGCCATGCTGCCTTGCAACTGGGAAGCAGCACGCGTGGAGAGGCTCAGACTGGTTTTGTCCTCAGGACCTCGTCTTCATGGAAAGCGTAGCCATTTAAAATACCGGTGTAGTTGAAGAGGTGTTATACTTACCCAAGCAGTGCTGCACTTGTTAGTTGTGCTTATGTTGGTATTGATTTTCATACAGGAAGGGGGATAAACTTTATGTTCTTCTCTGTCTTTAAGCTATGCAAACTTCTTCCACAATTGATGGTACATGTCTAATTATGAAAGTAAAAGACCATCCTTCTAATTGGCATGGTTATATTTTGTATAGAAAAAGCCTAATAAGTCACAGAAAGATAAAAGATGGGCAAATATGACTGTTGTCATATTTGGATGACAAATTGTTGTTGGATGACATTACATCATGTGACTTGAAAATTTTCAGCAGCAACAAGAACAGTACTGTCATTAAAAAGGTTTGCAAAAAGTACATCCAGTTTTGAAGCAGCCATGTGGTGGACACCAGGACTTCTTCAGGCCTTACAAGCAAGCTGTCTTGCTGGTTTGGTGTGTTCCTGAGATGGAGGGAAATAGGAGGCAACACTGCAGTTGCAGCACACGTTCTGCTTTTTCTACCTGCTTAGACTTGGTAGGTTGTTTTATTTTAAAACAGAGTTTCTAAATGAACAACTTGATAGCTGGGTGCAGCAATGTGTGAATACAAGAACATAGGAACTTGCTGCCAAAGTTTTTGCTGAAAGTCTGGGGGAAAAAAAAGCCTTTATGTTTCGCTTACTGGGACTTATTGGTAGCAGATATTAATGATGCTTTTTATTTGGTAGCAATGCCGTTGTAGGTTGTGTGAAGATGGTAAGGCATGCTAAAGGCTTTACCCTTAACACGTGATTTGCATACTTGCTGAGGTTTGACTCTGAGGATTGTGCTTTGTCTGTCACTACATAGTGGAGTTTTGTTTTGATTTTTCTGTGCTGTGAGAATGAATATGTTTGTCGGAACTTACGGCAGGTCTGAATTTGGTTTAAAAAGAGCTCTGGAGATCTCAGGCAAGTTGTTGTTTTATGGGAGCGTTTATTGGCTTTGTCTACATTTGAATCGCTTCTCTCAAGCTAAAGTTAGGGCAGCTACACTGTGAAATGCATCCAAGATAACAGCCAAATGAACACTAGTACTAAGTTCACTTTTACATGCTGCAGATCTCTTAACGCCGCTGTTCCCAGTTGCCAGTTCCTCTGCTGCAGGTTGCCATCCCTGAAGTGACTGACTGGATGCCATATATCCCCACCTAGGTGAATAGTGTTTGCTTCAGTTCACAGTGTGCAATTTCATCTGCAAATATTTTCGGTTGAGATGCCAGGCTCTGGACTGGAACAGCTGAGGCATGGACACATGCTCCTCTGCCATCCCTGCTGTGGAGAAGGGGAGGTCAGGAAATCAGATGCTGGGATTAGTAACATGATATACCACGGCAGAAAAAATCACCAGGGCTCATCTGTTGGATCCTGAACACTTCTGAGAGCATATTCAAAGGCTTTCGCTTTGGTGTGGGGTTTTGGGGTTTCCTTCGTGTTTTGTTTTTTTTTTTAAATTTCTGTGGACTGAGCTCCTCTATGAATTATGCTCCAGTGAGCCCTGGGCTCATGGAGTGAACCGCAGGAAGACATCAAGAGGACTAACAGAACTCTGATGTAGATGACCTGCAGCCACATTAATTATTGGTCATGTTGGCAGTTGATGAGTTGTGCTAAATTGATCTGTGGCAAGATAACGTGAATTAAAAGCCGCTTAAATATTTAATTCTGGACTCTTTCTGCACGGCAGGAATTTGAATGAAAGGCTACACATGAGTCATGACTGGAATCAACTTTTCAGTAAAGAAGAGCTATCAGAATAAAAAGTACTAGCTAAAAGTAAATTATGATTTATTAGAGGAGAAATCTCTTGCATGTAAACATTTTAGTGAAGGACTGGAAAGCTTTCCGGATTAAATTCTCTAAATAAATGATGATAGATGGAGATTTTCTCATTATTAGTTCAATTCCTGCATATTCTACTTTAATTAAACCTTGCTGCATCCAAGGTAGTGCAAAAAGCAATGTAGGGAGAAAGAGAGAGAGAGACTGGAAGCCTGTAGGAAGTGAACGAGGCCTACTGGCTGAAACTCCATATGCTTGTTGCAGCATTGCAATGCTGTACAGCTGGAGCACAGCGTGAGTGAAATGAATCCATAGATGACTGGTGAGAGGAACTAAGGGGGCTAGCTCTGACATTGGAGATATATATATATATATATATGTATATCAGGCAAAAGAATTTGCTGAGAATTCTGCATGGTGGCTTGTAATGGTAGGGGAGGACCCAGGGAGCCAGTGCCCTGCATGGCAGCCCCAGTTAAAGTGCCTTTGACAGCCAGATAAGTCCTGTTGAATAAAAAGCTCAGCATCACTCCCTCTGAAGGAGAGCCACTTGGACCTCCTCAGCATGCCCTGATTGTACTGCATTGCCCCACAAACTTTTTTGAAGGACTTTGTGGTATCGTTAATACAGTTTTGAAGGTCGGCACGCCTGCTTGGTTGGCTTAGGTGCCACATTTCCAAATAAATTCTTCCCTGGCTTCTCCCACCCTCTCCACAGAGAAACATCCTTAATGAAAAGCAGGCCTGGTCCTGAAGTAGAAACATGTTTTATTTCAGCATTATAGTGCATACAGGCTAGAGTTATCTTTAGTGAGAAGAGGAGGCTCCTGCCTACGGCAGTTTCTTCCTTCCCTTTCGTCTCACTTCATTCCTCCATGTACCAGAGAGCACTTTGGCAGTTGAGAGTATTTGTCTTGTTTTTTCTCACCCTTCACAAAGGCTGTCCTCTGCTTAACATGCACATTTTTTCCTTCGGAGCCATTTTCCTCCATAGGCTCCCCGAGCTGGCCAGCTGCCAAACAGTAGGGTGAGCTGCATGAAAAAACCCTTGATCATTGACAGGCTGTCTTACAATTTCTTTCTTGTATTCAAGATGCAGATGGATGTTATTAGAAAGGTTTTTACTTCGAATGTGCGCGGCTTGTCCACATGCCTGAGATTAGTGCTCAATACTCATATAATGCTTTTCATCCTCAGAAGGGCTTTACAAGTGCCAGCTCTTAGAATGCTCCTGCGAGGTAGGTGCATGTGTTTTGTTATATGCTTTATAACAAGGAGGGACACATGTTAGTGACTTGTTCAAAGATGTATCGTGCAGCAAGCATTATAAAGGGAGGAAATCTTTACACTTTCCTAATGTTCTTCTGTGATGTTTTCATCACAGTCATAAGATTTTGCCAAGGCAGCATGTTTCTCCAAAAAAAGAAGTGATTAGTGACAGCAAAAATTAAAATGTGTCTCAAGTTGTAGTACTACTAGATGAATATGCGGCATTCCTAAAATCTATAAGGACAAATTTCCTACTGCCCTAAGCTTCAATTAACACAGCAGAACAGGAGCCTAAGGGGACCATCAAAAAGACCCAAGTTTGGTAGAAGATTTGGAGTGCTTGCCTCAAACCGCACTTCAAAACAGAGGGAAATGATGGAGGAGTGATGAAAAATGCCTGTCTTCTCAGTTGAAAAGGCAGTGCAGGATTTTTTTTTTTTCTGCTTTAACTGCATGATTATAATTAAAACAGCTACAGTAACAGCAATATTCCCGGTATGAACATCCTTCTCCTGAAAGTTCTTGTAATATTGTATCTCATCTTGATGACAGGGATGAAATAAGCTGTAGCTGTGAAAGGCGTCTTTATAATTATGTATTCGTTCTGAGCTTTTACTGGCATGACTACGTTGGCATGCTTTACCTTGCACAGACAAGCCAATAGAAGTTTCAAGTGTCGACTAGCATACATAATCTGGCTAGGGCCAAGATCACTCTGTGAGATGTGGTTTCTAAACTAGGTCTGTAAGACCTTGAACGGTGTCTAATAATCAGCATTAAGGGTCTTTGTAGCCTCGGTGAGCCTCAGGGCCTGCATAGGTAGCTGGAGGAAATTGGCTTGGAAAACAGTAGTCACTGTAGCCCCGTAAGGAACGGTTAATAAGGTTGTGAGGTTGTGAGACACTTGTCCTGAATAAGTGAGAAGGGGCTGGCTGGTAGGAGACTACAAGTGCTTTACAGACATACCTCCACTTTATGCTTTCTGGGTAAATAGTTTGAGAATAGCCTGTCTAGTTCAAGTCATAAGGAGGGTAAGCATAGGTAGGTTAAAGAAAATGTTTAGTTTAATTCTGCTCCATCTTCCCTATTTTGATTAAGATTTGTTTTCTTTAAGATTTTTTTTTTCTCTGAGTAAATAATTGCACAGTTCTGTCCAGTGAAAAAAGGACTCTGAAGCATCTGAGAAGGAAAAATGTTGAGAATTAGTTACTGAACTCTCTGGTGCAGCTGAGAGGACTGGCTTCTCATGCTGCGTACAGTAGGGTTAAGGAGTGGAAGGGAATAAACTAGTTATGCTCTTTTAACCTCAAAAAGGGATCCTTACTTGTTTTCCAGACTAATTCTACATTCGGATCTTATGTCCCTCTTGCTGCTCTGGGAGAGGTATCTGGCCCCAGAAATTGCTCTGGAGAAAAGGGAAATGTGAATTCTTTCCTGGTTTTCCAAAAACTATACAATGTTTCAGATTAATTCAGGGAAATGATAAGCAAATAAATTAATGAAAATTATTTTATGGGAAATTACAGCTGGAACAAGTGATGACATTTTTATGGATTCCACATCTACAGTCTTTAATGTCAGCTACCCTATTTCACTTTATAATCATGAAACTGAGTACATCTGGGCCAATTACTCATTTTCAGTTGCCTTCAAAAGAGTTGCAAATTCCTGCTAGACATTGAAGATACTGTATGATTTAACCTTAAACACTTAGGGCAAAGAGATGCTCTACTAGGGCTAGGACGTACCCACATGGTTTTGATGACAAAACATATGTATGCTCATTGCAAAACGGTGAGGTGCTTAAGCTAGTATCTCAAAGCTACGTAATGCTTTGGATATGTTCAGTACTTGTATTCCTCTTTAAAATTTACATAAACAAAGACTTGGAAGCACTGCGGAATGGATTCAGAACACCTGTGGATGAGTTTTTTTCAAATGCCGTCACATCTCCATCCACCTACAAATCCCTTTCTTATTTCCCACAAGACTACCCTTGGAAGTGCTAGGTTTGAAGCTCCCACAAAGTGAAGTGCAACCTGACTCCCACGTGCACAGATCTTTTAAGATCTAACCACACTAGGTAAATACTTCCCCTAGCTTCAGTGTTGGTCTCCAAGTTCAAATCAACTGAGTATCGGTACCATTATTGCTGATTTCAAAAAAAAAATTTATATTTTTGCTTGAAAGGCCCCCCCTTTGCACTTTGAAGATGTGCTGATCTCTGTTTTTAATCAACTGTATTTACATCACCCAGGAGTATCAACGCACTATCCGGCTCAGAGATTTACATATAAGGTGAGCGGGACCCATCCTGAAAGTGTGCTAGTGATGAGCGTGGGTTAAGGATTACAGGTATTTCAAATAAAACTTCAGAAAGTCTATTTGAATATAACAAAATATTCATGCAAATACTTAACTTCTGGAGCATTGGCATTATTTTTGGAACACGAGGGACCAAGACAGATTAATTAAGGGTGACATTTTCTCTTGTACTTCAGCTCCTCTTCTCTACGGCAGGAGGAATCTAACTTCATACCTGAATACAATAGTAATGCAAAGGCTTGAGGCAAAATTGTCAGCTATTCACATCAATGGAATGAAGTTATACAGCTCACTTCCACCTGAGAGAAGAACCATTTTAAAAGTTTGTGCCTTGCTAAAAAGACACAGATGTCACCATTGGGCAGACAGGGGCAAGGTTGTTTTGTTGTTCGTCATGCACTCCTTCCCAAGGGCATGGCTGAGTGTACGTTAGAGAGGTCTCTCTTTCTGGGGTTTTAAAACAGTGCGTCGATTTTTTTAGCTGTAGACAAAAAGGGGCATGTCCATCCTCTGTTGCAACACGGTAAGAACTCCCTGAAACCCCAGTGGGGATTAAAGCCAAGGAGCAGGTCCTCAGCTGTTTTAAACCAGCAGGATTTTGTTGATCTCATTGAAATACACGGATTTTAGTCAGATGAGGACCCGGACTGTAATACAAAGATACACCAAAGTGGGATAAATGATCCACCCTAGCCAGCTCTTCTCCTGCTGGACAATCTGCTTCCTCACGTGGATGCTAATTGTACACGAACAAGAGCATGTGGATGCCAATCCCCACCCTCCAGCTTATTTGCAGGAGGATACTTCTGAAGTATTTTGAGACTGCCTCATCCCAAAGACTAAATACATTGAGCTGTCTGCATTCTAGCTAGCTCGAGCTGAGGGACAAGAAACAGAAATTAAATATGGATAAGAGGAGCGTGTTCTACTGTGCAGCGTACAGGGCTCTTGTCATGCCAGTCAGATGCTGGCATATGTCAGCAGTCTTTTAAATTGTTAATAGCACACACAAAAAAGATGAAAATTCCTAGCAAAGAGCTTCCCTGTGACAAAATCTTTAAGAATTCATGTGTTTTTCAAAAATGTACATCTTCCAAAGAGTCACTTGACTTCCCGCAAAACACCGATCTCAACTACCCCTTTCTGTACAATTGCTTCCCACATTTCAGTTTCTCTTCCTGACTTAGAAAACACATTTACGAGATATACTTGGTTGGCTACAAATCTTCATTGGCAACTTCCCTTTGCTCTGCTAAGCACAGCAACAATGGGAGAGGCAATTTTTAATTTTTTTTAAAATTTGTTATGGAAGTCGAAAGTGAACGAGGCAGCAGGTTCCCGTGTTTTGCCAGCAGTGGTACAATAAGGCAATGGTGGGTGTTCTCGGCACAAGTAAGTTGTTACAGGAGTAGGAAGACAGAGTTTATCACAGCTAGCTGCTGAATGTTTAAAGAGTATCATAAGTATCTGCTTTATAAATGAAACAAATAGCAAAACTGACACAAAAAATTGAGGGAAAGTGATAATTCTTTGTTGTCTGTCTTAAATGTAGATCCAGGTAACACAAGGGATGCATTGTGTAAACTTCTACCCCACAGTTAGTGAGTGCCTACCTGTGCAGTGCTGCTTATTTTTGTCACTTCCTTCATGTCACTACTTTTGTATTGGTCGAGGATTTCTTTCTCCAGCTTAATTCAGTGCTTGAGTTTATCAGAAGCAGCTGAAGGTCCCAGTGGAAATAGGGATCCCTTTGTATTAAGCTCCCTACAAACAGAAAGCAACAGAAAGTCTTAACTTTCACTGCCGGCACTACTGGTGATCGTAGGGTCCGTGGGAAACAAAGTTGGTCATAACAACTTTGTGAACACAAACTATTTATATTTTTCTAGGATCTTATAAGGGTATTCTTGGACTGCGGATGCAGCGAGGAGCTCTGCACACACAGGGTTAGGCATATTGTCATTAAGTAGTCAGGAATGCTCAGGACAATTTCACGGTAAGCTTAGACCACCTTGGTAGTTTGCCTCAGTGTTTATCTGTCTGGAATATGCTTTCTCGGAATAAGGTAAAACTAGATTTTAATGTAATTTTATTCCAGGTACTAGATGGTTTCTTCCTGAAAAAATAAATGGAACATAAGTTGATGGAGTGTGGTATCACTCATTTGTAAGTAACAAAAATATTAACTTTTCTAGCATTTACTGAACTTAAAGTTGATTATATCCGTTTAAACTGATTCCTAGTACTTGTCATATTATGATATAGGTGTGAATGTGCTTTGCCAGGATATGTATGCACAGCACAGAAACATTCGCTTAAGTTCACACCCACACATCCCCATATGCTTTGAACAGATCTGAACGGTGACTGAAGGAGGAAGAAGGCTGAACCACATAAACATTATACACAATGACTATTCATTTCAAAGCGAGGGAATAATTTATAAAGGTTGTTAGGAAGCAATGTAAATGCAAATGCTCTTCTAATAAGCGCCGGTAGTATCATGTCGGAACATATTTGCGATGCAGTATAGCGTGTTAAAGTGAGCGGGGAAGAGCGCGGACAATTTCTGAGGAAGATGGTGACAAGAGTAAAGAGGTGAAAGCTGACGGGAATGCGGCATTCAGGGACTTGGTCCAAGGAACAGTTCTAGCATGGGCCGACTTAGCAACGCAGTAAGCAATGCTTGGTGGCTGAGCGTGGACAGGCAATATCTGGAATAATTAATCAATAATTCATTACAGAAAAATGCTACCAGCTGTAAACTTAATTTGTAGAATAATGTCCTGCAGTAATGCCAAAAGTTATAAATATAGTCATATTTTTTGAAACAGCTAGTACGCACTGAAGCCAAACACTTCAATCATATATAATAAAGCTGACTTTTTAAAACGAAGGTTTCTGGTGGTAGATAGTGAAAATTGAGCAATCAGTATAGAATCCTGAAAATAGCACATTTGGAGTGAGAGGTCTTAACAACATCAACAACAAATTTTTCTCTTATAAATATTTCACATCTTCGTGCAGGAATAAAATTCCTGTCTCCTATGTGTTTCATTTTCCTTGCAGAGCTTTACATGTTTTATTTATCATCCCGCATGATCTATTAGATAACTTTATCATCTTCTAGTGTTTTATGAAAAGCAGTATCGTTGGATATTAATGATCATCTGGCTACCTACCGCTGATAAGTATGAGTTATATTCTTTAGAAGACTTGGCCAGCTTTAAATAAACAGTAATCCTGTCTAGATTGACTTCCAGACAATTTCCCCTTTTCGCACTTCAGCACAATCATGTAATGTTTGCATTGTAGAAACTTCTAAAGATTATTTTAAACAATTCAATTACAGTTATTTTAGAAAGAGTGCGTTTGCATTTTCTTTTAGGAAATACATTGGTTTAAAAATGAAACACCAAAATGTAAGTTTTAATTTGTCCAGTAATGAAAACTTCAAAGGCAGTGAATAAGAATGAAATATTTTTTCCTTATTTGGGATACTACTTACTGAAATATAATACTAGAAATATATATGACACCGAATATATAGTTCACAAAATTGTGTTATAATATACTTTCAACAGCTGACATCACTCCTCTGTGTGTGTATATATATGTATATCCTGCTTCTATTAGGTTGTGGATGACTATTTGGAAAGGACTAGAATGCAGTTTTTAACCTATACATCATTTGGAAAGTGTTGTCTTTCTAAAAGGACCCTGGTTTTAGTCTGTCTGGTACCTTTGCCACCATGTAGCAGGTGCAATTCAAGAACCACAACAGGGCACCTCTCCTTGCTGGCAGCCTGCTCCGGAGCGCACCAGCATCGAAGCACCGACTTACTGCTGGGTGCTTTGTGCCATTCCACCAATACAACCTCTTTCAGTACATGTCCTGATAATGACAATATATGTGGTTCGACTGTTTCTATGATGTTGGTGATTAATATTCTGTTTAAAAAACCTCAAAATGCTGTTATTAGTAACAGCACTTTGCAGTGCTTTCCTTAGGCCTCAATACTTTACCTAAGAAATTGAGTCGATACTTTTGTGCCGCTCTTCACAGAAGGAGAAGCTGGAGCAGACTGTATTGAAGCGAGGTCCTGAACACCACTTTCCCAGCGGAGGTACCAGCACAGGAGACTCACAATCATCTGCCATCATCACTCCCACTCCTGAGAGACAAGGGGCACACCTGTATCGTGGTCACAAGCAGGAATGAAGCTGGTGTAGATGTACCTGAGCTTACTTCAGAAATACAGGCTTGGCCTTCAAGAGTTCCTGCTAGTTTGTTTGGTGTTTATGCAGTATGTAGCATAGGGGACCATCATCCATTACTGTGCCTCCTAGGTGCTGCAGCAATAAGGATTTCGGCCACCTTTCCTTTTGCCTGGGCACCTTTAGCAGTGCAGCTGGAGGGAACGCTGTGTGGGCTGTGAATTCCTCTCCAACGACCATGTAAATACTTGGACAGTTCATGCTGGTCCCTCAGCTGCCGCTGCTAATATTAAACTAACTAGTTAAAGCCACTTTGCGTACATTTGCAGCTACAGCAGAAGTTGAATGATAAATATTGCCAAATGTAGCTATGCAAATCGCGGCAAGTTCTGAATAAATATGTGAAATGCATTGTAGTAGTCACAAATTCTTCTCTTTTTCCTTTTGAGAAAAAATGAGACAAAATTTGCTTTATGTCACAGGCCAGGCTCTCTTTTATAGCCTTTTGAATTTTGTACTGCCTTGTGAGTGCAAAAGGACCATAAACCGATGGTAAACATCCACGAATTATTTTAGCGCGGACTGTGTTAACTCACTGCTATCTTTCTGTCCTACCCTCCTGCCCAGGGATACAGCGTGGTGGTTACATACTGTGCCTGTACGCTAGTGATCGTGAGTTGACAAAGAGCCACATAACTGGAGGATGTTGTGTAAAAAAACTAACAGACAAAAACCACCGAACCAAAAAAAAACACGTGCCCTCATCACGTTGTAAAAACCTATAAGAACTGGAGTTGTAAATGGCAACAATCCTATTAATGTATAAATCCCAAAAGGTGAGAGAGAGCGTTCTTCAAAAAACGTCACTGTCCCAAAAGACTGATCATAGAGGGTAAGCTTGTTCAAAGGAGACAGTTTCCCCTTGGTAGTGGCCTTCCTTGTACCGGAAATCATTCATCTGTGACTTAAAATCCAATAAAATTGGCTTCTGCCCAGCCCAATGGGGATGGCTACAATTCTCAAGGTCAGCTACGGAGTGGTTCGCCAGGCCGATACCTCGTTCCCCTTTACTGTCCGCCTTCATGAGCAGTTATGAAAGTAACTTTTTATGGTTGCTGAGAAGGCGCCAGGAGAGAGCTGAGGAGGAGATGGACAATTCTAAGGGCTGGAGCTTTGCCGCATGAATGTGCTTCAGCTGCCACACTGCCTCTGGAAGATAGATGAAAATGAGTGTTCATCCAAAGAAAGAGGATAAAAGGACATCCATGGGTTTATATCCATACTGGCTGCATATCATTTACTAAACTCCCCAAAGAGGCAATGTTCTGTTTCCCCACCAGGGCAGCCTGGCCTCTCCTCAGCAAACCACGACCGGTAACTGGTGTCATGAATTAAAACATGTGTGGCTAAGTCAAGTGCAAGCCTTTGAAAGTATCTTTTAGAAAATGAGGGCTAGCAAATGAACAAAGAGCTCACAGAAATGCTGAGTTTGTTTCCTTGGCATTTTGGTAACTGTTGGACCTGACCATTTCAATTTATACCTTTAAAGAAACTGAGATATTCAGGCAGGCAGAAACTGTATTTCTAAGGCAAAATACTTTTCTAGAATACTTAAAGGTAGTGCTTAGTTATAGCTATCCAAAAGGATATTATGCTGAGCTGCCATATTTTGAGTTGCAGCCTGTTTAATATTGCTGAAATACCAATACTGTATGTACTGCATGTAACGTACATGGTTAACTCTTAGTTTTCTACTGTAATGTGGGGTAGGAAACCTTTGTAACATAAGAACATGACCAGTGTGGACAACTCCCCCGCTGCCCCCCACTGCCCCCTCAAATCCATTGTAAATCAGGCTGGGCAATGCAGACAGAGCAATAACCAAAAGGCAAATGCAAAATGAATGGTAGATTCCGGTATGTGTGTGCATTTTAAAATATGCTGATCTGCTGTTGATGTTAGAAAGCAGGAAAGAAAGTGAGACCAAAAGAATGTGAAATTTGCAAATACGTTCAGTGTTGTAAACTGTATTTTGTGGAATATTTGCATGAAAAATAGGGGTTTACAGTAATAATTGCATGTGTTCTTTTATAGTTATTGTCCTTACTCTGTACCTTGATGATTATTTGCTTTTTTTTCTTCTGTTCAGTGGTAAGAATTATTCCAATTTCAGCTAGAAAAAAAAACAGCATAAGGGAGAGACTTTTATCCACCATCCACATAAACATTCAGAAGCATCTGCGTTATACAGCTACGTTGCTTGCAGACACTAAATAGGTGTTAATGGAACACATCCTTAAATATTATTAAGAAGTTGTTGAGTATATTTGTACTTCATTCTCTAGCTTTCATTCATTCCCATTTCCAACAATTCACATAACATGGTAGGCCTTTGACATACGTCTATAACCATCGAGGTTTGTTATGCTGAGCAGAGCACAATCGGAGCCCCTAAAATCCCCTCCGCTGAAGTTAAATATCGCTGTGAATCACAGGCAGTGTGTTATCAGACAACACAACAAAAAATTAATCAGAGCGAAACACTTCGCTTGATGCTGTTACAGCTAATAGGTCTGAAATGAAAGATAATTGCATATTAAAATAGAGTGGGTAGCTCTGTTTTGATGTAGAGATATGAAGATGTCAGGCAAGCTAGTCTGTAGCAGGAGGGAATGGGTGCCCTGAAGTGATGGAGGAGCGGAGCCCAGGGGAGCATTCCTCGCATTCCTGCGGCACTCGCCCTACACATATGCCCCACAAAAAAGGGAATCTTAGCACTCGGGGTTGGTAAGCCAAGCTTCGGAAAAGCTGGCACTTTCCTATAGCTGCAGGCTTGATTAATTTGAAGAAATGATACTCTCCGGATGGTGAATGCGAGGCATATTTGAAACTGTTATTTTTTAGGGCAAAGGACATGATGTTTTCAATATGTTAGTTAAAAAAAATAAAAAAATATTCCTCCATAAGGACTACTAATAAGCACCAACAAGCAAGATGTAGTCGGGATGTGGAGCCCTCCCCAGTCTTTTCCCATGGTCTGCCCGGAATTATCAGAACTAGCGGCAAAAATATTTTGCTGACACATACGAGCGGGATTAGCACAAAGAGTTGGCATTGTTAATGAGCCCTATGTAGAAATTCAGTAGGTTTGGTCCATTACTGTCCAAAGACACAGCCTGTTTGAGAGCCACGTATGTTGAAAAGCGTAAGATTTTGTCTCCTGAGACCGACAGTGTATGCTGCGTAAGAAAAAGAGAAATTGTTACGCCTGTGAATTTTTGCAAATAAAAAATACAAACAAAATTCACGCTACCTTACTTGTGTTAAAACGCATAAACCCCTGCTAGTGGCTGGAAATCAAATGGATTTCTTAATGTTGACATTATTTACACTGTGTGATCCGTATCGGCAAAGGGTACACAACGCTTGTAAAAGCAAATACGTTAATAGTATCACATTGCCATTAATGGCACATTAATAATACTTCCACGACTTGTATTTGTCAAGCTTCTGTTGAGACATGCTGGGTGTCGTGGTAAACAAAAGAAAATCAGCCATGTTGCGAGACCTTTGAAAACTTAACTTCACGCGGGAAAGAGGCAGCCGCTAGGTAACTCCCAGAAAAGTGTTAAATTAAGGATTTCACACCTTTCCCTTCCTCGTCTTTCCCCCAGGTAGGAACGGCAGAGGGGACAGCTGGCTGATGCGGGTTGCTCTCGAGAAGGGTGGCAACAGGTGGCCTCCCCAAAGCAGGGAGTCACTAGGCCCAAGAGTCGCTAGGCCCAATCCTTTTATTATTATTATTATTGTTATTATTATTAACGCCCAGCTTGCTCGTCACCACAGGATGCATCACCGAAGCCGCGATGATGCGTGTCCCTCGGGATGACGGCTACAGCCTGTTAATCTTTTTTTTTTTTGGGGGGG
>VZSC01014918.1:120406-161183 GCA_013398225.1 Steatornis caripensis
GACTGGGGCGGGCTGGGGGGCCGCCGCTCTGCCCTCCGCGACCGGCGGGCGGCCCGCCCCGCGCAGCCCCGGCCGGGGAGGGGGAGCCCGGGAGCCCCACGGCCGCGCTCCCGGGGGAGCGGAGCGGCTCCGGCGCGGGTTTCACCCCCTCCCCGGTCGTCCCCCCTCCAGCGCCGAATTCCCGGGCGGCGAGCTCGCGGGAGGGGAAGGCAGGCGTTGACGCCACCAACTTTCCTCCTACTCCCTAATTTCGGGGGTGGGGGTGGTGGTGGGACGAGAAACGCCAGCCGAGTTTATGTCGAAGGTTGCTTCCGGTGAAAATAAAAATGCATTTGGAGCGTCATTTGGGGGTTTTGTTTTGTTGCTATCCCGCAGCGCGCCGTGGCTCTGGATTTGAGTTCAATCCCTACTTTTACGTAGCTGGCTGGAGCTGGCAGCGCTGTTTCATAATGTTGGGGCTGAGGTCAGTGGTATTCTTGGCAAGTCCTTGCTTTCCGAAGTAGGGTGAAATACTCACACAATGGCACCAGGCAGGACTTTATTTTAGATACCTGCGCTGGGCTCCTGGAGCCCTCTGTGTCGGAGGAGTGTGTGAGTTGAAGCTGTTTGTAAGCGTAATTGCACTTGGAGAGGCTGAGAAAGGTTACATTGGGGGCTGGAGCGCGTATAGAAACATTTTGACTTAACATGACCTGAAAAACAAGTAAACTGAATGAGCTCCTCCTGCTCCCGAATGGTTGCTGCAGTGGCTGTTGCTGCCAACTGTCTAAAGACTTCTAAGCTTTACACTGATCCCCACATCAAGCCGTGGTTCAATAGCTAATGATACAAGGAGTTACTTTGCTTGGAGTTGTAATGCCATCTGTCCTATTTTCTCGAGGCTTGCCCTGCTCTCTGAGCAGTCCCCGTGTTCTGGTTTTGGGGCAGGGATGGTATTACTGATTGTTTTGGCAGACGGCTGATTAGCTGCTGACGTTTTCGAATTGGGGGCAAAGAGGAAACCTTGACTTTCGGTCGGCACCCATAAGTCATTCCTCCTACTATAGATACGTCATTGTGGTCATGTTATTTTTATCCTCATGCTCATGGAATACGTGTGAGAAAGTAAAAACTCCCATGGAAAAATATACTGACTGCATAGGCGTCGTATTTAGTGCGTCTTTTTTGCAAATATCTTTTATTTCCTTTTTCTTTTTTTTTGAATTAAACAAAGCTGCTTCTGGAATGTGTTATTGTGGTGCTAAAGTTGTTTCTCTGTCCTTGTTTGACCTTTCCCAAATGTCTCTTTGCCTTCAGTGCTGGACCCAGCCCTTCAGTGTGTTGTGAAAGCTGAAGGAGGACGGGTGCTCTCTCCTGGGGAGGACACTCTCCGTGAACTCGGTAGCGAGGCTCCTCGCCTTGGTAGAGGCGTAAATTCCAGCCGGTGGGAGCCTGCTGGCGGTGTCCGGCCTCAGGAGATGGTTATCGAAGGGTGATACGGTGTTGAGGAGGAGTGACACTGGCAGATGCTCAGAAACTGGTTGGTCAGGTAGTGTGGCCATCAGGCTGGCCTTGGGGAGACGACGCTCTCCTTGTTACATGATCTGTGCCATGTGAACTGTTAACATTTCCCCTGTCCTTGCCAGTTGGCCCTGTTCTCTATAGATAACAAGAGGGATAACAAGAAAACCCCACAAAAGCAGAAAGTAAGAAATGAATCTGTGAAGAAGTCAGCCCGAATGCGGGGATAAAGCTAGCGTGAAGGGCATGGAGCAGAGCTAAATCAGGAACACCGGGGCTGCGTTAATGCTTTAAAACTTTGTGAATCAGCAGACTGGAAGTCTGCTGTGGCAGTTGCCACAGGAAAGGAAACCCACCCTTAAATCCACGAAGCTGTCACTGACCAAAATAATCCACAAATAAGACCAAATTTGTGGGAAACATAATGTGTTGTTAGGAGTACTTGAAACCGGTGATCAGACGTGCCCTCCTGCTGCTGGTGGGGAGAGCAGGGCTTGCAGCAGAAAACTTGGTTGGCATTTTTGGGAACGGCTCCTGTTGAATTGTGTTTGTTGAGGGGTTTCCTAATGTTGGTGCTCTGTTCTGGAAATTCGGTTTTATTTTACAACAGTACTGGAATTTGAAAGAAATATGCGTATCATCTTTCAGTCAGTAAGTAAAATTAAAAAAATTATTTCTGAAGAAAGACACAAAGGCCTTGGTTTTTCTTCATCCCTTAAAGCAACTTTTTATTGTCTCTCTTTCTTTACTTGTAGTTTCTTTTCTTTGCTGCACTGACTTGTAGTTATTTAATTTTGGCTTTTGAGAAGTCGTGAGATATCTTTAAAGCTGAGAGAGTGTTGGAAAGAGAAAATATATTTATCATATTCATGTCGGTACAGGAAATAATGAGAGAAGTATGTTAGTAGCATATCTGCTGCTTACTTGCAGCAACAAACCCATTGGGGCTTGGCTTCTCCCAAATCACGAGAAGGTAAATATGCATTTGACATTACTGTTCACCCTGGAGTGTCGTGGTGCAAATTTGGTGAAATGACTTCACAGTGGACTCGGAGGAGAGGAGTGACAGCAGGGTAGCCAGCTCGTATGTGTACGTACAGCTTAGAGACATGCTGGATGTGATACACGTTGTCAAAGAAAGCAAACTTAACTTTGCACGAACTTCCGTAGTGCAAAAGTCTCTCGGTAATTTTGGACTGGACTGACTTTTTTTTTTTTGAGGTAAACTGTGTATTCTGCATATGCTTAGGAAAATTCTTAGCTTCGTATCCCTTTGGTGTAGCCTCACGTACAGAGTTTTCCTGAATTTTGTGAATTGCAACTCAACACTCCGTGGACCAAAGAAGCTCAAAAATAAAAAAAAGGAATATCTGCGTGGCCTGTACTTTAACATGCTGGTTGTGTAACAGAGCTCTCCTCTTTAATTGCTTTATTAAACTCTTCATTTTCTCTTTGAAGATGTGAACTCGGAAGTTAATTTAACTACTTTGGGGAATCTAACTTCTAAATGTTCATAAATTACAAATGGTTTTATGCCCTTAAGCCGTCAGTAATAGCGATCTATTTTTTTTTTCTCCAAACATTATCTTACGTGAACTGTTACAGCTTCAAGTCTTTTCAAAGCAAATTCTTATTGGCATCATAGGCCATCTTAGAAAGTTTTATACTGGTGTAGCTTAATCTGAAAAAATAGGACTGCTTTTGTTTTCAAACAAGAGAAACCAAGCCCTAATCTCTTTCTTTATCCTAACAACTCATTTGCATGGCATGGTATGCGAATAACTAGTTACCTCAGAAACTCTGCATACTAGTTCACTGTTTTCATGCCACGTAGTGACGTCTGCAGGAAGAAATTTTTTTAATGTATGCCTTCGTATATGTTAGGTGCCTAAGGTTTTCTTCTGGAAACTGCCGGTGTGGTACATCGAGGCAATTCAGTGCAGTAGTAACGAATAGCAGAGAAGTAACAGCATGGGACTGCATCTTAAGGGGAGAGGGGACTGTACAGTTACCCTTAGCTCGATACTAGTGCGTCATTTAATGTCAGAAGACATCTAAACAGGATGCTACTCTTGAGCAGATATTCCCTTCTCGAGCACTCGAGAGGAACAATGGTTTAATTATAGGATGTACCTATGCTTTTTCCAAATAAACTTTCAGCTTGTTCCCCAGTCGTGTTATTTTTGTACTTGTGACCACTGGTGGCGTGATTGTGTGCAATCTTCAGATAAGCCAGGAATGAGCATTTCCTTCTTGCTATAGTGGGCTCTTAGCAAATAAATACGAGGCAGTCTAGTTTCATGGGATCATAGGAAATAAGCGTTTTACGTGCGAGTCTAGCGTAAAGGATTAGACTTAGTCTTTAAATTCAGCCTTATTGCGTGTATGTATACAAAATACGCCAGAAGACTAAAATTATCATTTGCAAAAGAGCTTATTTGGGATTTCTCTCTGTTTTGGAGTTTCTCTCTGTTCTCTTTCTGTTTTGGAAAGCAAGTATTTTAGAGCTTGAGTTGTGGTTTCAGGATTTCTACTGACAACACGCTACCACGTTCCCATCTTTTTCATACTAGTGTTTAAAGAGGAAGGTAACCCCTATTATCGTGCTGGTAACAGCAGTATAAAGCTGAGAACTGGTTCTGTTGCTAAATTCTCCTGCTGGTTCTCGGTAGCCCTGAAAAGCATAGGACTGTGACAGCTGATGCCTGATATTTGGCTGTATTACATGGTTATAATGGTCTTTCCATCACGCGTCTTAGGGCTTTGTAGTCTGGTTATTCAGGAGTAGCTTTGGTTTGGAAGGTGTGGTGGTCTGTTTTCTCAGGGGGAGCCCGTTTGGCCAACAAAATGAGTTTCCTAGCTGCACTTTCCGTGGCAGTGTTCAGGATTTCTGATGCCTACAGTAACTAATCCTGAAGCGTGAGCAGGAGCCTGTTACGTTTTGTGTTAACATTGTGAGAGTGGTTAGTAATGCAGCTTGGTGAAGAAAGGCTGTTGCAAGTGCTTGGTCCAGGCACTTTCCCCTTGCTTGGCAGTTGGCTTGAGGTAAAGTTGCCTTCATCGTGTCAGCTGTAAGGGTAGGTGGTCTGAGCAAAAGAAAAAGCCCTCCAGATGCTGCAGGGTTTTGGAAACTTGTTCAAAATAGTTAACAACCCAAGAAAATGAAGATCCTGTGTCTGAGGAACTGTAATTTAAGCGGTGTCTTTTGGTATCTCTTGGGCTGTAAGTGGGGGAGACAGATACAGATAAAATGAGAGTTGTGATGGGCATGTATATAGAGACCTTTGGCCTCGGAGGGCTTTTTTGCTGTGTTTCAGCGTTTAACTGGGAGGATTAAAACCAGAGTAACTGTTTGGAAAAAGCAAGACCTTTACCTGACAAAGCAGGTAGGGTATTGATTTAGTACAATTATTAGATACAATATTATACAATACAATATTAGATAATTAGATACAAATATATACAATACAATATTAGATAATGTATTTTTGAAGTAAGTATGCTTTTTTTGTTTGCACTTAATGTTTTATCTTGAGCTAGTACTACTATGCAACATAATTTCATGCCCAACAAACTTAATTGTATGAACGTGTCTTTTTGTGGCTGATAACTAAAACCGAAAACCCCTGGGTAACTCGAATTTTCTTGCGACCTCTCTAATCTCAGTCTGTCAAAGCAGTACTGGAATGTCTGGTTCTGAACTTCCAACATCAATTTTCATGTCCTTCCCAAAACTAAGGGCTTGTATTGCAACAGGCTGCTCAGTGTCCTGGTTTGTTTTGAAAGAAAATATGTTTGTTTCACAGTCTTTCTGACGGAGGGTGCATTTTCCCATAGCTGTTTGTATCTCAGCGGTGACAGCTTTGAGAATGGCGAGAATGTTGAATTTTGCCTTTCTTTTGCAGTAGTTCTCCCCTGTCACAGGGCTGGTACTTTCTGTGTTTGTAGATTTCTGAATCCTGTAGTAATACAAGTTTCACCAGTGCTTGCAAGGACGTTGGAATGATCAGGAAGCCTTTACCTATCGTGTAGAACTAGCTGATTTGAAGCCTTGTCCTAAACACTAGTCTGCTTTCTCATTACATCAGAAGATTGCAGCTCGGTTAGCTGTAGCTATCTGAGCCAATTTGAAACTTAGGTAACTTGGAAAGTGAGCGTTTAACTGTAGCACCGATAAGCTCTGTGTAATTTCTTACTTGATTAATTATCTGTTTGGTAGAGTTTGCTTTTGATTTCTGGGCTGCTGTGGCTGCAGAAGTGTTTGTGCTGGGTTCAGTCTGGGTACGTTCCTGTGAGCTGCGAGCGTGTTTTTGACAGCCTCGTGGACATATTCTCCTGCACGTAAAAGCTGGGAGCATAACGATGCTGCCTTGCCTTTCTGTGGCAATCTTGCCTAGGGAAGTTACTGAAGCAAGCAGCTTGTATTTGCTGGGCCTGAAGCTCAGGGATCTACTCCTCAGCCCAAGTGTGGGTTTTTTTTGTCTCCTTGCCTCCCAACACGCCGTTCAGACCTGAGAGAGTGCGTCTGTACCCTCGGTGGTGCCGAAGGGACGCCACTGTCCCAGCCGTCCTCCCTCACCCCTCTCGTGAGCTGGGGGTGACCAGGGGTGCTGCTGGGGAGGCTGTGGTAGAGGAAGGTTATCGCAAAGCAAGACTAATTGCTGTAGTTAGGCTTGCCCTTCTGCTAAAGCTAGTAACAGGCAAAATCATCTGTTGCACTTCTGAGACAAAAAAAGACTGATAGTTCTTTCTTGTCATGGGGGTAAAAGTGTAGAACAGCGGAAGTAAATGGCACACAAGCATTTTCCCACAATCGTGTTTTTCCTTGGTAGGAGGTAACAGTGGGTTATCAGGTTATTCATGAAAACACTGCACCTGGGGAAAAAAAAGGAATATTTAAGTGTAATCTCTGAAGATACTTAATTTATTTTAGGCTTATTACAGTAGAGGTTGCTAAGGTTTTGTGGAAACAGTTATTGTTTCTTGAATTCCGCTATTTTTAAAAAAACTTGTGTGCTTAAAAGTCTTTAAAAGTCTGTATGCTTATGCGAATTACTGAGTGGTAGCTACTAATTCATTCTGATGAATTACTGATCTGATTTTGATAGCTTTTTTTCCCCCTAAATCAGAACGCTGCTACTTAATCTGTTAGCATGTTTCAAGGATAACCATATGTGTACTGAACAGTCATTGTAAGAACTTTGACTTCCTCATTGAGGGTTTTTTGTATCCTCATGAGAAAATAAATTTTGGCTTATGTTTTGGGAACTTTCCCACAGTTGGAGATCTAATTTTTGCGAGGTATTGTTTGGGAATTCAAAAGGAGCGCTGGCAGAAAGATGGCTCTACAAAGATGCTTTGTGAAGGGCAGCTGAGCCTGCCCGCCTTGTTTGCTGCAGCCAGTGTTGCAGATTTAATTTGCTGGATATATTTTGCATGGAGGGTTGTTTTTGAATAAATCTGGAAATGGAAGTGGTGCTCCGCTTCCCTTTTTCGAAGTTGGTGAAGTTGACCACTTTTCTTGAAAAGGGTGAAAGGGGAGCCCTGCTGTGATGCTTTTTTTACAGTTCTGTTTTGGAGTTAAAATTAGCTAGTTGCTCTCTCTGGGTATCTCTGTGTTCTGTCTGCGTATCTGCAGATGTATTTCTTTGTGTATCTCTGTCTTGCCTGACCTGAGGAAAAGTGATTTCATATTTGATTTTGAGCAGTTTTCAAGAATTCTGGCCAACAATAACGAGCAACGTGTATATCATTACCTGATCAAAACACTGAAGGAGTAAGATAAGGTTACAATATTTGAATGTTCTTAGGAAAAAAATAAAACCAGCATGAGTTTACTTTTCAGCACTGATAAAAATTGAAGGAATTTTCTTGTGTTAATATTTCTATGGATAGCAAGATTTCCTTATTTTTCCTCTGATTTGTATGTGTGCTAATAAGCACCAGCAACACAGGGAAAATGCACCTGGTATCTGTAAATTACCTGGGAAGGGGTATTATGTTTCACAGCCAACACATCGGTCCAGCATGCCTGTTGTTGACTGTCTTTACCAGGCTGTTTTTTTCTGTTTACTTGCTTTTTGTGTGTTTTAAAGTTAAAATAAGAATGGTTTAATACATATAAACATTTATTTCGTAGTTATTGTTGGTTTCCAAAGGGGCAGATGGATCCTGTTCCCTGTGGGACGATGCTTAAAAATTTTTGAGCGTGATTTTTTTTTTTTTTTGTACTTGCAGTTCTGTATTTTTAAGGATAGTCTGGTCTCCCATCTTTATTTTACTTTTTCTGTAGCTGGGGGAAAAATTATTGCTACGATCTTTTCCATTTTCCAAATTTCCAAATTTGTCATTCAGACTTCTTGTCCTGTTAAGCGAAGAGTAAACCAAAATTTAGAGGGGTGAGGTAGGACCTTACGCAAATGTGGTTTGTAAGCAGTAAATGGGAAAACAAGCCTGTAGCACCAATACAGTTGGAAGAAGCTTCTGCTTGAGATTTGACTTGCTGAAACCAAAGACTAAGGCTTCCATGGTACAATGTTTTTTTTCTAGCAGCAAAGCTTGTTTAAGAGCTTTGTTTCCTATGCTGATGTTCTGTGCTGCCACATTTGCGTGGATCCAACTGTTTGAGAGGCTACAGTATAAACAGGATAAGTGATACAATCTTGTTAGCTGAACAAAGGAAAAGTGACTTGTTTTTGAGAGGTGGCGTGTGAGGGTTTTTTTTTTCCAAAGTTTTAAGCGTCTCAATCTGGTTTTGATTTTTGGCTCCGAATGTCAGTGTTGGTGCAGCTGAAGATGTGAAGACTTGAGCTACAAGATTGAGAGTAAATGCTTATGACTGTGTGTAGCAACCTCTGAAACAGCTTAAGCTCCCCCAGAGAGTATATGGCCCTCCACTTTCAAACACTATTTTGAACTATTAAAAAAAAAACCTGGATGAAATATTGTGAGATTATTTATTCTTGATGCGTTTCCTAAAATGAGCTTATTTTCTACTTATGAGGCATTTGTGCAAGATGCTTCTTGAGAGAGAAGTCTTTCATTTTTGTTTGTTGTTCTGAGGATTAACCTCAGAGAAAACTTTTGTAATAAGTCTCTAGCTCTATGGTTTTTCCCCATCAAAATACAGCAATGGTAAGAAACCTGGGTAGAAACGCTAGGTTAGTGTCTGCTGGGTTGTGGGAGTTACTAAGGTCTGACGTGTTTTTGTATTGCTAATACTGAATCTTGTCTGTATTTACATTGCTTTATTGTATGGTAGCTGAAAAATGGATGCTGGTGGGCTGTCTTCCTGGGGGGAAACAAAGATGTAAAGTGAAACTTAATTTTGCTGGTATGCAAGTTAAGTGACATGCACAGTTTTCCGTTTGGTATATGAAGTCTTTTGGGACATACCTAAAATACATACCCTATAATGTTTTTGGTTTGACTTTGAGGTACGTGTTGAATCTTGTCAGGAAACTGTTCCCTCACCTGAATGGAACACTTTCTCAGAATATGTGATCTTGCTGAAATCAGTAGCACGTTGCAGTTGTGTGAGTAGCCTGCACTCGTTTGAATTGGTTGTGTGCATTTCAACTATTTTTCAGAAGCCATATCAGAATACGCAACATACACAGTAGTAGATATTTAGGTACATTTCGAACTGAGAGAGACACTTGACTGTGCAATATTACAGATTTCTTTGGGTCCGTTGTCAGCGTTGCTTTGGGTGTCTGAAGCATCCTCCCTCATCTGTGCAGCAGGGCAGGCATGCAGGCGCTGCTGAAGCAGGCGTGGTGCCCCATCGCTTGCTTTTACCCGTGTGCTGTAGCTCCTTGGGTTTTTGAAGGTGGCATGGCTATAGTAATAAAAGAAGCAGCGCTGTTGTTATAATGGCTATGTCAATATTTTGAAGCCATGGTATTTTACTATGTTTATGTACGATGGTACTTAGTGTTGAAATAGCTTTGATCTTTAAGTCAGCAACTGCAGAATTAAAATGTAGTTAAAATGCACTAGGTTATATTGTTGAGTAAGAGCAGGCCCCACAGCAGACAAGATGATATTGTTAAAGTACGGCTGGATTCTGTGATAGCTGATTAGAAATCGTTGCTATTAAAAAGTGAGAGGAAGGGAGGTGACTGTGCCCACAGTGATGGGGAGCTCTGCCTGTGGAATCGTTCCTCGGCTTTGGAGGAACCACGATCTCCGAAAAGATTCAGTAATTGGAAGAAAAATGCAGGTGCGGAATGTGTGGCAAAGACGTTTTGTGTGGTTGGGCTTTTTATCCCTGTTACTAAAGTCATAATGAGATACCGAAAGCTGAAGCGATGTAGTCGATCTTGACATGCGTTGTGATTTCCTGTTGAGGGTGGTTATCGGCTGGCAGCTTCTCCTGTGAAAGCGGTAGGGGGCCCATTGATTAAAATGACATTAGTACCATTCCTCTCTAAAATATTAATTTAGCTTGTGGATGAAATACATGTTGAGAACACGGAGAAATACAGTTTGATCGTACAGGTTCCTTTTTGGCTGTAGTCTCAAAGGAACAAGTATCTTAAGAGAAACAATAAATGGACGTGTAGTTCATGGAGGATGCTCTATCTGAGTATGAAACAAGAAATAAGATTTTGCACTGGTTAATGATGAGTGCTGCTCAGGTGGTCTCTCTCTCTCTGAACTCTTCTTTATTAGTGCAGTAGCTAAGTAGTTTGCTGCACATATTCCCTGCTAAGGAGGTAGTGAGCAGATGGTAAACACTCCCAGTGAGGCAGTTTTCACTATAAATTATGGAAGGGTAATTGTGAGGGTCTCAGTCTGAGTCATGTTTCATGTTCTCCGTCAATCTATTGTACATGTTTCTAGATGGTACATCAAATTTGTTGGCGGTCTACAATGTATTCATTTCACAAAGCACAAAAAAATCACACCCCTGTGTGAACCGCATGCACTGGCCTGATCTGAAGACTGAAGTATTTCACATGCACCGTAGGTACAGAAACACAAGTGGCTCCGCCAGCTACACGCTGACCAGGAACAGGCGCTCGCTGGAATGAGGGTAATTGAGTTTCCGTCCTTGTCACGGCTTCTCTGTTACTGCTGAAAGCTGCTAATTAGCGCCAGTGCATTGTTTTAATTTGTGATGATTTAGTTTGAAAATGCCAACTGCTTGGTCGTAGGCCACTGAATGACTATCAGATGGCAACGTAGTTCCAGCTCAGCTATTAAGAATGATTTGAGGTAACAACACCAAGGGAAGGCTGATGATGTTGTAGATGTTTGCGGAGGTGGAGGAGAGAAGTATGTTCTATCTCTGCCATCTATTTTAGTGCTACTAGCTCTTATTTTGCCAGACTTGAGTACTGATGGGTAGCTGGTCTCCACTAATCCTAAACCCTTTTTAAGAAGCTTGTAAGACTCCTTTATTGAAGATGACTTTTAGAGGAATATAGCTTTAGTAGCTGAAAAACTTCTAGACTACTGGATATTGCTGGAAAATACGATTGCATACATGACACGGTGTATGAAGGCCTTGTTAGCTTTATAAAGCAGTTCTAAGAACCTGGAGCAAAGAAGTTTGAGGTTCGGGGTAGAATACTTCTTTCTGATCCACATGAGAAGATGATATGTTTCTGAATGCCCAGGTGAATTATTAATCCTTTTTTAATTTCTCCCTTCTCTTACTGGTTCTTTGTACCTAGTCCTGTGCAGTGGTTTAATGTCTGTCTTATTAATTTGATGTCTTGTAGTTTCTTGCTTTCTAAACCTCTCCTGTTGGTGTTTTTCAATTTTCTGCCTTGAAGTTTTCACTTTAGATACTTTTTTTCAACTAGGAGAGCACTTAGAAAGAAACAGCAGGGTGCTTTTGGCTGATGCTTTCATTCACGTGTATTAATTTCTGTGTGGGAAGTAAACGCCTCTTTATTTACGAGTTGCAATGCAGTGTACATTATAGAAGCTATTGTCCACTTTTAAAACAAAAAGTACAAATGCCCTCAGTAGGTCCTTATCGGAATTGGCATATGTCACATTTCTAACTTTATTGGGCTGATAAACAAGCGTTGGTGTTTAAGGTCAAGTGTTCTTGTGTGAATGAATATTCTACGTGAATTTAAAAGTAAAGAGAAAATAATGGCACTTTATTGGTCCATCTTGGCTCGATAGTAAATGAACATTTAGCCATGATGAAAGTGACATGGTTTATAGTGATGCCACCTACATAAATCCAGTTGGATTTGCTGTTGACATTGGCCCACATTCCAGCGTAGGAGTCACCTTATGTTTCTTTTGAACAAAGGAGGTTTGTTTGAAACAGGTGCTCTAATGGTTACCCTGGCCTTTATAAATAGCTTTTAGGTGAATTATTCCTTCTGTTAGCTGCGGGTAACTTCACAAGGCATCTTGGCTTATTGCGCGAGTTTTCCATTTAAAAAAAAAGAAAAAAGCAATGTCTCGGCTATAGCTTCATGATGTTTACTGCCTCATATATTGCTGTTTATTTTTAGAGTGTGCTTGTCACTATTTGTCAGCCATATATTGGCCTGTCACCTCTGCTTTTAGCTGCTGAAATGCTGTTCCCAGATGACTTTTTTTAAACTAGACATAATGAATTAATACCTACCCTGGCTGTTCCAAGGTACTCTTAGTTTCAGTAGGACTAGAACTTGCCAACTTTGCAAAAACCATGAAGTGGTAGGAAAAAAAAAATTAGACTCTCTTTTATTAAATATTGTGACCGTACAATAATGTCTTAAATGGAATTAATGGGATAGAATGGTTGTGAGAGTCTGTGCTAAGTTGCCTGAGCGTGTCAAAAGGCTTTAATGTTATTTGTGAATGGTAGTGAAGAACATTTCTAAATCAGTTGTGAAATGAGCCAGGAGATAAGGAAGAAATAGCAGGGCCAGTATCTAGGCTGGCAGGACATGGTTACCTACACGCTGTGCATTGCTTTAGGTAAACTATATCAGAATTTCCTTTAGGGAAAAATGAAAGTTTTGCTTTATACCAGTGACATCTGATACCTTACTTCATTTCTTTTCCTGTTTCTTCTATTTATAGATGTCTTGAGTTTTGGATTTATCTGAAAGCTAAGGTCAGGAAGTGCCTTCCTCCAAAAATGCTACTTGTTGTGGTTTTCTGGCGTGTCCTCTCCACTCTCCTTCCTGAAAGGAACTGTACAGAAAGAATTTTTCCACAATAAAACACAGATCCTCAGTTCTACAGATTTTATGCTCTGACTGTAGCATATACTGCTTCACTTCCAAAAACGAGACCTCTAAAGTAATCTCTTGGTGTCCACATCGCTTATATGACTGTTTAAAATGCAGAAGGCAATAACCACTTTATTTTGAATTACTACTATTCTGAGTAGAGTCTACACAGGAGTTGGGATATGGAGGCAGAGGAACAGAGACTGTATCCTGTTTGATAGGATTTCTCATGTGGATTTTCAGATGACCTTAATGACTGTTTTAGACAGGAGTATGTATATACGTGGAGGAGATGCTCATCCATTCCTTTATGCTTCCACCAATCATTTAGGGTCATGGAGGACCTTAAATGTGAAAGTTCTCTCCCACCTTGGTGGCGATGAAAATAACAAGCACGCGGTCATGAAACACACGAAGTTTTTTGCAAGTCGCGTTGTATGGAAGAGCTTCTCCCCAACTTGCAAACAGAAGGCAATTACTTAAACGAGTCCTCTGACAGAGTATGGCAATTCTGAGGGCAGCAAAGATGTGAGAGTGCAGTGAATGCTTTTGACTAAACAACTGGTTTTGTCATAGTCGGGGTTCAGTGCAAGGTCTTAAATTCAGGGTTGATTTCTCATGAGCAGCCCTGTTTAGTCTTTAAAGTTTGCACTGTTGTTTATGTAGCAGAGTAAGTGAACTTGCATGCTTGTAGTGCGACCGCTTAGAGCAAGGATGTACCTTGAAGTACTTTTGAGCAATAGCTATTGCTGTGAGGAATTTAAACTGAAGTTATATTTGAAGACAAGATTAAAGCCTTTAACTAAATAAAGGCCCTGCCGCCAGGTTTTCTTGTGGCGTTCCCCTTTTTAAAAACTTTTTGTTTAAACCTATGTGTTTATTGAAACCACTGATGACCAGTAACTCCTCCTTTTTGCAATACAAATTTTACAGTATGTTACATTGACTTATTTGAACTCTATAATGACTGTTTTGTCATTTGACTTTGTTTTGTATTGTTTTATACTTCCATATGCAGCAAAATAAGCTGTATTTAAAATTAGGGCTGTAAACAGTAGTTGAATATTTGGTTTAAGTTCAGATTCCTGTATCTGGCTGTTGTATAACTTCTTATAATGGACCTGATTTGTGTTTAAGAGACTTTGCAATCTGTTGTCTTGAACAGGCTTCAAGAAAACAAATTGTAAGTTTAATTGTCACTACTTAACAATCTCATCCTCGTGGGTCATGCCAGTTGTAAGAGGATTATGAAACCAGCTCTATACGTCTGAACGTTTTCTTAGCTGTTGAAATTCACAGTACTGACCACGCTGTTTTAAATTTATTCCAAAAGGTAGTGTGGCATTTGTTAAGAAACAATCAAGAAAAAAATCTTTTTCTGAGTTCACCCTGCTTCTAACCTTTTTGGTGCCCTGATGATTGGGATATCAATTTTTAATACTGTGTTTAACTAAGAGATGGGATAAAACCCCCAAGTGTCGTGTTGATGTGAGTTGCAGTGCTCAGAAGGCTTGTGAACTGGACCTGATGCTTTTTTCTTGGCCAAAATCTTCCGTAGACTCTGCAGAGGGGGAGCAACTTGTGTGTTTTCACAACTTTACTTTTCTTTTTCTTTTGAATAGCCACTATAATAATTAGTCTGCTTTCATGTTTTTCTTGTATTCCTAATTGCTAACCTTGTAAAATAACAGACTTACAGTTAAGACAAAACCCCCCCTTAACATCTACTAACTCGTGTGTCTTGTCTTCCAGCTGTAAAATGTAGAGGAGTGGTAAGCATCTTTTCAGGTGCTTTGCTGTCTGTTGAAAGTTGGCCTTGAAACCATTGGAATCAGGTTGCACATAGAAATGAGTAATTTGGTATTCAATTAAATGAGTAGAATTTGTAGCTGTAAACTATGGTGAGAGGCCACGTCTTGAGTGCTGAAGATGATCCTTTTCGTGTCCACTTACTCTGTTTCTTAGTTTAGTATCTGACTGTCCTCTACAATGTCAGAACTGACATTTACCTTTCAAGATGGATGTGTGGGGTTGGTTGTGGTTTTTTTTTTTTCCCTCAGAAGAAAATGACATAGTGGTGGCTGTAAGTAGTTGCAAAAGCAAGATCTAGTTTTTCTGTAGATGAGCTATGACTGCATCCCATGGCAGACCATCACATGTAGTCGTCTGCGGGCAACGCAAGGGTGTTCAGCAATGGGTTGTTGATGTTGAGGCGTTTTAGCAAATTCCAGCTCTAAGGACAGCATGGCCCCTCTGATACCTGCATTGCAGCTGCTCTGGAAGGATAAGCTGCTCAGAGTACACGTGCAAAACTTGAAGATGCTGCAGTCATGAGTCATTTAGAATATTTTAGTCAGGAGCCTGCTGTTCAGGTACATACGTTTATGTGCAGTAGCTTTTCAAATAGATTTCAACTTAATTCACTTACAGATTCTTTACTTTGGGAATATTAAAAGGAGATTATTCCCAGGGAAGTAATTTAGCACTTTAGTTAATCTTCTCAAGCAATCTATGAAGAACTTGATAAAGGTTTTTCCTGCAATTAAAAAAAAAGGGAAAAAAGGGGGCAGGAGGGAGGAAAGTAAATAAGTGGTGTGTGAGACCACTTGCTAACTAGAAGATTATCTTTTAATCCAAGATAGATACAGAAAATGGAGTGAGAATCTTCCAGGTAGGGGCAAGATAGTGACATGATAAAAAGCCAGATACAGAAGAAAAGTTGGACAGTTTAATACAGCATCACCCACGTAGTGGGTCGTTGTCTGTGTGTGTCGACTTGCATATTATACTACCATCACCTAATTCTGTTTCTTAGATGAGCAGAAGGTTTTTTTCGTTCTCTAGTTGAGAATCTCCCAGTTAGTATTGACTGATTTATTTTTTTTTCTTTTTCTGTCTACTCTTCTCATTTTGCTGTTTATTCTCGTTTCTCTTCTCATTCTCTTCACAATTGCAGGCATTTCTGTGGGGGATCTTTATTTCTGGTTGGTTGGTGCTGCCAGGATTCAGCTTTCTGAAATTCCAAAAGTATTCACTTTGATTAACGAACAATGCAAGAAAAAATGCTTTAGGGGTAAATGGGAATTCAGTCTGTCATAATCACTAAAATATACTTGCTACTTATGGTCAGATTCCTTCCCCAGCCTAAAAAATGCTCCTTTTGTAAGTTCCATGTACTGTCAATAGTGATTCCACTGACATCTCTTAGTATGCTGAAAGCTTAAAAAAAACCCACTAGGGTTATTTTTTTTGGCTTGTTACTTATGAAATTTCTGTTTAATCAATAGTCTGTGGTTTACATTTGCTTTTTGTTAAAAAAGAAAGTTCCCAGTAATAACAACGTGATACTGCAGTGACACACATTAGAAATGTTTTCTGACTGTGTTTATATTAAAAAAATTCTGTTCAAACATCTGTTTACACTTGGACAAAATCAAGAAAATGTCCTTGCTGTCCTGTGGGGGATGTGTGGTTACTTTGGTTTTGTTTTATTTTGCATTGAGAATAAATGAGTTACGGCAACTGAAACTAACTTAGCTACACTGAAATTGTATTGATTGATAGCATGAAATGTTTGAAACAACAGGAATGTGCTCTGAATGTTCAGTCGTGGAGTGTCTTTTGTTATTTTGTTCCCTTCATGATGTCTTTCTCTAGTTAGTGTGAGTTACAGCTCGATTAGTGTAGAGGTAACGTTTCACAATTATCCTTAGTTTCAACAAATAAAGTATGTTATTTAAAAAAGGAAACGAAACTTCCCCACTTTCTGTAGGAAGACTGTAAAATACCATAAATGCATGTAAGATCAAGGACGTTCTCTCCAAAGCAGTATTTCATGTTTGGGGTTGCGGGTAGCAGTTTGTCAGTCTTTCCCCTGGTCTGTTAAGGATGCAATCTGGAAAATCAGCTGGCAAGTAAATTACTCAAACATTGTGCCAGGTGTAACAGTATAGATGGCCTCTGGAATTAAGTACTAATTAATAACTTTTAGTGGAACTCTGAAGGTACTTAGTTGGATTTCTGTGTAGTTTTGAGAAATAAGCTTTTTCTCATGCGTTTTCTGTTAGCTGCTGCTTGTTTGGCACTTGGCAAGTTGGGGGTGTGTGTGTGTGTGTGTGAAATTGTGGATGTGGATACTAAGAAATGCTTTTATAGTACATGTGAGAGTAAAAGGTATAGTTTTACGTGTGTCAGCAAATATTTTAATACCAGACTGTTTTGCTCTCTATTGTCATTAGAGCTGGGAGAGCGAACAGAGGACTTGTGTGCTCTTTTTTCCAGCCAATTTGATTTCTTATAAATAAACCTTCTGGTGTGTATTTTTCTGTCCAGCTCCTTTGAGCATTACTGGAAGTTACAGTACTTCTAATGATAACAGCGTAGAGAAAAAATCTCTTTGGTGTTTCTGCATTATGAGTGTACTGTTCTTCTGGAATTGCTACCCTATGGGCAGCTGAAAGACACTGCTGGTCTAACAAGACAGATCTTAAGGCTTTTTTTGTTGATGGGACTGGTGGTAGGCTGCTGTTTGGAGGTACCTTAGAGCCGTTTAAATTAGTCAAGTCATTAAAAAGTCAAATTTAAAACGCCACAATTGCTTTATCTGATCCTGTCTTTCTGCCACCCATAAGTACCCCCCTTTAACACTCGCAGGAGAAAATTATTTTTGTGTATCTTCCAGTTCTTTCAGGATGACAAAAGGTGTTTCTGATGCCCTGTAGTTTGGCTTACTTTGTGAATGTGTAAGGGTCATGTAGTCTTCAGCAGCTTATGCGGTTACACCACATCCTTACGTGAGGTCTTGTGTGTCTCTGAAAGATACTCAAAATTGTGAGGATGAGATAAAAGCTTTCACCAGTTGAACTTAATAGTGACTAAAATAATTATCAGTGAAACTGTCTTTGCAATCTGGAAGACTTAAGCAGAATTTTCTTAGGGGCCTGCTACAGTTTCAGATCACTTTGATCCTTTTTCCGAACCGGAGGAGGGGAGAGTGTTTTATCATGGCTAGGCTGGTTGGAGTCAAGGTGTGCATGTAGGCTTGGGTGTTGCGCATGGAACTGGATGTTTTTTTCTCTTGCCGAGATCAGATGCTCTGCATCAACCTGAGCACCGCTGCGCGGCTGTCTGTGTAAGGCTTTTATTGGCATGACCATCTGTAATCTTTTTTTTTTTCATCAGAAGGAATAGAGCATCCTGTAACTCCGTAGAATGCATTATGTAAACAACTAGTATTTTTCCCTGTTACTATAACTTTTTCTTCCTAATGGAATATCCTGCATTATCCAAACCCAAGATAGAGAACGTGTTATTGATATTTCGTCCTGTTTATCTTGAGAGAAACTTACTGTAGCTTATTTGGGGGGAAAAAAGTGTTCATAAGCAAAAGAAATGTAATGGCCAGCTTGATTGGATTGTATCTTATGAACAGGTGCTAATATTTAAGAATAATATGGGCAATAATTACTTTCTTGAACAACTTGGAAATAATAGCTGCAAGCATTTTAAAATGTTAATAACCTTCAGCCCGCTGGTGCAAACAGTTTCTGAAGGCTGAGGAAGCTCTTAAATAATGAAGTGCAGTCATGTTCACCAGAAGCAGTCTAACAGGCAGCCGAGTAGGTACTACTTTGTGCAGTGTTTTAACATGCAGTGGATTAGTATTAACCACTTTACCAGAGCAGTGTCTTTCTAAGAGCTTGGTGGTTTTTTGAAGGCTAAGCCCCAAATGAGTAGTATAGGAAAAGGAATGAAGTAGAGGAGGATAGGAGGTCAAAGTATGTGGTGGATGTTTCCGGGTAGCTCCTTCCCCCTGCCCCCATTAACTGTCCCCTCCAGCCACTTGGCACTTGATTTGTGGTTCTTTAGATAGACATATTGTTTCATTTACATATTGTTTTCATTTCTTCATTTTTTCAGAAGAAAGTAGCTTTCAGAGGAGGTTATATAAGGAGAAGGTGGTAGACTGGAGTTCATAGCGACTCAGCCTGTTTCTTGCTTAAAGACAGCTGAATTGAGTTTAAAGATAACCTCATTAATTTTAAATGACAGAAGCAAGTATGTGAATTTCTTTTATTGCAAAATAGTGTGAAGGGCTTTTTCAGTATGACCAACTTTTAAATTTATTTCTGGTTTTGTTTCCCCACCCTCCCGCTTTGTTGCTTTCGTCTAGATGCAGGTAGAAGTGTACTTTAACTGCAATCGGATGTTAGCAACTCCTTGATGTAAATGAACTGTATTGGCAAAGCTGTCCATACGCTGACCTAAGAGCCTATAGTGGCATACATAAATTGCATACAGTACTGTAGCTGTGGGAGTTTCTTATGTCTGGACTGGGATTCTCAGAAGGAAGAGAAACATCGGTGACGCTGTCCTGTACAGTGGTACCAGCCTAACTTATGGTCTGATCAGTTTTTACACCATCAAAAATGCTTTTAAACATGTCATATCACCAAATAATCGTTTTGTTCTGAGAAGTGACATAAACTGTACTGGCAAAGCAGCTTTTGCGGATGTCTCTGCTCATGTCAGCTAGATTTGACTGCGTTCGCAGGCTGTTCTTTTTATAGACCTGTCTGGAGAGAGAGGGAGTGTAGGAAGGATAATAACAGCTTTCATTTTAATGAAATTTAGTGAGGTGTTTGCAGTCTCCTTGATGCCTTCCTGTACAGGTATTACTTCACCAATGAATTAAATGACTGTTAAGCTAACTGATCTGCAGGTGTTCCTAAATTTTTGGATGTCTGTGGTGTTGATAGGTGTGTCTCACCTCACTATGCTGCTATTCATAAGAGAAACTGAGACAGTCCTCTAACTTTTTCCAATAGATTACAAAAATATGATGCAACTCGTCATGAGCGCTGTTTGGAGAGTAAAAAGGGTGAGCGAATGCTATGATGATGAATATTGCGGTGTGAAGCCATTAGGCAGGCTGACTTTAAACTAAAGGTTGGACTACTGACTGTATTTCAGGAGGATGAGTAGTATTTCTTTTGTAGTAGTAGTTCTGATTTCAGAGGTCTGGTATGGCTTTCAGGAAGAAAGTGCTGCTATTGTAAATGGGGGAATCAGGCGTAGATTTGTGATTGTATGATTGGGGGGGGAAATAGAATTTTCTTGTGGGGAGACCAAATATACTTCTAGTAAATTAATAAGAAAAAACAACCTTTCAGTAGTTTTATGCTTGGCTGCAAAACAGTGCTTAAACGGGGAAGTCAGGAGCTAACTAACCTTTTTTGTCCCTCTTTTATTGACAATATAGTATCTGTAAATACAGGTGTGATACTTTAAGATGTTGTTGCTTAAAAAATTGGTTGTGACAATTTGAATTTGAAAGTAAGGCTGCTCATGTCAATTAAAACGAGAGTGACCTTCAAATTTTGATGAAGAATCCTTAAATGAAACACCTACATTCTTTATTCTTTACTTAAACACAGGCAAACCAAATGAAAACTGAAAGAAATTATGTGTGCTGGCATTGGTGGATACACTGCTAGCACGGCATCAAAACAGAAGCAACATCCAAAATTAATACGTGAAATAAAACTTCTAACTTGTAAGCGTGAAGAAAGTAAATAACACTTCAAGATCTCTATTAACTCCCATTTTCTTCTTTTACCAGAAGGCTTATAATCTCTCTCATTTCTGTACAGAAACTTAATTTGAAAGCTGACAAAGACTGAACCTTTTGTTGCTATTAGAAATGAAATATATTCACTCCTTGGTATCTCAGGCAGCCAAGCATTTCTGTGACTTCAAATGATCTTTAAGTGTTAGAGAGTAGGCTCTGTATTTGTGTTTGGGATGCTCTTGTTCTCTCAAAGTCTGTGCTGTGTGCAGGGGCTTGGAATAAAAATAAGGACATAATGTTCATAAACACATAAATACTTTAAAAAGTTTTCTTTCTTAATTCTTGGTGCCCAGCTGTACCGGAGAGAGAGAGGTTATATTTTGGTAATCTGAAAACAGATCTGTTTCCATTATAGCTAAACAGTAATTTTAGAGACAATGCTGCTTGTGTAAAATCTAGAGACAAAAAATAGACTTCTGGTAGTCGTAAGACTTGCTTGTTTTTCATAGCTGCACTGTCACTCATAGGAAGGTTCGCAGTTTGTTTAATTAAAGCTTGTTCTGTAAACAGTGGAAAAAGTTCCTGTTTTTTTTACCTGATGATTCTTTTTATATCCTTTGAAAAGTGGCATGCCAAATTTGATGGGGAAAACTGACAGTGTGTTTTATATGTTTGCTTGTTTTCTGCACCTGAGGTTAGGAAGAAACTTCTTTAAGTAGCCATAATCTGGATTTACCAGATTTAAAATAAAAGTGAATCATTTCAGCACTTTTGACAGCGTGCATTTAACAGCACGTGTTGTGTGTAGCAAAGAGGTAGCAGCAAGTATATGGAGGGGTCCGTCAACAGCTGCCAAAACTGTATGCTGGATTTAAGCCATAGCTGTTAATCAGTTCTGCTATGAACGGGGAAAAAAAATGCATCAAAAGCCTTTAGGGTGTTGGGAGGGGAAATTCCTTCACTCTGCTAAACAGAAAAATATACTTTATTTAGTCATAGAGCAGCTTCTTAAGTTGCTTGAACTAGTGGAGTTGCCTTTAAACCATGTTTCACTTGTTGCAAATGTGCTAATAAAAACATTTTTTTCTGAAAATACCACTGAGGCCATCAGGATGGATTTATTATGTTTTAAACGAAGCTGCGAAGATTTAATCTAGTAAATTTTCTTTCTATGTTGCTTCAGAATGGAGAAAGGAGAACATGAACCAAAATTGATTTTGGATGCTTCTTTCAGGTTTTGCAAGTTCACTTTTCATATATTCCCCTCTGAAATATGTCTTTGGAATGCCAAGAAGATAACACTGCAGTATTTCTAAGTTATGGATTATGCAACATGGAAAATTACTGAGGCATGTTCTACTTGTGTGCTGTTGCTACCAAAGCATAAGTTGTGCTGGATTTAAAGTAGAAGTCTAGAAACGGGTACGTTGGTGGAACGCAAAGAAAATGTTTTCTTTCAGATTTATATAAGCTACCCATATTGCTGGACTTGCTCAAGGTTAGAGGGATGTATCTGGCAAAACCCCCACAGTGAGTCACAAACATTGTACTCTTGAGAAATGTTGGATTTCCATTTCAGGAAGTGGAATATAAATAACGATCTGTAATGAGACCGAGAATTCTTTAGTTCATATAAAATTTTAATAGTAGAAATTAGATTTACCCATGTTTTCAAGGCCCGGAATTAATCCAAGTTCAAGTCAGTAGTAGTTGTACAGGTTTCAAAATATTTTTTTTGTTTGTTTAATGTTTTTCTAGATGACTAATGGTAAAATAGTTGCAAAGATGGGAGATGGATTTAGTTATAGTGATTCTCTGATTTGGTACGTTGAAATTTTTGATTAGGGAATTGGAACAGGGGATAGGGGCTATAAAAAAAAAATAATAAATGGCCTAATACATACCAGTATTTCTCATTTATTCTTGAATCAGTAGAAGCTGGGGTTTTGTTAGGAAACTATTCCACATAGACTGAAAATTAAAGCTACTCTTGGGTCCTGTAAGGAATGGCTGCCTGTTGGTAGTCAAAATGTTGCTTGTATTGCATTGTGATTTAAAGAAATCTCTGGATTTTCTGATACAGATCACATCTCCAGAAAAACACCTATTATGCTGTGGTGTGTAGCCGTTGAATCACACCCATGAGCTTGCATATTTGCTTGAGTGCTGCTAGGAGTGGTATTATTTCACATGAGAGAGACACCTTAAACTTTTCAAATAAATTTTGCAGATAGAATATTGATTCTTCTGGTTTTCTACCTAAACTTACTCTAAAATGTGCCCTCAATATGAGAATAAACCTGATTACAAGTATTTGCATATTTCTGTTAGTTTGGAAGGGGACAAGTCAGAATTTCCCGGTTATTACTACAGTATCTTGAAAGATGTCTACAAAAAGGAGATTTCTGGCTTATGTTTGTGGAGATAACTGGTGACATTTGATGAGTTAAAGGGTTTTAATTCTTATTATTCTGTATTGTCACAGCCTTGGCATTTCTGCTGCTGCATATAACTTTCTCATAGTATAAGAGAAAACCAATTTGACAGCCGCAAAATTAGAAGAAAGATGCCATGCCTCCTACGATACGTGGTTTCGTTAGGCATCTGCAGGGGAAAACTTGCACTATATGTTCAGACTGAAGGAAGAGAGCGTGGACCACGTAAGAAGTTGGGAAATGGGATCTTATAGCTAGTGGAAAAGATAAACTCGCTCCTGAAAGAGGATGACATTGTTAGTGAATAGTACTACTGCTTGCTTTCAAAATGAGTAATAGTACAAAACTAACTTAATTGACAATACTGGCTTTCAATGCCTTCTCAGCCTTCTACAGATTCCTTGTTTTGCTGCAACAGTGGCTGGAGGGGAATCTTAATGAAGGAGAATCCTAAATTAGTACCAAAATATGCAAGGAGGAATGTTGCCAGTATCTCTCTTAGTCCTGACCCTCCTTGCGTTTTTCATGTTCTGTTCAGCAGTTATGCTGTCAGGGATGGTAACTGATTGACGGCTGCGCTTTGCGTATTGGACAAGTGTGTGATGGAAAAAACCTGGTCTTTGTGACTTTGAAAGAGACCCGATTTGTGCTGGGTGGAATATATGCAATTTCATGCTGTTTTTTAAAATGCAGGATTTAATTGAAAGAAGTAATGCCAGCTCACTTGTGTAGCAAATAGGAAGGAAGTAAACATTGTAAAATAAATATGCAGATATATTCTTGTTTTCTAGGCTTATTAACTTGCTGCAGTATGTTGACGGTCCCGCCTAGTATTAGCAAAGCTATCAATCCTAGTGAATCTTGTTTAGACAAATTTTTTTGGCTATTCTTTTCCATTGTCTCAACTCAAAGAAGCTAAAGAGTAATGATATTGTGGGAGAAAAATTAGGAAAAGTTCAATATTATACTGTAATTAAATATCGAGTTAACACATCTCAACGGAAGACAAAGTACTGGCAAGTACTGCCAAGTTCAAAGACTTAGCACTGTCGTTGCTGCTACTGACCCAATGATAAAGGCCTTTCTTATGGCAACTTCCCTACATTTGGTAGTTTTAGGAGGCTTAGCTGGAATTTCTATAGTATTGAAATACTTTGTTGTATGTGTTTCTTACTTCCATCATTCTCCCAGGTGCAAGACTTTCTAAGGTGAACCACCTGAGTAAACAGAGCTCTTGAAATGCCCATATCTGTCTCCACTGAAAAGACTACGCTACATCCTACAAGTACATTTTTTGATGTGCACAATGTTGGTGGTACTTACAGATGTGCTTAGAAATATTTTAAACGCATCAAAGTACATAGAACAGACTTTCTTGCAATTTCTCTACATACAAGCTTCAGGCTGACTAAAAACTTTTAGTGGCCAGTTAATTTCAAAGGATACGCAAGGATTTTTTGTAAGTACTTGTAATAAGGATTCTTGAACTCTAAGGTGTGATTACACCAGTCTTTAAAAAACACGGTATTGTTAAGAAAAGGGTGTGTACACAGTTTTTATGGGGTATCTAAATGAGGCCTGAAAAGATAGCCTTCTTCAGTCCTGACCTTGTAAATTGCTTTAGCTTGCAGTCTTGTTATTTTAATTAAGAGACTTTTCTAATGCTGGAAGTTGGTCATATGAACTACATGCCTTGCTCAGATGCTTTCCAGCAGTCAAACAGTAGTTGTGAGTATATAAATTGTATATGTATTGGCTGGCATCTACCATCTATCACCTTAACCTCTGAGCTCCTCTCTTCACAAAAACTGTCTTCAAAAGAGTGTGTTTTCCCTCTGCTTCCATAGTCCATTGTGGATATTGAGGGCCATGACCTGCAAGGTTTATAATAAGGTGCTTAAAGCATGTAGCTTGTTTTCATGGTCTTGCTTTATAAAAAATGTTGGAAAAATAAAGATTTGATTTTCTCTGAAAGAGACAGTGAGATACTTTATCCCAAACAAAATATGTAATTCATGCTGTCCAAGGGAACTTAGAGGTCATTAAAGATCATTAGTCAAATGTCTTAAACTTCTTGGCTTTCCTTGTCTTGAAAATATTTTCACGTCACTGTGATGTGTCTAAAAATAGTGAACATATCCTCATATTTTTGTGCAGCTCCAAACAAAAATGCATCCTGTTGATTGTGTAAAAACATCTAATGGATATCTACTTTAAAAAAAAAAACAAAACTGTTTGGTTTTTTTGAAGATTAAGGATGGGGTCACTGGTCAGGAAGAGAGATGTTTGCAGAGAGGAACTCTCAAATTTTTTGGAACCAAAGACCTATCTTTTGAGAAGGATGAATTATTTTATTCTGTTCTTTAAGTTTACATGAGCCTCAGAGTACCATGTAATCCAAATGGGAAAATAATGTAATGGAAGTTATTTTCTCATAGCATTTTCTACCTGAAAACAAATGGGAATGATGCATGCTTGTCTTTTCCAGGGGAGAAACCCAGAAGTCTAGGGGTCTAAGATGCTTAGACCAAGCACAGCTCATTACAGGAGTGTGGATGTGTTCTAGAAGCTGTAACTTGCCTTAGGGTATGTTTGTACTCAATCATATACTTAGGGCTTCATCTTTGCTCAAATCATGTTTGTTTGGTGTCAAAACCCCCAAATTCCACATTTATTAATGTAGATATATTTAATTCCCCCCTCCTCCATTTTATAAAGGCCTCATTTCTTGTTTGACTTCATCTTACATGAATAAAAACAGTTAATGCATTATATTTGGTAACAAGTACTACAGAAAGTGTAAAAGTGTGGATTCATTTTTTTTCTTGATGAATGTATAAGCCAAATAATGGCATTGTCAAGAACTGACTATCAGATATGCGTCGTGATTGAGGAAGACTGGGACATGACTGGTGGCAGTGAGCAAAAGATGTAAGTCTGAATCATTCTGGAAGGCTGACCATAGTATCAGGATGGGCACAGGCTTGTGATGAGGCGTTAAGAGTTGCACTGGAATCTTAGTGTTGGAAGACTGCCGGTATGTGTTGTAGAGTAGTGAGGAAGGTGAAATGAACAGTCCTAACAACACATTTCAGTATATCAAACCGTGTCTATTACAGTGTGTGAATTTGACACCCCTGTTGGAACAGCATGCGGGGAGAGATACAAATTTCTGTTGAGTAAACAAAAAATGACCACTGATTCTTGTCTCACTTGAATCAGCTGCTATCAAAGATAGTGCCGCTGATCTGTAATCCTTCCTAAAGGTAGTCTTCAAGGGTTTGTCTAGCTCTTACTCAACCTAGCTTATCTTACAACTATTCACTTCTCGCCTTCTCATCATGACCCTTTACCTGCTTTGACTCAGTAACTTAGCATTTGCTATAACCTAGCTAATCGTGCTTGTAAGCTGTCTCTGAACTCATCCTTTGGAGCTTGAAATTAAAAGAGGTACCTGCAGGAAGGATTAAATTTTGGATGCATAGCTGTTATGTTTGCATAACTTAGGGGAAGGAAAGAAGGAGTTGTGATGGTTGTGATGACTTGCAAGTGTTTTCTGGCCTGGAATTCAGAAAACCCTAGAGATGACAGTGGTGGAAAAAAAGATGTTTATAGAATTAACAAAAAAGGGGAAGGAAGACCAAATGGAATCAGAATATTCAGAAAACATGTTTCTAATGAGATTGCTGCATAGAGAAAGTTTCTTGCAGGAGGACATCAGAAACCACGCTGACTCACTTGCTGCTTGGTTGCACAAGGTGGCCAAAGATGCGCTGTAGAGGAAACTGGTGTGTGCATGTGATCGCGGAGGATGTGCCAGTTGATGCGGTGGTAATCGTTTTGGCTCTTAATTTCTCTGATTCAGTTTTACAGCACAGCTGTTGTGTGGGACTGGCTCCTGTGTGCGACTGTTGCAATATTTATGAAGTGCAAATGAATAGGATTCGTCTTTGTTTGCGGCAAGGCAGGTTAGGGATAATAAATGGTAATTGTTTGGTAATGAGAGAGGTGTCACTTCCCAAATGAGCTTAAGCTAGGCTTTTCTTTTAAGCAATTGCAGTCTTTTGTTTGCTACAGTAAATGACAACTTTTACATAACAGAAAAAGATGGTGTACAGAAATTATACTAACACTGCATAAATCTGTTCAAGTATGATGTCATTCAGTTCCCTAAATGGGTTTTCTCCTTAACTAACACAGCAGCTGGGAAGTTGGGAAGTGTGATACCACAGCATACTGGCCTCCCAGAAAGTGCAATGCTGCAGGTTTCTCCCTGCCTGCACCTCTTGAAGCTTTTGCCTGTAGTAAAAGTTGTTATTTTTAAATAAACCAAACAAAAACATTTGGGGTTTTTCAGATCATAGTGAAACTTGGGAAAAAATGGGATAATATGTTTCTTTTAGAAGTACTAATTCTGTGTAGTGGGACTCACCACTCAATACCTATGCAAAGGATAAACATTATGCTCTTAATGTCAGTATTTTTAAAGCTGGATTCACTGTGCACACTACTTAATGCTGAAAAACGAGTTTAATACAGGAAATCCTGTTTGGGTGCCGCTGGGAGGATGACAAAGGAGCAGATTTCAGAAACAAACTTATTTGGCAGAACCAACAGCTGTTTTTGAGCCCTGTTGGCAGACACTGATAGCTCTGTCTGTCTGGGTTGGTTTTTTTTGTTCGTGTCGTAGCTTCAGTTTTCCTGCTACCTTTCTTGTATTGCCTTTTTTCCTTTTGGATACCATTTTTAATAGGTACTCCACTGCACAATTACGGAACTACCTCTTTACACTGCAGACCACAGACTCTTAGGAAATTAGAATAGTGTTATTGAACAACTCTGAGCGGGCATTTTCCTTTCTGTACTCGTGCCGGGGTGTGGTTGTTGGCTGCATTGATCAGGGTATATGAAGGAGAAGGCATGGAGAAGGCTGAAGTTCTGTTGAAATGATGCTGGAGAATACTGCATGCCTGGTAGATAGGTCTAAAAATGACTACCCAGAAGACATTCAAGGGAACCACCTGAACGATTTGAACTCTGTTAGAGACTTGGATTTTGCTGCTTTTTCCCCAAGCCTTTGCTTTCGGGAGTGGTGGGGGGGAATCCCTGATTAGCAGAAGCCTGTGGTCTAGTAGCACGAATTGTGGGGACACCACAAGGTAAACCAAATAAATTCATAATAGGAAAATGTTAATTGTCAGTAAGTGCTTCAGGCAGGGGACTGGGATCTGAGCAGATTCTCTGGCTTGAAGTCATAGATCGGGTACTGTTCTATACTAGTGAGTATAGAAGTTGTAGGTATGCGATGGTATGTGGTCTCCTGGCGGTTCTGCATTTCAAACCAATGTACACTGCGAGTTCCAGCTTTTCCTCTTTTTCTGGAACGTTTTGAGGTATTTGGCATGATTTGGTTACAGTCCAGTTTTTTGCCATGAAGATGTTCAATGATAGTTGACAACTGTACTTGGTGTAGGTTATCTTGTTCTCTAGTTTGAAAGAATCTCATAAGCTAGTAAGGTCTCTATACTTGCCTAGATCAACTGGTGTCTGGATTTCGTAACTGACTGAATTATATTCTTTCTAAATTTCTCACTTTGGATTGAAAAACTCAGTGCTTATAACAAATCAGAGCTTTTATTAGCAGCTTAGTATTTTAAATATAACTTTATTTATCTGTACTAGCTTTTATAAGTTTATTATTGCATGTCTAGTCTCATTTGGAGGCACAGAATTATGACTTTGCAGCTTCATCTCCCCTTTTCTCTTTCAAAGGAATCTGTTTATAATTCAACAAAGCAAACAACTTGCCAACGTTGATTTTTTTGGTTTTTTTTTTGGGCTGTGTAGCGGCTGTGAAGCATGAGAACTACAGAGCTGAGGAAATACTTAAAAGTTGCTATGCTCTTAACTTCAATTGGTTTTGCACTTCTGGCTTCTTATGAATGAGAGGACTAAATTGAAATCTTCATTTACAGTAAATACATTCAATAGGAAAAAAATTAAAAGATAAATTGGGGAAGTATTTTTTCATCTTTAAAGAAAATACTGAGGACTTTGCTGTCTTGTTGACTGTGATGGGTTTATTGAATGCTGAGCTGTGCTGGGGTTATTCGTGAGGAGACCGTGCTTCCCTTGTTACTTCAAGTGCTGATCAAAAAGGATGCATCTGAGAGTAAGTTGGTTTGGTTTTAGTTTTGGTTGAACAAATCTTGCCAACTAATGTTTAAACTCCGGTTAGTGAATGAATTGATACTAAGTACTATTCTTCTGTGCCTGTGTTCAGAAAGCTAATTGTTATGTGGGTAGATTCATTTTTTTTTTCTCAGTAGTGGAGGCCTGCCCAGTTACTTAGTTTTTTCCAGATCCGTTCCTCTAACTTTCGTTTTTCTTAACCTAGCTAAGTGTCTTCAGTGTGCATTAAGCGAGGAAACAGGAGTTTAACACAACTGTGACCAGTTCTAAATTCTTCTGAGTCACCTTGAATAAGCTCAGCGTTGGTGGGAGAAACAATGGTTTGTACCACCCAAATTGAGCAACAAGCCATCACTGTGTGAGGTTTCTGAGAAATCCAAGCTGTCTTGGTCTCCAGAAGATGGAGCTTTAATTGTACCTTCTGAAATGCTGCTTGCCCTTATTTATCTTTTCAAAAATCTGGTCAAGATTTTCTGTCTTGCATTATTCCAACTTTTGAACTAAAAGAACATGGTCTGCTTTCATAAATGAGTGAACTTCTATATTAGATGTCTTGCAGCATTGGTGTCAGTTCAGAGCTGCAGGAAAAGGAGAATAAAATGCTTTGCACCCAGAGTGAATCTTGACACTGGCAGTTGATGAGTACTGAGAAAAAGAAAAAGAGGGCATTTTAAGCTTAAAATTGTTCTCATTAGAAGAATCTTTTAATAGGTATTGTCAAGTGGAAAAAAACCCACTTATAGGCCTTAGGCTCAGTGTTGCTAGCTCTGTTTTATACAGTGAAGTTTTTGCTTCTCTTTCAGCTGTTTTAATTCAGTAATCTGTGTAGTCTATGCAACTCTGTTTTTGCTGACAGTATTGGGTAGGCACAGTTTATTTAAAATGAAGCCTTTTGAAAATTTAATGTCAAGAAGAGTTCACTCACCTATTTGTAACTCATGGCTCTCAGGGTGTAGGTGAAGGCTGAATAAGGATTCTGTCTCGGTGGTGTGCAAGAACTACAATTTCTCTGATTCACCTCTTGGAAGAAAATGATCTATGGTTAATCTCGTCGCCTTCCTCCTCCTAATTCAGGTGCCGAAAGGTAGGAAGGATAATAGGGAAGGATGTGTGCCAGAGCTGAGATGACTATCAAAGATAGATTGAAGGGAACTCAACTTACTGGTTTGAGAGTCCTGAAACCAATTACCATGCCTGGGCTGGTACCAAAGAATGAGGAACTGGGGATACCACTCTCCTTAGTAATATTGACTTCATAAGTGTCAAATTGATACTTGAATGTAATCCCAAGTGTCTGTCACTCATTCACCTGAATGTCCCATTTCTTTAGCTGGAAACAAGTAGTTTAGCTTGGGGCAGACGGTGGGCAGGGACTCGTGAAAAGTGGGTGGTATCACTCACCAGAAGGCAGTGTTCCGCTTGGTGAGTTATACAAACTTCTTAACAAATCTGTTAAATTATGGTTACTATTCCAAACAGTAAACTATGCAGCTGTAAATTCTTGAGCTGTGAAACGTCCCTCTCTGAAGCAGGGAACTTGTCTGCCTACACTACTAGGTGTTTTCCAATAAAGTGTATAAAGTTCTAATAAAGCTTGTATTAAAAGCAAAATTAAGAAAGAATATGGAATTTTGATCTTGCTGTTTAAGTTACAAGCCTGTAAGAATTGTTTGCGTGGGTGAGCATCTGTGAATTGTAATAGTTTGTATATGTAATTTGTAGTATAAGTATTACCAAATCTAAGCAATCAGTAATCACGTGATGGACCTCAACTGTGAAATTGGCTTATTAATGAAATGAGAAGAGAGTTTGTTTTTCTAACATAATACACTTGAGCCTTGTTTTAGGACTGAAACAGAAGAACCCCCTGGGTGGCTGAATCTATCTTTTGCAGTTGCAGACTGTTACGCAGCATGGCGTTTCCTAAACTGTTTGTATTCCTTCCCAAATTTCCATTGCAGTGGTGCTCGTGTTACTAGGTCAGCTTTTTCTTCAAATAGTCTTCTGTATATTCTATTTAACTTTATTCCTAGAGACCTACAATTGCCCATGACCTCTTGTGTTGCCTTAGCATAGCCAGCTTTCTGGGAATCCTTGCTTGCAGAACAGACTTTTTTTTTCTGCAGCTCGTCTGGTTTTGAATCAATTTGAAGGAAACGTCTAGGTGGGGTCTCAAAAGCAGTTTGTAGAAAGGCTTAAATAGATCTGCTCTTATAGGATTTACTTCTCTTATGAATATGTTAATGGACCCTCAAAACTGTCGTGTTATCAAGTAGCATGCAAGTATTTTTTATTCATATATATTTTTGCATCATGTATAACTAATATTTTTTTACTGTGATTAAAATCCATTTGACTATGTACACTTCTTTGTTCATCCCCTGACTGTACTCTCCCAATTCGGTACCTTTAGCAGATTTTTTTTTTCATAGGCATAAATTTTGGAAAAAGTTTAATAATGAAAAGATTGGCTTTAAAATGATCTGAGAAAGATATTCCGGTAGTACCTTTCTATAATACTTTGCTGTTTTCATTTTTAACTGTATCATTGCTTTCTGTGTTTCTCAATAAATAGGTACATTCTCTCTCTCTTCGAGTTTTCTATGTGGCACTGTATTCAATGTGTTCTTCATTAAAACAGTCTAATCTTTCTGGATCCTGTCTTAAGAAAGCAAAAAAAAAAAAACCCCAACAAACCTCAAATGTAACCAAAACGTAACTAAAAATGTGCTTTTGCTTATATCCTTGCCTGTGTGTTGTTATGACTTATATTTTTCATTCTGTAACCTTTAGATTTGTTCAGAAACCTTGTATGTTGGCAAGCCTGGTTTCTTACATGTCCTGTTTAAATGAAGCTCCTGCAGGTGCTCTGTGGCTCAGTGTGTATGTGCCCATCACTGGACAGATACACTGGAAATCCCAGCATGAGTGAGCTCCTGTGCTTCAGTATTACGGGCTGAAAATGATCCAGCCCTCTGATTTAGTGCATTAACCTTTTTTGCCTTTTGCTTGCATTTTGTGTATGGTAGTTTACACTTCCATATCTTTTTTTCCCATTAACAATTGTTGTTTTGCCTCTTACATATAGTGTTATGTTTTATTCTTTTCTACAGGTAAAGATACAGTTCATTTTGAAGACTATGATACCTGGTCTGCAATAACATATGTTTCAGAACAGCCTTGTTTCTTCTTTTTTTACTGTCTGTTAAGATGCTTGAAGAAGCTTTGGATGCTTAACTTGCCTTGCAAGCTTCAGCTCTGATTTGTGACGATTCCACTTTCTATCACTGCATCCTGGTGTAAAACTGTGGCTGCTGTTACGGAGCAAGTGACACAGTATTGAGAATACACGCAGGCTGCTCCTGCAGCCAAGAAAGAGGAGACGAGTGCTTGGGAGTGTGGTGAGGTAGTAAAGATACATAGTTTTCAAACACTCCTCTCCAGATTTGCTGTCATTGTTTAAGACATTACTATGGCAGAATCAGTGCTTAAACTGCACTGGTAATGTCTGAGCAGTGAAACATCTGCAAATGGATGTAAACAAGTGCAGTCTGAAAGTAAAGCAATTTTGCCGAAAGAGGGGAGTGAAAGCAGTGTTTCTCATTTTGTTCTTGGTATCCAACAAGCTCACTGCCTTCATCTCAGGGATAAATGAATGATCAGACTACATCTGTATATGCCTTGGGTGATTGCAGATCAAATTTTTGAACACACTGCATTGATTGTGTCAGTGTTTCTTTCAAAACGGTTGTCATCTAGAATGCATAGGCAACTTGATGCCAGTGTCACGTAACAAATTGATGCCAGTGTCACGTAACAAATTGATGCCAGTGTCACGTAACAAATACTGTATGCTAAGCATTGATGATGCCAGATAAGGAGAAAAGTGTAGACCTGTTGACACAAATATTCGATTTTGTGTAAAATGATTTCTGAGTTATTTTTGCTAGTTCACCTGGTGATTCTCCAGCTTCTGGCTGGGCAGGGAAAAAATCCAGCAGTATGAGTTGCTCGTTAAAATGATGGTTATCCTTGAAGAAATTGAAAAAAAAATTCAAACACTTTATGTTGAAAAAAGTTGATTAACCTTATCTCAATTAACCAAGTGAATGCAATGCATCTGTAGTTCTTAGGGTTCCAGGCTTAGTGCAAAACCTTGAGTTAGTTGAGCGGGCAGATATCCTTTCTATGGAGGATGTTGATCAACCTTTGTCCAACCACCTTTCCTCAAAGCGTGCTTCTGCACAAAACCAGCAAATATTAAATCCTAACATTCTGCACTTGCAAATCTGTATGCCGGAAGAGAAATGGGAATAGTAAAATTTGAAGATCTGCAAAAGTCTTTTCAGAAGATAATGTCTCTTCTGCTCAAAAATAAAGAAAATAAGTTTATTTTTCAGAGATGAGGAGTGAAAGAAGCAATTTTTGTTCTCATTCTGGAATAAAAGGTTTTCTTTTTCATCTTAATAGCCCAAAATTATTGAATGTGCAGCTGTTGTTAAATGATAACTGTCCTTAAAATATAGAAGTTGCAAACACTCATTTACCACAAATCCAGTGAAAGGTTCTAGGGCTATAACCGTCTGTATATTTTGTGCAGTGTTTCGGCATTCAAATCACAGATGCAAGCACAAAGTAAATTTGACCTTAAATGTTGGTGGTGTTTGAAAAAATATGAAGCGATACATGACTTTTTTTTTTAAAAGCAGTATCAATAAAAATATCTAAATGTAAAAGGTTGTACACAAACATTTGCATAGCAAGTATCTGGGGATTGAGAGTCATGCAGAGGAAAGAAGGAGGGAAAGCTGTGGCTGCCCTAATTTGCTGGTACTGTGATACATTTTAGAAATGAAAAGTAGAGAGAACAGTATAGGTCATGATCTTTCCTCAGCGTATCTTTGCCATGGTGGAAATGCTCGGATGAGTTGTACTGCTATAGCTGTTCTTCCAAAGAGCTTGTTTTGCTGGGAAGAAGGGGATATTTCCTTACACAGTAAGGAAAGTGCTTCCTCTTACCCCCGTATCTCTGTGTTTGTGCTGCAGCTGAGTTGCCGCTCAAAATAGAAAGAAGAATGAGCTCTCTTTTTTGTCAAAATGGTAATGGTTTTTGTTGTCAATAGCTCATACTTAGAGATCAATGCATATGGTATGTAATTTTGCCTGTTTTACCACAATATGTGTTAGAGTAGGAAAAAAAATCAAAACTGGAGGAGGAGGAGTTGATTTCTACTAGGACACAAGAAATGCCTACATGAAAATCTTCTGTCCAGAAGTCACCTGGCAGCTTTAGATTTGGACAGCTGGAAATATTTCTTTCTAGTGAGAATGTTGTGCATGGCCTTGTTACAGGGAATAGTCATGCAAAAAGACTTCTAGATATTCAGCTCAGTCATGTTAAGTATGATACCTAATACAGATAGTAAATTGAGTGCTGCTATAGCTTATCTGGTTTTCAGTTTAAGAAGACCTAGTAAACTGTTACTGTGCATTGAACATATGATAAAGAAATAATGTTGCTTTTTCCCCTGGTCTCATACAACTTCTGTCAACTTGATTTGATACTAGAAAAATACCTCTTTGTTATTGTGTGGTGTACGTTGCTTCGTTAACTTTGTAGTGTTCTTTTCTTGCCATGACATCTTTTTTTAATTGGTGAAATGCGTGCAATGGGCAGTTGGGGGAAAAAAAAAATAGACCTAAAGAATGCAGTTTTGAAAGTCTGTCCAGGGTTTTTTTCCAAAAATAAGACAATACATTTTTCAGGAAAAAGATAAGTAGCAGGTAAGTATTACATTAAGATAACTTTCTAGTGTCATGATTCTTGACACATTGTTGTAAAAGTTGCTGTGTTTGACTACACTGTTGTCAAACTGTTTCAAGTCATTGAAATCCTTTAATTGTTTAAGAAGACTTGGAAAAATACAATCCTTTCTGAAAAATGATTTGAGAACTTAATAATCCGTGTTGCATCATGTAAGTGTGTGTAGCATATCCTCTTACTAGCTAGTAAGGGACTTAGCCTGTTTTCAGATGGTTTTTTTTGTTATAGTTCCAGATGTTTGTAGACTTGTGTGGTTCAACACAAAAATGATTTTCAAACGGTTCTGGCCATGACTAAGAGGGAACTGGATCATCAGTAGTCTGGGGCCATACGGATTGGTGCAGAGCTTATTTAGTTTTGAACCTAGACTTGTTCCTCGATTTGTCAGAGGGATGAATGTGTGTGGAGGCAGCACCATTTGCTGTAAACAGTCTCTAATGCATTTCTTTAATAAAAACATGCAAGTTTGTTACCTGAAAAATAGTGTAAGGCACTTGGTGAATACTGAGTTTGGCTTTGTTACTCCTGATGGAAGTCACATTCTTCTGCTAGACACAAAGGAGGAGTCCCTAATTGATGCTGGAAGTTTGTAGCACTATTCATTGGAAAAATAGGGTTTTCCTGTTAGCAAGCACAAAAGAGAAAGTTTCCTCCAACATAATGTGTGTAAACTTTTGAGATTAAAAAGCAACAGAGTTGTGTTCTTAGCTGTTGTTCATTTGTTCATAACAACTCCACTAAATTTTAAGCACGTTCTAGTTTCTATTGGGTTGTGCCTTCACTCTGTCAAAAACGCTTACAGCTTTCATTCTGATCGCAAATTGTTTCTTCCTTAAGTGCCTCTGACAATCCTTCTCCCTACACCCATTTTTAGTTTGTTTTTTTTTTTTCTTTTTCTGAGGGCATGCCTACATTTAAAGTCCATGTAGACAACCAAAACTTAACTCTAAATTTCCCACAATGGTACGAAGCTCGGTATGGACAAACCACCCAAGACTGTATGTAGCTTGTCAGGAATATGTATCTATCTACCTTATATACATTTATACAAATAAAAAGCTATATGTATATTAATTTTAGGCTGTATAGGACAAGTACAGTCTTGGTGAGTTCCGGTGTTCCTGACTGTGGAGCCTGCTGTGATGTACTTGCCTGCCTGACAGACTGTGTATTGGAGATGTACCGTGAAAGATGGAAACATTTTTTTCTGCACGGTGCAGTTTCTCTGTGGGTGCCAGTGTTGAGGCTCGGCACGCACCCCTACTGTAGTAGCCTGGCTGGTAGAAGCTGTTGGGAAGAATGAGCTAGAAGAGACCTCGGCACGGAGTCTATGAGTCTTTGGAGAAGGAAAGAGTTGCTCTTCTCCCAAAGCAGAACAGCCAAGCAAAGCTCCTTTGCAACCAGCAGCTCCCGAGTATCATGGGGAGCAGCCAGATCCCAGTGGCAGGCTTACTACATAGCCAGTGTGGTACTGTTGTCTTAATACACGTTCTCAAGAGAAACTTAAATTATACTTTTATGAGCAAAAGGTACTGATGAAATATTTGAGTGTTTCTAATGTAATTTAACTGATAATAATGCTAATTTGGGTTAGTGGATGGTATAAATGTAATTGGTATCATCAAGGAAAAAAGGTACATCAGAGAGGAAATCTTTGACGTGAATCAGTGAAGTTTCATTAGCTGATGAGCATCGGTAGTGACTTTCTCCTTCTTCCCGTCTTTGTTTGTGGATCCCCTACTGCTCACGACTCTGGGATCCATCCTTGTCTCCTTGAGGTGCAGTTTGATAAACCGGTGCTGAAGGCACTTGGATTTCCTCATCCTCCCCTTTGCGTGTCTCCCTTTTTCTTTTAGTTATTTGGGGTTGAGCTCAAAGTACTGGGTACCTACAGATTGGTTTGGAGTGTGATATATTGTAAATCCTTCCTAAACTCATGCTCCTAATAAAATGTTGTCCTATCTTGGCTGACTGGTAATACAGGCTTTCGTACTGTATTTCTTCTATGTACTCCCTGAAAATTTGAGGTATGATTAAAATACAAGTAAATATGTATGTCCAGCTACAAAAATCTTAATGAAAGCTCAGATTTAGTCTTCCCCATAGATGCTTTAAAGTGTCACTGGATGTACAGAATACCGTAACTCCATAATGTGATAAATGAATGTTAAAATACAAAACTGCTTCAACTGTTTAGTGGCTTCTGTCATGTCTGTTCAGGTTTGTCTTATGTCAAGAAGCTAGAGTATATGAGAGGTGACTTGCATTAACTATTGTATTTCTCTTCTGTTCACCTTTCTGTTCCTTTATTTTTTTAAGATGGTGATCCTCTCAATTCAAAGAAAAGAAAAAAAAAAGTGCACCTTGACCCTTACTTCTAATCTTCTCATGTAACCGATAGACTGCTGAAACAATAGCAGTCACATCTGATACAACAACATCTTATTTATAGATGGAAGCAGCTGCATCCTCTGTCTTTGCATGCAAGAAGCCCTATTTGTTTTCAAGTCACCAGGTTAATGAGACTGTGGGAAAACAAAGGCCTACTATAAAAGCATTATTAAAGATAATTATTTAACAGAAAAAGGAAGGGAGTGTGTGGTATGACTTGCTCTTAAACGTGAGTTAGATGTGGTGTAATGTAGGAGTTGTCAGCACTGACAGTTTAAGGTGTAGTACAGCCTTGAGTTTACTCGTGGGTTCTTATATCACATTTATGTTTGGCTACATCAAAAACATCTGTTTCCATAGGCCTGCAATTGCTGATGACTGAGGGTTGAACATTGAATAAGTTCAGTATGCAGGGCAAGTCCCTGACCTGTTATACTCCTTTTCCACCACTGAATGCTCTCTGCTCATACTCTCCCCCCAGGTGGGTTATCTGCCTGGGATGCCCTGAAACACAGCGTGGTTTATCAGCAGATACTTCTGTACCGTCCTCAGCGGGTCACTGGGGCAGGGCATTGCGGAGGACGCAGCAGGGAGTGGGTGGCACTGCCTGGGTGGTACAGTTTCTTCAGCTAGGAAATGCTTCTCTGGCATCTGTGACCAGCTGGCCGGCCTCTGAAACTGGAGTGTGGAATTTGGGAGCTGTAATAGGTTGTTAATCTCTCTGTTGTTATCCTCATTTTTCCCCTTGGTTGGATGCCCTAGATGGAAGGAAGAATTTCTGTCTTCATGTGAGCACTGTCCCAGGCTTATGGAGAGATCTGGAGCGTATTACGGGTCCCTGAAAGTCTGTGAATGGAGTAGCTGGGACCTCTTTCGCCGTCAGGCATTGGTCAGGTGTCAGTTTAAAGACCGTAGCCTGTGACGCAGGGAATACAGCTCAGTCCGGCATGCCCTCCCCTGTGTAGCACATGGTCTTAGGAGCTTCAAGGTGTTTGCCATCTAGTTTGTGCTGTGCGAATAAAAAAAAAAAAAAATTGCTAAATGGGAAATACTAGGTGATAGGAACATTAAGAGTGAGTATTTTCTTTTTTTCAGTGCAAACTCAAGTGACAGCAGTGCTAGGTTGGTTTAAAGTTTTTCATGTGAAATACTCTTTATATTAAGAGTATTTATTTAAAATTTGTGCAAGTGGAAGTCTGACTAAATAATCAAGAGTGTGTTAAGATCAGTCTGAGTTTCTCTACAACATATGGGAACTTCTCTGGCGTCTTCTGTAGCATACCTGTAATTTATAGTGAATGCATCTTTTGAAAGTTATCTGGTCCTGGTGTGAAGTGATAGGATTTGCTGAATCCTTTGGGTAAGAGGGCTGAATGTTTGTTTTTCACAATCTCCAAGAACAACAACAGAGACTTCAATAGCTCCTGAAATGTCTAGTTTGAATTGTCTTGTGCCAGGTTCCGGGTTACTGAATTTCACTGTACTGTCTTCTGTTGAGCTGGAATTTGGCAGTCTGACCTGTGATGCTTGCTTGCAGGTGGTTGTCAAGTATGGGTACCTTAGAGCTTTCTTTTGTTCAGCTAGGATGAACTCATCAGCTGTTTCTTTTTTTTTTTTTAAAGCTTAATAGAAGGCTTCTGTTCTAGATCTGATATTTGTTGTTTTTCCTTCACTTTAAAGTGATTATAACAGTTTTTGGGAGAGAATCCCATATCTAAATTGTGGAATATGCTGAGTAAATATTGTTTCTACGATTAGGGTTTTAGACTTTATTTCCAAATTTCAACTAAAATTTGGTTTTAGTTTTCTGATTTGAAACATTATACTGTTCCAAGGTATGGGATTTTTTTTCTGGGTGGGTGAGAGTCAGGTAAGGGTTTTTGGTTTTGGTTTTTTTTTTTTTGATCTGTTCTTGGTCTTTAAATGTAATTAAAAACAAAGGACTTATTTTACTGGTCAACTTGTTACTTGGCTTATGTTGTAATGTGTTTAAAGTAATTTTGGCTCTTGATTTACCTCATCTAGAGAGTTTGGTTTCTTAAATGAGACATTTATATTAAAAGTCAGCAAGGTAATATCTTTTTCCTCTGGAATGTATTTTTATTTTTAGAAGGAGACACTATTAGGGAGATGTTTTGCACTGTTTAGGTCTCTTGACCCTTCTTATCTTGTTGAAAATCTAACTTCAGTAATCTTTTAGTGTTAGACTGCTTTGTTGCATGGATTCTTTGGTAAATAGATTAATCTCTGGGTCTTGTGACTGTATTAATCTTGCTCTGCTGCTTAGGTTTGCTGAGAGATTTCTTATAATTAGGATGTCTTTGTGCTTGGTCTCAAAACAGTTACTGTTTTTTCCTGAGACTCTAATGGTGAAGTAGGAAACAGTGGAGATGTCCAGATGTATTAGCAGTAAGAGGTTGTTTGGTTACTTCTGCTTTTTGTGTTGCATAAAAAGTGGATAAATATTTCGGTAGTTTTTGCAAGATACTGACCTGAAACAGAACCTTCTAAAACTGTATTAACTGTGGGATTTAGTGTTGATATATTTATGTAGGAGATGTTAAAAGTAAAAGGCAAAATTCTCTTAAAAAGTGCGGGCACATTATTGCATCTTCTGATACTTCACTAGAGGTACTTGTAAACTGAACTACCGCAAGGCTAAATCGAGTACTTTAATAATGTCAAATGTATTTCTGCAGTAACACGATTCTTCTTGAATGGTATCTAGGACTTTGGACTATCACATGGTGTCACTTCTTGCTGAAAAATTTGTACTTATCAAAAGAGCTTGTTTGATTTGCCTCCTCATGCCTTTCATTAATATGACATTCTGGGCAAATACTGGCACCAGAGCCAGCTAATAAGGGGCAGTGGAATATTTCTTGTGAAGAGATGAAAGCTGTCGAGTGTGTGTGTTTTCTGCACATCTGTTTTAGTGTATTTCTTCCAATGACTTAATTTTCAAAATGTTACTGTTACTTCAAACTATTTTAGGGTGCTTTTTGGTATCCAGTGAATAGCGAATACAAGAATCCTTTGTTTTGCATGATGCTACTTAGTCAGGACTTTTTTTATTCTTTGGGTAAATTGTCAACCTGTAACCACTTTTCCATATGTGATATATGCTGGTTTTAGTAAAGCATGTGCTCACCAACAAAGCACGCTCCAGGAGTTAACCTGGACACATGAGAGCCGTCTCGGTGCTGTGACTGCAGTCTGAGACCTTCCTCTGCTGCCTTGAGGTCAGAAATAAAACTTATTCTTGGTAATAGTCGTATTAAGCACTTCAACAGCAGGCCGTTCAAGTGAATGAAATGCCGTTAACCAGAAGGGCAATGAGAGCAATTTTTTTTGTTTTAATTTGCTTAAGAGGAAGAGATTACAGCCAGAAAATTGTCTTGTCAGACAGCCAGATATTGACTATTTGGTCTTCCACTGCCAAATGCTCAAGGTTCTCCAGCTCACCCCTGCACCCCGAGCCCTCTGCCAGCTCGCTGTGAAAGCTTGGGCTAGTCCTTCCCTTGTTTGTTGAGCAAAATGTCATCCTTCAGAGCATCCATCTACACATTGCTTTTCCACAAGATCTTTTGGTAAGCCATGTTTACTTTAATACTAATAAAGCTCAATTTTTCTTGAGGTCACCTTTTATTTGTAACTGATGTAAAAGTGT
>VZSC01014918.1:161335-177607 GCA_013398225.1 Steatornis caripensis
ACTGATGTAAAAGCGTATTTATAACTTGAAAGTGAGTAGGGTTCTCTGACTTGCTAACATATAACTTGTTTTTAGTAATTGTACTAAGAGAAACTCGGTATTAAATATTAACTTTAATTTACAAAGCCTGGAAAAGCTGAACTTCTGTTTCAGGTCATTTGGGTTGGTATGAAGTACTTCACAGGTTTTTTTAATTTTTAAAAAGTTATTTTGTGAGCATAAAGAATGTGTGTAAATATTTGTGTTCTCAAGTGTTTGATGTTCCCAACTTGTGCCTTCTGTGTGCTTCCCAGCCCTTTAGCTCGTTGCTCCCAGTTACTTTGCATTTCTTGATTTCATTCCTTTCTGTTGTCAATCTTCCATGATGTCAAATAGATTTAAAACTGGCTAGTGGGCTCATAAATGGTGAAAATTGAGACATATACAGATAGTGTACAAAAGCCTTCTTACTTGAATCAAAAGAATAAATGTATTGAAATAAAAGATGGGGCCCTTGATTCATTTGTTTGATATGTACCTTTGAAAAACTAGTCCTTTGTGTCAGCCTTAGCTGTTCCTCTCCCTTTTTTCTGAATTGTCTTTTGACTATTTCAGAACAGGTTTGCAGGTTTCATCAGTTCCTGTAAAGCTGTTAGCGTATTACTGAGTTTTGGTTGGTTGTTTTTTTTTGCCAGGCTATAAAATCAAGGTAAACCACAAGTTCTCTTTACTGATAAACCTTTATAACTCCACTCAAATTACTTCTGTAAAATGACCTTTTCTTTTTTTAAGACTTTATAGGTTTAATTGAATGAAGAAGAGAATTATAAGTAACTTTTGAAAAGTCTCTGTGAAATCAGGCCTGCTGCAACTCGGCTTATGACTGGGACTTGTGCTTTCTTCAAGTATGTCTCTGGATTAGTGTTGAATACAAAATTTGTTCCCCTTCCTCTGTCCCTCGGGAATTCCAAATCACTCGCAGCAAAAATAAGACAAGTTGGCCTTATGTAAACGCCTGTAGTTACCAAGTGAGACCATACAGATGCCACAAGGTGCTCAGCTATTGCCAAAGCCTAAAAAGGAGAAATGCCTAAGAATCTATTACATAACATTGCTGCTCAAAAAAATCCTGTGTTTCACTGTTCAAAATATAAAAGTTGTAATTAATTCCCAAAACACTGAATATTTTTGAAGTAACTCCAGAAAGCGCTATTACATAGCACAGTACAAAGTTAACCTGTAGACTTCCTTACAGTAGCTTGAGCGTAGTGTTGTCCTGCCATCTCCGTGCACCCTCGCTGTTGTGACCATTCCCCGAAATGCCAAAGGAGCCGCCTGGCCAACACCCCGTCCATCCCCGTGGTACAGTTAAGGGCTCTAGAGTACTTGGACTTATCAGCTGGTTCACTGAAGGGCAAATAATCTTTGCATATGCTTCCGTGGCCAACTGTGCTCTGTACGCGCACGGTGTGTGACTGTAACCTTAACCTAGTAAATAGCTAACCTCTAACAGCTAACCTCTTACCTCTTACTCAACTTGTACGTTCTATAAGTTCACAGTGCAAGTTAATAATTTCAGGGAGTATGTGTTCTTGCATTCAATCTTGAATTTAGACTTTTTTCACGTGCTGTTGGAAAGAAAATCAAGATATCCTTGGAAGGAAACTGCTCTGTATTTTCAGGTTATGTGGGCAGAAATCCATGACTTCTTGACATACTACAATGAAAATGTAGTATTTCAGTGTTTTAAAAAACTGACAAACAAAACACCAAAAACACAAACCAAGGCATTTGCTGTTCTTGACTTTTAAATTAATTCATAAATCTTAAAAAAAAAGGAAAAAAGAAAGAAACACAAAGGAGTGCATGTCAATGGCAAAAAAAGTGCAGAACTGACCTCTGGGCGAGACAACTGTACAGAGGCAGCTAAATCATGACTGTAACATTGGAGAATCTCCTCTGATAAAACTTGCTGTGGAAACTTGAGGAGCAACTGTCTCTGTCTGTCAGCGTGGTCTTTCATCTTTACAGTACCCACCCGAGCAGAGCTGGCAGAAGAGAGCACGCAGTAGGTGTGCTGTGTCAGTACATTGCTGGGAGGTTGCAGAAAGGCCTTCCCAATCCTCCAGGGCAGAATTTCCATTTGGTGGGGGAAGCCAAGGATGCTGGTGGGTGCAGGTTCCCCCGAACTACATGCTTTTTCAAGGCAAGTTTTGGGCCACTGTATGTGCTAAACGGAAGTGAGCAATTGGGATTCGGCCGGAGTCAAGTTATGTGAACTGTAGATAGCTGAAATCCATTGCTTGTGACAGCAATCCATAGCCAAACCTTGCTTTATTTCTAGTCTGTTCAGTTATGGAAGATAAATATAAAGGATAAGCAATGCAATCTTGGTGTTCTGCACTCAAAGTAAGCAAGGGAAGGAAGCTGCAGGGTCGCCTATTTGAAAACAGTCATAAAGTATATACAAAATTTTCAAGAAAATGATTGCATTGCTCATTGTTTTTATAGACATATTATAGACACCTGATGTACTTGTTCTAGAGCTCCCGGCTGCTTCCCATACCTTCACAAGTGCCAAAAAGCTTTAGTTAAAAGTACAGCTGGAACCTACGTAGAACTTTTACCAGATTTTGCAGGATTTGACTGGCCATAAAACGTGTGGGGCCTTGCAGCTGCTGCTGCATTAATTCAGTCTTTTTTTCTAGTATCTGAGACTGCCAAGAGAGGTGACAAGTTCTTTCCTCCCCGGTAGTTTTTTAGGGCTGTTTGCCTTGTAGCACCTCCTTTGAGGCCTCTAATTCATTTTTATGCTGGCCATCAACCATGTTGTCTGCCTGTTGTGGCTGAATGGTATTATTAGTAAAAATAAAGGACTGTAGTAGAAATGCAATGAACTAATTTCTTTGAATTAAGGATGAGGAAAAAGCAAATGGTAGACATATTTTCCAGTCTACAGCAATTGCTAGGTTCGTGAAGGAGCAGAAAACCTCGGATCTTTATGAAAAAGTGAAACTGGTGAAATAGGTTAAAAATACTGGTGAGGGAGGGAAGGCAGAGGGGCTTAATGTTTAGACAGAAATGCTCCGATGTAATGAGTGAGTCCTGTCCTTAGAAAGAAAGACTTTATAACCCAAAGCCATTGTAGTTGTATCACCCCTTCTTGATGAAAAGTTTACAGTCTGACTACTGTTTCTTGAACTAGACAGTTTGCGTGGGGCTACTAACCGTTTGCAGATTAAATGGATAAAATCTGGCAGACAGGCCACCCTTTGATATGTTGGACAGTTGGACACTAGAAACAATAATCATGATCAGTGTTAAGTGTAACTGAGGGTGTTTTAAAAGGAGAAAGTCTCAACCCTTACAGACTTCCCTGTCGGTTGTTATCTGGTTTACTCGTGCTGTGATGATCTTTCAAAGAGAGAGGTCAGGTGCAGCTGGGTGCTTTGGTTGAGGCGCAGCTCTGCATGGAGGCAGCAGCACGCTCCGAGGAAAGCTTGTGACTACGCAGAGATGGTGCGAGTAACTCCTGAGCTATGTTTCTAGACCTGGGGGCAGCGAGCAGGATACAGAGACACTTTGGATTTCTGCACAGACGGTTTCAATCCAGCTCTGTTGTTCTTGAGCGTATTCCCTGTGGATTTACCTTCTGCATCTCACTCTCTAGGGTTTCTGTAGCTTATTTCGCCAACAGAGAAGTGCTGTCTAAATGTATGGAGACTGTTGTGGGTATTGCCAGGCTCCTGACTTAATGAGCCGTTCTCAGTGGGTCTGGAGAGCAGAAACAGTAATTAGCTCTACGGGTACTAGCAGAAGGCCAATGGAGGCCAAAGCTAATAACAAGGCTGGCTGGATCTCGCTTCCTTGTGTTCATCACCACAGGCGTGGTGTCCTCGTGCCTTACCCTCCCAGCCCTCTGCAGCCCCGGAGCTGATTTACCTCAGTCACCGTGCCCAGCCTTTGTAGTCGTCCTCTGCTTTTAGTCACACTGTCACTAATCATCCCTCTTCCTCTGTGCCCAAAGCTCAGGAGTGCTGCTCAGCACGGTGCAGCCGCAGGTCCCTCCAGATGCTCCTGGAATAAGCCTCCTAGCTACTACCCGGCTCCTGGAGGAGACGACAGTGCTTCTGCACAGGTCTCCCTTTTCTTGTCATCCAGCATCATCCTAGGCCATTGTATCCTTAGGAAATGTTTGCTGCTGTTTAAGATCACTTTCGTCACTCCTGTGTTCTTGTGCCAGACTCAGGAAAAGGAGTGGAAAGGAGTTTGTCTCTTTTCCATGTTTTAGGACATTCCAGGGCTGTGTAAGCGGGTAATTAATGTTGGTCATGTTTCTTAGTATGCTCTGAGGAATGCTTAGATACTGACGTGGTGCTCAAACCTGTTTAGAGTTGGGTTTCTAAGCATTGCAAGAGCTTCTGTGGGGCACTGATGGGAGAGATCTCCCCTATTGTCCATCTGAGTGCTTTGGGGAGGGGCGCAATGTTCTGCTGCCATGCTTTAGCTGAGCTCTGCTTGAAGTTGCTTTTAGCGTTAAAAGTGGGTTGTCAGACTCAGCGGTAAATTACTAACTCAGGAGATAAGCAGTAATCTCTAACGAGGAATGCGCATACTTCTAATGCCCAATTTTGAAGTTCAAACACATGATTTTAAGCTGCTGTGAAGGTATGCATTCAATGTTTAAGAACAAATGTTGCTTGCTCATCAGTTGATAAGCAGTATCTTGTTAAGATTTGGTAAATTGACGGCTGTTGTGCTCAGTCTAAGTTAGTTTGCAAAACAACTGGTAAGCTTTTCCGTATCAAAACTCGTTTAAAAGTTTGTAAATAGTGATGCTTAAGATCTAGGCCAAAATACTCTCTGTTTTGAAACCAAGGGTATGCATTTTATTATACATGAGCAATTCAGTGTTATATCTCTTAACTCTTTTAACTCACACTAAGCAAAGCGTATGTGACACATGGTACCCCTCTGGAAAGACTATGGAGGTTGAAAAACCTGTTTCCCTTTAGTATGGGTTGGATTAAGATTCAGAGAGACTGCCTGCTGCTGTCCTGTGGATGGGGTTTTCATCTGTCTTGGGTTTTCATTGTGTTGGGTTTCTCCATCCCACAACACTTGCTATTGGTCCTTTGACAGCTGCACCACCCGCTGACTTGTAAACTTCCGTCTTTGTTGGGACTGGTGTGGGGGTAGAAATCAGTATAACAAATGGAAATCAGTTGTGATGTTACAGCCAGGTACCTCATTAGCAGTTATTAGAACTTAAACTCTAGTTCAGTAGGCAGTTTGTAGACCAGCTGTAAGCAGTCACTGCCATTTGGTTGCATTGTGTTCTTAACTATGAAGCCCCTGGCCACGAAGAAACAGCTGGCAGTATCTCTATCGCTTTACGGTTGTTGGTAAAGTTATTGAACAAAAAATACAGAGCCGGCCAAGTCAGGCAATGGAGTAAGCAGTACATCAGCTTTATTCACAACTCTAGCCTTTTCAGGATCTCATGTGTGAGTGTGATAGTGAGGGCAATTCATGTCCATGTGACCATCTCTAACCCGTGATACAAATGCAGTGTTTTAAGGCATAGAGTTGGAGATTTGACAAACTCATAGGAGTTAGGTATTGGTGTTGAGCTGTCTGATGCATAAAAGTGGATTTCGATCTGATGGATCCCTTCAGCAGATGTGATGAGATGAAAGGGATTTCAGAGTGCTGAGAAAGAGCTGTCTAGAGCTGCTAATGGGTGATGTTAGAGAAGAGCATTTCCAGATTCCATCAGAGTGCAGCTTAACACTACAGTCAAACCAGTTTGAATGGCTTGTTCCCTCCAGAAGGGATTTTTAGAGCATTCCTGCGAAGTTTTGCTGTGTGACTTCTCTCTTACATTCTTCAAGCTTCAGCGCTCTTTCTGATGGTTTTCCCTCTCGAGTGCGGTGGTGGGTAAGACTGAAACGAGAGAGTCGAGTCCTTCTCCATAAGGGCAGTGATCCGTTACATCGGCTGAAGCTGCTCTGTGTCACTTGATCTTAACAGGCACAGGCAGAGCAGATGGGCCAAACCCAGCTCATCTGCCTGCTTTCGCCGCCAAGCCAGGGTGGTCCCGCTTGCCCTTCGTGTTGGGGCAGCCTCACGTGGGCTGGCCAGGGGTACGCATGTGACTGCTGCTTTTTGGACTCAGACCATTAAAGGGTCAGAGCATTAGCCTGATTCAAAGAGGAGGTGGCTTTGGCAAGTGGGGTTGGCTCACTGAGGCGTCAGATGCTCTCCCAGTACCCGAGAGAAACTCCAACCCATTTGGTAATGGAAGGCTGTTAGTTTGGTTTTTCCATCTTGTTTTATGGTACTCAGGTTCAAGGTTGCACGGTGGTTACCTGAGAGGGGCCATGCTTCACCACCACCGTAACCCTACAGATGCTTGACCTCTATGGGTGTTTCCCCATTTGACTTGAAATTTTCTTAGGCGGTTGTTGTTTTGCTTCTAAGAGTGCAAAAGTCTCCTCAAGTTGGATCAGAGCAGTGTCTGCAGTAAACCTCTCCGAGATACAGAAATTGATTCATCCCTAAGTGATATTTAAAAAAAAAAAATAAAAAAATCAAACCCCAAAACTCAGACCCATTTCAGAATCCTACCATTGCTTAAAGGAAGGCACAATCCCCACCAATAAACGTCCGGAGTCATTAAATGCAGCCTCTGTTTCGGGAAGTACCTGTGCTAACAAATTCAGGCTTGGAGATTATTCTGTGGAAAGTACTTCAGCATTTTTCTAACGTTTGCCTCCTTTACCCAGAGGATTAATGCCAGGTCTGGGAAGATGTACCACTAGCAGCTTTATAGATGATTTTTTGGGTGAGGATTGATTTGACATGCAAATACGTACTTCAGTGTGACCATTTGCATGGTAGTCTGGGAATAATTTACATGTGACTTACTGTTGATGCTTCAACCAAGATTAATGTCTGTGGAAGAAATGCTCTGAAATACGCTGCTGTAAATTCAGCTGCTCCAAAAAAGTAAACGAACACGATTCTTTGCTATCTCCTTTTAAACCATGAAATCAAATAACAAAGGTTTTGTTTAAAGTATAAGCAAAACTGAGAGGAGTTGTGTGTTTGAATGTTAGAAAAATTGCATCCATCTAAATGAATCTTAATGTTTTGTTTAAACGTATGAATATAAAAGACGTATGTCGGGGTATAAACCTTTGAAATTAGTTGTGGTATAATCTTTTCTCCCCCTTGCTCATGCTTTTATTGTATCTGCAATTTTTTTGATTTATGAATGTAAAGCAACTGAGCAACGTGGTTTTTCTTAAATAAAAACAAAATCATCCAAAGCAAAAATGAACAGTGCAGTTTCACTTCAGCAAATACCCGCTGTTGCCTCAGTGGTTGGAAAGGCAAACTTTATTTTTGTTTTGTTTGTTTTATGTTTTTGCTTTGGTTGGTTGTAAGCCAACGATATAAAATGGTTCTAGGCCAGCCACAGAAAATAACTTGCTTTATTTTCTGTTGATTATAGTACTACTGAGATATTTCTGTTGCAAGTTCTGGCAGAGTGCAGTTTCCAACACGTGCTGGTTTCTTTTGTTTCTGGATGTGAGTTGTCATGGTAATAAGCCAGGGAGCAGCAGCGTGGAGCTCCTCGCCAGCTCAACCCCGGGTTGACGGTGGCTGTTTGCAACACATAACCTTTGGAGGGGGTGATCGGGATCTCCCCCCAGTGTCGGGGTCTTCTAGAAAATCCCTGTTTACAAAGTGGAGGAGGCTCTGATGCTCTGGGTGATCCTGGAAATGAGTGTGTTGCTGGCTGGGTTGGGATTGGATTCTTCCTGGGAAGTGTTTTTTCTCAACTGGAGCGTGAGGTTTGTGTTTCTGGGTTGGTTTTGGGTGGTTGTTTTTGTGTGTGTGTGTGTGGTGGTGTTTTTTTGTTTTTTGTTTTGTTTTGTTTTTTTGCTTGGCAAGGGAGAAACGCAACAAGCAGAGGGTGGAGTGTGATGATCTTCAGCACTCCGGACGGTGCTGAAAGACCCCTGGTGGTTCACTGCCAGGCTTCTTGGCCCCAAAGGCACAAGGAGGCCAATGCCAAGGTCTTGTTTTAACAAGGTAACATGATGGCATTCTTGAGAAGAAACATGAGCAGTTGGGGACCATTAAAGCTTCAGATGCGGACAGATGATCACCAGCGATTGTGCAGAGGTGGCTTACCAGGGTACCCTTTCATCAGCCGAACGACATTGCCTCCTTAGCCTGTTACTAAATTCACAAAGCTTGTTTGCAATGAAAAGCTTAAAACGTTCATATAAGCAGCTATCGCAAATCAGTTGACGAATGACGACCCTTTATTTGCTCATGATTTGGAATACCTGCCCCGTTTAACAAATTTGGTACACTACGAAGACCAGTATACTGCAAAGCGTATGTCATCGGGATTTTTTTAGTGATCACAACCTTTTTATTGATGCATTTGAAGAAGGAATACTGTGTAGCTGTGGTTACCACTTGGCTGTGATGTTGAAGTACCATGATTTAGGCTTTACAGGAATTAAGGTTTTTCAGAAAATAGATTGCTCTTATCCACTACAAGGAAAATTATGTGAAGATTTCATCTAGGCCAAGTCTGGAGTGATGCGCTTCCTTCATGGCAATTTGTTTGCTGACTGAGTTATGCCTAGATTGTCTGGACTACAGTCCTTGCGCTTAAACTGTTGTCATGGATATTAACCTTGGCTGCTTTGAAACAAGTAGACTAATTAAGCACTCTAACCAGCGTCCCCCTCCACCACCCGCAGCAGCAAAAGTATCTGAGAATTGTCATGTCTTAATCTTGCTGTGACAGCTCTTGGGGAATCCTCTAAGCACACCTAACTGCTAACTCTGTTTTTAGTAGGCAACGGTACGTGATACAACTTTTCCTGGCCACTCTGGTTGCTCTTCCTGATGTTGTTTTCTAGGCTGAGGTCCTTTAAAATGCTTCCATCATCACAGCTTGGTGCCAACTAGGAGTTCCTTTTTGGCTGTGTAGTCCAGGATGTTTGTGAATCACTTCATTTTGCCTGTTTTGTTACCTTAAAATTGTTATTTAAAATTTTATTTAAAAGCTGCCAATCCTTATAGTCTTCTGTATTTGGATAAACTTACCTAAAACTAATCTCTGCTACAATTACTTGTTTAAAAATAAGTCCCACTGTAGTTAGTAGCTGATATATTTGTTAGTGGAAGATTGATTTTTCATTCAGTAGGATATTGAGTCTTGTTCGATACAGCTAGTGAAGAACATGGGACAAGTAACAGACTGTCTCAAAACAATTCAAGACTCTCCTTAGAATGACAAAAAAAAAAAAAGAAAAGGAGAAACTCCTAGGAACTGGCATACTGGCATACAACAAAAAATGTGAGTGTTTGCAGTGAATGTGAAAATGGATGGAACAGATTTAATACAATCTTCCAACTGTTGGCTATAAATATTGAAAAGGCACGAAAAGGCAATGGCATATATTTTTAATGGTGAATAACTTAAGTGCCTTTCATAATTATGGACTGTGCAGTCAGTAGGAGAGATCTTTTGTAGTGAGACCATTTTGTTTGCATTTGGACATGCAACCAGCATTTGGATTTTTGACTACAGAACTTAGGCTTTTGTGTTAAGCATTTAATTGTCTGACTTAAGAGAGTCTGTAAAGCAGAAAAGAAATGCATGGTGCTACCCTGTAATTTCCTACGCTCATTAGCTTGTTCACTGACTTCTATGAGATGGCAGGCTTTAATTTCCCGTCTACCCTTTCCACGTTTTTCCCCATCTTATGGGATGATTATAATCACGAATGTCTTAATTTCTTTACTTTATTCTGCTAAAAGCTTTATGGCCAGCAGGATATGTTGAATCAATTGTACTGATCTTGAGCTGGTGTTAAAAGTCTGTTAGTGTGGGTGGGTCATTGAACCTTCCAACTCATTTTTACACATTTGGGCAGGTTCTGCTGGCAAGATTGAAAACCAAAACCTGTTTATATTATTATAGGTAAACCTGTGAGGTGTTACGTGGGAGTAGTGTTTTTTAACCCACTTCCCCTTAGAGAAAAATTCAAAAATGCAAAAAGAAATGTGTAATGCAATTGTCCTATGAGGGAAGCTTGTTTAAAAAGAAAATAATTCACAAAACAAACAAATACATTTGAAAGACAGGAAGGCTGCTTTAAGTATCCCAGGGAAGCATCATCTTTCTCCACAACTATTTTATGGTGATTCTATGGTGTTACTCCAGCCTCTGACTTTGAGGCAGTAATGCAGCTGAAGTCTTTGGGGAAGTGTATTTTTGTTCAGTACTGGGACAACTCCCAGTTAAGACAAATCAGGAAAATGAGATTTCTCCTTTTTCTTTATGAGGTTTTAGAGCTGCTCCCAATCAGCTCGTTTGGGTACTTCAGTTGCAGATTGAAATTGCCTGTTCCTCCTGTTTCTAATCCAGTTTAAAAATTCCACTCATAACCCAGAACAAATGTCCCCACCCTCTCCACAGTAGAACTAAAAATAACAATTTTTGTGTGTCAGCAAGTCCTGACAAAACCAATACAACTTCCATATTCCTTTCCTGTTATCTAGGTGAAGAAGACGAAGACTTGGGTTGGCGTGATAGCCTGTTAACTTCCCTTCTGATGAAGGCCGGTTCCCCAAGCTTAGTCGTGCCTGGTTGCTGTGCAGTAATGTTTTGTCATGAGTTTCCTGAAATACAGTGCATGTTAGTTGAGACAAATTCATACATATTTAAGATGGTAAAATTTTTCAGAACTGTAGTGGCCACTAACACATTTGGCCAAAGTTCAGATAACTAATTTGGCATTTGTTGGCTCTAACAGACCTTTAAATTCAGAAGTTGCTTTTAAATCCCAGTCACCTGCTTGGATTATGAGTAAGGAGGTATTTGTTTTTAGAAACTCCTCAGTTTCAGATTGTCTCATCATTGTCTTGGAGAGCTGCGGTTTTGAGGTAAGCCCAGCTGTTGCCTGGAACAGGCAGTTTATGGAAAGGTGGACCAGGCTGGTGGGTCATGAACTGAGGACAGCAAAGCTACTCTACTACAATCACTTGTCTTCCTACCCATGAGCCTGGCTTTGCTCCCCATCTGTCTCCAACACTTCTCATTCTTGCTTCCCACCCCCTCCACTTTTTACATTTTTCCTCTGCCAAGCAAAAGAAAAGGAAGAAATGATAATGGCAGTGTGGTGTGATGGATGGTGCTTATCAGAGCAACTCTGCTGTGCTGAGTTCGCTTGCATTTGTGTCATGAATTTTGAGTTTCCAGGCTTGCAGCTTGTCCGGGAGCCAATGGTGCTGCTCCTTGGGAACAGGAGGGCTGTGTTGGGCTGGATGGTGACTGGAAAGGTCTGGCTTGCTCTTGGCAGAAAAACAGGAGTCCCACAGAGGTAGAGAAAGGCAAATGGGATCTGAAGCTGTGCTTAATGTGGTTGATGAACAGGATAGGAACTTCCTCAGCCCTGCTGTGAGATCATTGAAAAGGGTAGTGCTACCTGATTCTGTAGGTTTTCTGTTTGAAGAATCAGATTCAATATTAAAAATGTCGAGTTTTGCTAAAGGAATTGCTAATTGATCATCATGCAAAACTGACAGACCAAGCCTTGCACCCTAGACTGTGCTTAGAAACGGAATGTATTGAGAATTAGCAGTCTTACTCTATGTTCAGAAATGCACTTTTATTAGTCTTTGATAGCTTACGATTTTTTATGTACTTCAAAATAGGCTGATAGAAAGGAAATTTTTTTTCAGGTAAATTTACAAAAGTAAATTACACAATCTATATTCATCCTTAAAATATGACCCATGGGATTTCATTCACAAAAGTACCAATTTGGGCAATTTGACGTATGCAATTTCACTGACTTAAATACTTCATTTATGTGTGTGTAGCTTCTAGTTCGGCATCAAGTCAATAAATTGTTTCCTATAACTTTGGCTTTAGGCTTTTTAAGCCATGGATCTGTATGTACACTAGTCAGAATGTCTTGCAGAAAAATGCTGTGGTAGCTTACAGTGCAGTTAAAAAGGGTAATGTATTTTAAATTGTAATGGAATAGATTGGACTCTGTCAGGCTTCCTGTGTGGCAGCCCCCACACCTGAATATGAAGGTCCTGATGTAAGAAAAAGAATGTAAAAAAATTTGTAGTACATGACAAATACTTCGTTTTAATGTCTTCAACAAATTAGTCTTGGTATGGCTCACTAAGTGCGTACATACCTGGGCATGCTCCTGCACAGCAGCTGTGGGTGTGTTTAGGGTTTTTTCCACTGGGAAGCTGGAGGTGAAGACGAATACTTCATCTTCGTGTGTGCGTGGCAGGGATTTTGGTATCAGCAATACTGGATTTTTTTTTTGTCACAGTGTAAGTCAGTTTTTGTGGTTTTGCTCCTGTCTTTGCAGCTTAGTATTTGCAAGGCGTGAGCTCACCCTTAGGGTAAGGTCTTGCCTTTGGAGATCGGTTTGGCTGGGATAACTGACGTAGCTTCCCCCCCACTTGCCCTGCCTTACTGTCTCTGAAGGCAGTAGCTTGTATCATCTCCTGAGCTGCTGCTGTTGGTGAGAGCCTGGCGTGTTAGTCTGAACCAGATGTGAACAAACCTACTTATGCGCAGACGTGTCTCTTCTGTGGACATGGAAATTTCTGTTTAATCCAGATGGGACTGATGTTGCTGTAGCCCAGCCTGTTTCTTTCGGCGGTGCTGGCACTGCTGTGGCCTTGGTGAGCCAGTACAGGCAGCCAGACAGGCAGGTGCTAAATCAATGCTAGAGTTAAAAAAAGAAAATATAAATGCTTGGTTTAGCCGCCTGAGTGGCTGAAGGTCAAAGGATTTCAGGTACTGGATGCAAGAATAAAAGGGAAAAAAGACAGGATCCTGCTGCTATAAAGAAAGAGAGGCAGGGCTTTGGCAACCTGGCTTTGGATTGTGGCTTCGTTCCTCACTAGGAAGAAAAAGTTGCTATTGCTGCTCTTGTTAGCATGTCATGATTTGGGGGGAAAAAAGCATTGAAATACTTGAAGAGAAAAGGGAGGTTCCAGTTTGGGCTAAAATAACTGTTTAGTCAGCCATCTAGAAACGACAAATGCCTCCCTTCCTGCCAGCGGTTTCATGGTCTGTTTAAACCCATTGAAGACTTTGAGGTCCTACCGTCTCCCCACCGCATGAGCCATTCCCTCTGTGACCCCAGCACTGGACCTCCTGGGTCTCATGCTGCCAGCAGAGAAGTTGAAGTTTGGTCCCTCTAGCGGGTGCTCATCCTGGGGCCAGGGAGGTGGCAGGAGCGCGGTGGGGAGGGACCGGGTGGGACGTCCCGTTTTCACAACAGTGAAACCTGGGCTTGGGGTGGGGTGCGGAGCTGGCAGCTGTGATGGGGAGCGGGTGCGCTCACCCGCCTTCACTGTCACCCTCGGAGCCTGGCATTCCCCCGCGTGCTACGGGTGGTTGGCTGAGTGTGAGCTAATGATGGGCTGTCGGTCTTTCAAAACCTGTTGTACACTCAGTAGGCAGATCTTTCTCAGGCTAAGGTGAACATCAGGTGTTTGAAAAGATACTTTTTTTTCCCTTCATCCAAGACAGTGAATTAATGAATTAGCTTGTACTTTATTTTTACTATTTGATTTAAAACAGACCAAACAAATACAAGATGAAAGCTTCTCTCTGCTTGTTTGCCACTTTACAGAAATGAGTGAATTTCTCACTGAGAGAGCAATGAATTTCTCAGCTCAGCATTTTGCTTTTTAACTGTGGCAAGCATGAAGAGTTGAGTTGGACCTGTAGTTTCATATCTTAATGGAAACCAGGACTGAAACCAGTGTAAGTCTGTGATTTTTAGAGAGGTTTACCTTTTTCAGTTCAAAATAGCAAATTTTCATGCCTCTATCACTTTACCAAAGTAAAAATTTCTTCATTAAGCTGGTATGAATTTGAGGCCAACATTCTGGTTTGGGTTTGTCTGATTTGTGTAACTGGCATTGCCAAATGTGTTTGAAACACAAATGAAATGGATAGAAATGTCTGGGCATAAGCATAGGCAGATTTTTATTAGAATGGAGAGCAGAGGTAAGGTTGCAGACCAGTGTGTTTCTACATATGTAACTGAAATGGAGCTGTGTTAAAATGCGACTGTCTCACTTTCGTTTCAAAGCGTGGTCAGAACATCAAACTGAGCCAGCTGATGCCACGGAAACGAACAAATTAAGAAATAACACTGAATTAAACAAATTTTGGGCTGCTCCACACACAGCAATCCAAGCATACAACTTTGGCTGCATTACAAATTTGAGCGTAGATTAGATTTCAGTCTTGTAGCAAAAAAACATGCTTTAAAAGCTGTGCTAATTTGTACTTTGCATTGACTTTTTGGTTTTGGAGTTTCCATTGAGATGTTTTTTCAAGCTGTTGCCACAGTCTTTGTGTAGAACGTGGTTTTTGTAGCAAGATCAGCTGAGCCTTTGCATTGTTTTTGCAGTCACCTTTATTAAATTCTGCAGGCTGGATAAAACAAGAAAGCAGAAAGTTGAGGGTTCCTCCGTGCTTTTGTATAAATGGCCCTTAGTGTAGCAGAATGTTTAACCAGTTGTATCAGTGATGATTAGTTTTGCTCCTCCTGATTTTTATAAACTGGTATAAAGTGGGTTTTTTTTTTTTTTTAAATAAAGGGAGAAACTGTGTGTAAAGAATGACTCTGAAGTTTTGGTGGCCCAATCTGCCACCTTGTGGTAATTTGGGTATATGTATTGTAAAAACAACCGAAAAAAGCATCCTACTGCTGCTGTCACCTGCGTGTCTGCTTTTATATATTCTTGTGGATTACTTCGAGGCAGCTTTCAGGGATGCTGCAAACTAGCACAAGTGTTGGTGCTCACAGTGGGGTTGAATTTAGCTGCTGCATTAAGGTTTTTCTCAGCTAGCTGGCATAAAAGATGCAGATCGGCTGTGCCCTTCTTGAAAGACAAAATTCTTTTCCTGAGAATTTTAAAATTTTAGCTTTTTGGCAATTGTCTAGAATAGCAAAATCAAAAACGTTCGTAGCTTACATGCCTAAATTCATGTGCTTGTGTTATTTTTGTGAAATGGCTTTTATTAAACCGTCATTTCAAGCATTCGGAATCTATTTAGGATTTTACAGCACTTGGCTCAAATACGTCTGAATACTCTTGCATTCCATTAATTCACGTTTAATTAAGAAGCTGAAATAGCTATTTATGTTTGATAATGAATGTTTGCTAAGTAAGCAAAACATAGTTTTCCTGAGATAAATGGAAAACTGATGTGATCTAATGACAATGACTTGATATTCTGATTACCCCTGCCCCCCCTATTGCTTTCCTACTCTTTAATGCTGCAGGCTGACTGGAAGTGTGCAGTGCCTGCTGACAATATATGAAAACAGATTCGGCTCCTTTGACTCTGCAGTAGTTTTCTGTACCTTGCACCATTATGGAGAATTTAATTGAAAGCAATGGTGCTGGTTGTTNGGCTGACTGGAAATGTGCAGTGCCTGCTGACAATATATGAAAACAGATTCGGCTCCTTTGACTCTGCAGTAGTTTTCTGTACCTTGCACCATTATGGAGAATTTAATTGAAAGCAATGGTGCTGGTTGTTACTTACACTTCAATGCCAAACTTCTGGTGCTAGAGGGAGCTCTTTCCTGCTAGACACCCTCTGGAAAGGTACGGCATAAAGAACCGGCTGCAGCACGCTTTTTGGAAGCAGTTGTCTGATTTAATGCCAGTGCACATCTCCAGCGATGTTATATGTTATAATGACTTTTTGCTTCTATAGGACCTCGCTGCCTGGAGCACCGCTCTGTTTTCTTGCTGCTTTTTTTTTTTTGCACATCAAAACAAACACCTTTATTCTCTCTGTGATGTCTTCAACTTTATTTTCCTTGTGTTGCTGCAGCTAGCAGCCATGATGGAAGCACAAGTGAAGATTTGTTTAGGGTTTTTTTTTCTTTCCCCTCCCCTTTTTTAGATCTCTGGGTGCAGATTTGAGAGGCAATGAGCTCCACCATCTGCAGTTTCTCGTGTGGGAACCTGTGGGATGCTGTATTTGCAAATATTTGACAAGTATGCTTATATTTTAAAGAGGGATTATTTATTTTTTTTAAAAGTGTTCACTAAACTTATCTTGTCTGTTGCTTGTGAAACTGGTCAGAATGACACTTGTTGATTTAAATGCCTTCCCCCTGCTTTGAGTCACCTCAGATGCATTTCTCAAGGAACATAGCCTGTCGTCTTTACTGCTTTGTACAT
>VZSC01014918.1:184993-209431 GCA_013398225.1 Steatornis caripensis
GCCCCTGCCCCTGCCACCAACACCCCTTGAAGTTGTGGGCTGCACTGAAGTTTTTTCTGAAGTGCTGTAGTGATTTTAAGTATAGCATTAGCAAAGCCTCTAGATTGACATTAGCGTTCCCATAGTTGCATCTTAGGAAGTTTTAGTCTTGGATGTTGTTTTCACATCTTTATTAACGTTGTTTTGTGAGCTGGGTATCAGAGGTCTGCAATGATTGAACGTAGGCTGAGTGTAAAACTTTCCCATGTAACTGGGGTTGTATTTGTGATTTTTTTAATTATCTCAAGCCGATCATTTTCTGTTCATGCCGTGCTTGTGGTTTAGCTTCCATTTGAAGAGGATACAATTTGAGAAAAGATTATGTACAGTGGGAAACTTTGTTAGACTGCTCTGTACTTATTTCTTTCCCCTGAACATGACGAGACTGAGTTCCATGAACTTGCTTTGTGGAATAAGGGTTTTGAGTACATTGGCATTGGGAGCAGGACAGTGGTAGTTGTGAAGTAGCTCACTGAAATTTTGGACCAGGCTTGTTTCCTGGACTTGAGTAATGACAGCAAAAGCAGAAAGGTTTCTGTGTTTGTATTTTCCAGTGTGGACATAGCATCAGTCTTCCTGGTGTCAAGTTCCAATGTATAATCAAAGGTATTCCTACAACTTGCCTTTAGCCTCTTGTAAATGTGTTATTTCAGATATCCCCTCTGCCCTTCTTAGAACAGCTCTGGATGCTTTGTAAAAACAGTATTTTAACAGCTTGTACTAAATTGAGAATCCTAATAATGTTTTCCTTATGTTTGTAGGATTTGGAGATTGTGTATTCCTATTTACATGGAATGGAAGCCTTGTCTAATCTGAGAGAACATCAGCTAAGGTATGATACTTTATCATTAAAAACATATACGTGAATGCGCTAACAAAGCAAAGGAACAGTAGATTTGGTAAATACACACTACTGTTCTGTACCATACCTCAAACTGTAAAGCTGGCCATCACTGCATCCATTTCTTCCTTTCTTTATTGTCCTAACACATTCTTGTATGTGTGCATGTGTGTGTCCCCATTTACTTCTCCTAATTTCTATTGTGGACATGTTTGTTTTCTTTTCAGACTTTCAGAGTAGAAGTAAATGCTTTACCTGCAGAGTACAAATTGCAGTCCTGAATGAAAGTCCATACATAATCCAAATAATTTATGTATCCAAGTCAGGACAGCAGAGTCTGTTATTCACAAATTTTGGACAAATTAGGTGCTACACATGCAGGTGATACCTAGTAAACAGTTACGAATAAATGTCATACACAGATCTTTTTATTAAGATCCTTCAGGAGTCAAATTCGAGTAAAAACTTCCAGAAGAAGTTTTTGTAAAGACTTGTGTTTATTTGATTTTAAGTCATTGTTTCAGTTGTCCATCTTACAGCCGAGGTTTCTAAGGGTGTTTGGACATCAGTGTGAGGCTGGCAGATACAGGAGGAGGCCAGCACACCTCCTGTATGCTCTCTGGGGAAAGAAGCTGAATTACTACTATTTTGCAATCTGGGATTTGCCAACATTTGCCACATCTGAAGATGGTAAAGCAACTTTGTCTTGATTAATGCTGATTTAGGTTCTAATTTCTGCCCTCTTGCTTTGTCACTCTGTCAGAGCCCACATTCCCAAGCAAATATTCTGTAATTTGGAGAAAATAAAAGACGGGATTTTCTTTCTGCTGAAGTGCTCGAGACACATTTTGTAATGTGAATGTTGACTTCAAACTAGTCTGTGTAATTACTTCTGCTTTGGAAGGAGGCCACAATCATATTCAGTTAAAGTATTTTGTGTTTTGCTATTGTATGCAAGACTTTTAACACATTAAGTTTTGCATAGCTGGAGCTGAACTGATGTTAACTTGTTTACAAAGATCAAAGTGTGCACATATGGTTGCGTGGTGTGTTGATGTGTGCTTCTTGGCTTCCTGTGCAGAATGAGGTTCTTGCTGAGGAATGTGTGGAACTTGGACTCACTCTCCCAGCACAGTGAATTCCTAGAAGAGAGCTTCTGTTTACAGTACCATACATGGGAAAGGCTGGGCTCCCTGCAGATGTGGGACAGAAAGCTTTTATAGTATCTTTTAGGATAGACTATTTCTTGCGGCGGTGGGACGTCACAAAAACCTCTGAGATGCATTAAAAACGAGTGTATTAAATATAGCTTCTAATAGTGAATAACCTACCTTATGGCTTGCTGATGATCTCGTCTTGAATTTATTACATTTGTTTAGGAAGCAGGCAAAGATCACATTCGAACAAAAATTAGACACCAGGATTGACCAGAACTCATTAAACTTTTTAAATATTTAAAGAAGCAATACTTGGTCTGCACTACTACTGTTCCAGTTTAACACAAGAACTGAAATGCTTCGCTGCCTTCTGTAGGAGACATTTTCTCTCCTATTACTGTCCTAATAATGGGACCAAAATGCTGTAAAACTCAGACAGCACCAGTGGTGAATTTGCGTGACTTCATCAAGAATGTACTTCCTTTGCTCCCAATTCAGAGGGGAACAAAACTTGCTTGTTAAAGTTATTATGTTTCCTATAACTCCTATTCTTAGATCGCCCATTGCCCAGCATCGTTTCAGACCAGTAGGGCACAGATGATCCTTGAGCAGTATTTCAATTTTTGAATCTGACTGCTAGCAATGACTTTTCTTCTGGTACCTTCTCACCAGTAACCTAGTGTCTGCTCTCCCCTTCCCTCTTGAAACTGAGTATCAGAGAGAGAAGTTGAGGATGCAAAAGGTAGAAGCAGACAGTAGCTTCTCAGTGCCTATAAAGGATTTTGGCAAGACCTGATTCTATGATAGGGAGCAGTGTCTGATAAAAGAAAGGTTCTGTCATCCAAAAATTATTTTGCTGTCCCAGGAGGCAAGAAGATTTTTTCATTAGCTGAAGGTGATATACAGTGTCATAATAATTATATTCAATACAGAAATTGTCTATAAGAGAAGTTCTAGAAGATGGTCCAGAGAGTAGGTCTAAAATACCAGGGTAAGGGAAAGGCTGTGGTAGTAAACTTGACTTTTTATTTTTTTTTTTAGCAAATAGAATTAGGTCCTTAATTTTCTATTAACAATTTATGAGTTATCAAGATACTGCTATAAGCCTGCCATTTCTGGACAGAAAAAAATAATTATTTCATAGTGGGCTGAATTAAGAAATACAATCCTGAAAGAGATGAGTGCCAAGCTAACTTTTGTAGCAGCCTGTTGACCACTGAAATTAATGATTTAGGAAACAATGGGAAATGACAATAAGAAGCTTTTTAAATATCACATAAAACTCAGGTCAACTCTTCCAAAATCTTCTCGAATCAACTTTTCTGAGACTTGATGCCTGAGCAGGAATTCTTAACCACTTTTGTCCACTTAGGATATCATTGCGGGCAGCTGATTATTGCTACACCAAGGTTCTGATGACTGATCGTGCAAGGAATGAGAATTTCTTTCCCAAATTTAAATGTAGTTCCTCATTTGAATGTTCACATGAGCCTCTTAGGCCAATCTCTGTCTGTCTGTCAAATAACCTTGGTATTTGCAGTCTGCTTCAGAGCCATAGAAAGTCCAAGGGAGGCGGTGGGGTTTGTTTCCTCCTTAACCCCCCAAGTAATTTACAGGGTCCATTTCCTTAAGACAATAGATAGAAATGGCATGTTGATTTTTTCACACTAAGTTAATGTTGCATTTCCTAACATGTGGTAAGTTGTTTTATAGTTGCTCTCTATTATGCCACATTTGTCAGGCAGACAGTGAATACGAAAGTGCTTTAATCCTCCCCTCTAGACAGAGGATTTTCCTGCAGGAAATTCTCTCCACTTTGAGCCCCCTGGGATTAAAAACTCATGGTAATTTTTAAGTTGCTGAATCTTAACAAAATGAGAAGCATTGATTTACCATGCAATATAATTTCTTGTTTCATCTATTGAGCTTGACTTGAACAAGGAAGCAGTTTGTATATTGTTGTATCTCTGATTAGTGTTACATATAATAAATTTCCTTCCATTTCTGAAGTTTGAATTGTTTCCTTATAAAACGACTTTTATCAGACCCCTTTATAAAATGAGATCAGTATAATTTTACTCATTTTATAGATTTTTTTTTTTAATGGGAGCAATTACATCTAATGTCCTAAATCAAATCTGATCTTGGGTAAACTAATAACTTTAATGCTTAGACTTAAGAATTTATTCTCTTAAATTAAAAATCAGTTTAGCTTTAAATTGATGGCTGGTTTCTGCGGTTGCTGGAGGCAAATGTGGAAATTCTGACTAGCTTTAGAAAGTGAAGTCTTTGTTACACTGATAAAGTAGTAGTTTTTAATTACAATTCCTCCTTCTCTTTCAGACTGATGTGTGAAACCGTTAGATATGAGAGGCATGAAGCGAATGAAGTTCTGTACTAGTAAGTATTTCTGCTTCCTTTCGTATGATGTTCAAAGAATTAATTCATTGTAGAGTGTGTTAAGGACAGTGTTTAATGCCAGCTTCCTTGCCCTGCCCAGGTCACAGTCTCTAAACATAAATGAGCCACTTCATTTTCATTGTCAGACACTGGAGAAATTTGCTGGTGCCAGGGAGGAAGCTAACTGTGACTCTTTCTTGTTGAACTGTATTGTATTAATTTGCGTAACCAGTGAGATTATATAGAATTAGGGAATATGGGATGTCTTTGCATTAGAATAAGTTGTCATTTAGTCTCACATCAATTTTGTCAAAGTAGTAGCGACCAGCTTTTCATGCCAGAGGTCTCAAATTGACATATCCAACATGGTTTATAATTAGCAGGGATGTGATCTAGTGTCAGCTCAGATTTACAGTCGAGATGTGAGGATTGTAGTTGCTTCGTTTGTGCAAGCAATTTATTAAAACAAAAGGTTTACCAGACTTTCACTTACTGCAACTAAACCAGATTCTAAATGAAGATTTTTCTGGGTTGTCTGGTATCATTTGAATGTTTGAATGCACCTGTGTGCCTTGTTTTATACATGTGTATTTTTTCCTGTATTGACTGTCAGGAAGAAGATGTGATTGAACAAACTTTAATGCTAAGCCTTGAACGTTCAGCAAAGTTAAATTTATGTCTAATGAAATCCAGTAATCCATTATGTATGGGAAATGCACAAGGTCAAAATCTGTAGGTGGACAGATAGTTTTAGTTAGACCAATGTAATCTTTGTTCATTTTACAGGCTAATTTACTAGTAAGCACTGTGCTGGTGATTTGTCCTTTTTCTAGACGGTTGGTTTGTGTCCATTATGTGTACTAGAGTTTTTGTATACAGCCAATATCTTGGCTCATTCTAACTGTTAGTTTAAATTTGAATTATATGTGGAATGAATCAAGGCTGCTAGTTATGCATATATTCAAGGCAGGCAAAAGTTACCAGGAAATACATGCCTGAGAAAATACAATGCACAAACAGAAAATTGTGAAAATTGGGTTAACTTGAAGTGCTTTTTGCTGTCCTTTTGCATTGATTTCCTTTGTCACTCCTTTCATGTGACTTCATCTTTACTTTGGTTGTTTGCCTGTCTTTCCTATTTACTCAGTGCTTGACTCCCCCCTCCCCGCCCCCCTCCATGATTTATTCAGTAGATTTAATAGGCAGTTTGGCAGTTTCTGGATATAGATGCTAATGCAAAACGTGCTTGTTCTAGCATTTCACATCTGTGATTTCATGTTTAATGGGATAAACCTGAAAGTTAACAGTGATTTTTTTTTTTAATTTAAAAAGAAATTCAACATTCAGTATTTTGAAGCCAGAAGTATATGTTATGTTACTGAGTTGTAACTTTACATTTTATTTTAATGAACAACATGATCTACTTGGTAAGAAAATCCCATGGAACATGCAGTCTAATTTAGTATTCTATTTTTAGGATAATAAACCTGAAGGAGTCTTTTTTTGTTTGTTTGTTTCACAAATTCAGCGTATGTATCAAAGGTATATTCTTCTAAAAAAACAGAATTCCAATTTTACAATATCCATGTTTGGAAAAATTCTTTGGGTACTACAAGAGAGAAGCAATGTGATAGGTTAGAATCAATCCACTCGGTTCTACACTGTAGGAAAGTAGCTTGGAGCATACAACCTGGTCATTTTTTATTGAACATGACAGAATTTATCACTCAAAGCTCTTACTTTGGTCATGAAGGCTAAGGTTTTTAAAAAGCTTTAAAATTGAACTCTAAGTTACGACTGGTTTTCTTTCCTTTTTTTTTTAATTCCCAGGGATGGTATGACTTGCATTGAAATCTGAAATTGGGTGCTAATCTTCTTTGTTCATTAGAAAAATCTATTAAAATAACTGCAACTGTTGGAGCTCTTAATTGACCTGTGTGTGTGACCTCCCTGAGGCACAACTTCATGTCTCAATGCAAATAAGCTAAATCTTTATCCCTAAAAGCTGACATGAAAACCAATACAATTGCTCTGTTTATTTGCTCCCATTTTTTACATTGTGAAAATTTTGTTCATACCAGCTGTACTTGTAAAAAGGTAAATTTCTGTTGCGTGAGTGCAATGCTGAAAATAATTGTCTGCATTCAGTACAAACACAGTAATTTTCTTACCCTCAATTTAAAAAAAGTCATTAATTTTCATATTATCGCTATAGATTTTTTTTTATGGCCAAAGGGGTAAAATGGAGCACGTTGTTTAAAATTGGATCAACCCATCTGCATTTACTTTACTATCAGCGGGTATACATGGTAGTGACAAATTCTCAAACCCTACGGCCATCTCGCTGTTTAAATGGAAACTGGGTTATTAGAAGTGGCAGTCCAGCTTGAGTTATTCTTTGTCTGCCAGTCATCCTACTACTTTCATTTGATGGGAAGTTAATGATAAAAGGGCTTCAAACCTGCAAGGCAGAATTTCAGAATTGAGATTTACTTGACACACATACCTGATTTTTTTTTTTTTTTTTACTTGCTAGTTTTGTTCAAGTCTACTGAAAGATCCCATTAAAAAAAAAATTTAGTTTGGTCACTTGGTATATATTTTATCAGTGGTTCAAACAAAAATAAATAGTTCTTTTTTTCATATCTGCATAATAGTAATTCTTGATGTTTCCAACAGTAAGTTTCTAATTGGCATTTTCTTTGGAAACCAAAGTTTTAGCTTATTTGTAGAGGGTGTGTGTATACCTCTTGACATTTGAACAAAATTTTTCAAATAAAAATTTAAACATTTGCTATGATGGCAGAGAGGAATCTGGCAATAAATGTTTTGCTTATAAGCAAATGAATATGTCTCTAATAAAAGAAGCACCTCTTTTACCCCCTTTTTCGTCATACAGGGGCTGTATGTGGTTTTCAACCATGCTGTTTGGTATTTCTGTCTGTGTGCATCAGTGATGTTTGGCTTACTATTTCTCTAAGGAAGTCTCGTATGTCTTTAAGTTTCCCTTATTTTCTTCTCTAAAGATACTGGATTGGCAGAAAATATTTTAAGTTTTGGTGACCTGCGGTCCAAAGTAATTCAATAATAAAACCTCACGTGTTTCTGAATTGCTGTGCTGTAGCACATGTTTTTGTGATGACGTTCCCTTCAGTTTCTGAGCAATTGAACTTGAAACTAACTTAGCTGTGCTTACAGTATTTTTAAAGAATACAACGGAAACTTCAACCCAGGTTATTGTAAAGCGTGTTTTAGTTTTTTTAGAGAACCCTCCACCAAAAGCCTTATAGGATATACGTTTCTACCTCCCACATGACCCTTCTGAGAAGATTACAAGACGTATATTTTGGATTTAAGCTCTTATCAGTAACAAATTTCTCAGTCTGTAGCACTGTAGTAGTATACTAGTTCTTTTGATTGCGTTGATTCTTAGAAAATGACAAGTGTTTAAAGAGGAGTAGTTATCTCTTGGACATCTTGAATTGAATTTTAGAGTGTTAAGGTCTATGATTGGCAAAAAAGATGAAAAAAATGAGGGGAAAAAAAAAGAAAAAAATGTTATGTGTAAAACTGAGTTGTCACTACAGAGAATGTCCACAGCTGAAATGAGAAATAGCAATGAGAAGTGGAGAAGGAGAAATTATGTAAAGATACATAATTTCAGCTGGTCTTTTGGGATATTTCCATGTTTAGAACAAAATTATTAGGTCCAGTAGCTGTAATGTTGCTATGCAGTCTTAGCCAGGTTTTCTGAGTTACATCACTGTAGCAAATGACAAGACCCAAAATACTTGTTTTGGTCTAGGCATGCGGCCCAGCCGCTGAAGCCTGAAATGAGTGAAACTTGGAAAAGAAGTAACGGAGCCCGAGTTTTTGGTTGCTACTAAAATACTTACGGTTTTCTCAGATTAAAATGTTAGCATCTTTCATGAGGAAAAGCAGAATGTTTGAAAAATGCTGGAGGACATGGGCTTTGTGTAGCTTCGGGACAGGTTGCGTTAGAGGATTGCCTGAAGGCACTGGGGAAAGCAAGTCGGGGCAGCAATTGGCAGGGAACTTGCAGGGCTTCCTCAGGCGGGCGCTCTCCCCAGGGAGGAGATGTGCTGTCATCTGTCCATGTATCGTGCATTACACAAAAAGTCAAGTAGGGATTTTGGATGTGGCTGTAAAGCGTCTGGGTGTGTCTTAGCTAGATGGCTAAGCTGTAGTTTTATTTGTAGCTGTAGGTCTATGTAATTAGTATACAGTAGCTTTGAGCAAAGATACGTGAGAAATAGATCCATGACTAGTCTTTAAGAGCAGGAATCTGAGAGTCAAACTTTAAATCCTACAATAAAAGTGACATTTAGTGAATTCATGGTTCTTTCACAGTAGTGTATTGCCCTGAAGACCCTCAGAAGGACAGAAGCAGTGCAGAAAAATCAACAAAAAGCGATGCCAAAGTTGCCGTACGTTTCTGCATAGCCTGACTTAATTGTGTAATGAAGTGCAACAAAAATTAGCTAGAAGGTGCTGCTTTAGCTATTGGTGCATGATTTTTAAAGAGAACAGCTCTGCAGAGACCACCTCACTGAAATTTGTCTTCTGATGCACGCATTTGTGTTACGCAGGAGTGCTTTTATGTTCTGTACGTGTTCAAGAAGTTTTATGATGCTGGTATCATAGAGGTATTCTGTATAGATATGGTATATGTGATCTATAGCTATGTATGTTTATATCTTACAGATATAAAACTTAAAACCTAAAACATTACAGAAAGGAATTGCTAGAGAAGTGTATGAGGATCAAGCTAATGTTTCCACTAGTGATATTCTGAGTTATCAGGAAAAGTATTCTCTTGTATTCTTTCGTACTTTACTTTTGACCAGAATTTCTGTTTTTTGGACAGGATGCACCTATTCATGGAGGATTGGGTCATACTTCTGCATTTACTGTCTTTGTTTACTGAATGTGCTTGTCTTCAGAGAGCCTCTAGAAAAGATTTCTTTCTTAGCTTTACAGAAATATGAGACACTTTGAAAAACTACTGAAAATGCTCTGAATAAACAGTCAACTCAGAATATGTCTGTTTGAAGCATCTCTTTGGGTCAGCATCCTAATTTGCAGGTAGACCTCTGCAGGCAATATATATTAATTCTGCCTGTGTATCCATGGGTTTCTGTGGAAGTAATGCAGCAGCATATTTAATAATGCAGAGAACTGCTGCAGCAGGGCTGGTCTCTTCTGTGGTGTGTGGTTTTTTTTTTTTCTTCTCCTGAAAGCGTTCCTAAAGGTGTATTGCACCTTCTGATAGTTGGGCAGTTGCCAAAGTAGCATTGGGATACTGCCAGTTCTGCACTGCAGTAAATCAGGAACCTGAATTTATGCATTGTGTTGTGGATACTTTTTCTGTGGGGAATTTCTTAGACATTATGTATCATTAAAACAAATACGTTCAAGGACTTGGGGGAACTTGGCTCTGTATAAGCAGAGACTGTATCAACTCTTCTTAATTGTGTCAGTGATCAATGTTACAGTCTGTTGGCTTTGCATAGCCAGTTCCAAATTTCTGTGTTATTGTTCGACCTGATTTTGAGACTATGAATGAAGACTAAGGTTATTGAAGAGATTTTAATTTGCACCTTCCTTACTGTAAATGTTTCACTAAAGCCTATCGCGTTTTTGTTGTAATTTTGAGAAGAAAAGCTTTGATTTTGGAGAAATGTTAGAAAGGTTTAAGATTTAATAGAAGAATTGTCTGTCTTGATTGATCTCAGAGTATTTGGATGGAAGATAATTTTATTTTACCATTTCTGTCATTGTTTTCCTGATGATTTAGGAATTTCTCTTCTGCTACCAAGGGCTAATTCACTGTACTAGTTGAACATCAAGACTTCAATGACAATAGGTCAATTAGCTTGCATATGTATATTTGCAGAATGTGTTTTTTGATTGCCTGTTTAATCAGCTGTCTTAGAATGTCATTCTGCAATAATCTCTGTATTGACTGAATTTTCAGTTTTATTTTACTGATTTTATTTCAAAAATGGAAAAGAATACAAATAAATTATCTAAAGAAAAACATGCTTGGGATTATTTGTTCTCGTGTATAGTGAGGAATTATTTCCTGTGGTTCCTTCTTTATTTCCCACTCTTGCTACCAGGAGACAAGACATCAGTTTTCATCATGTGTCTGTTAATAAAAAATAACCATGGGCATCAGTTGGAAATACGCACTTTAAGATGACTTTTTAGTGAAAATTAGAAGTTCTGAATTCTGAGTTATCATTGTTGTTACTGGATATGTTTAAAACTGGATATGTGTAAAACTTTTTTTCTTACATTTAGAGTAAAGATTAGGAGTAAGAATAAACATAACTTCAATGTGTCAATGTAAAAAAAAAGTATTTGAAAATTTTGTGTGGCGGATGCATTAGGTACGCAGTCTGGTTTACTCCTGTGTTTGGGATATACCTCTTAATGTCATAAAGAGCATCTAAAATGCTCTGGCAGATGTCAGGTAACTGCTTAACTAGCTTACTTAGGACGATAGTGGACAGTGCTGACAACGTGAGTAAATGGTTTTCTGATTATCCTGAGTGTTACAACAATGCAGTGCTAGTGGGCAGGATCTTCAGGCAATGAGATGTCTACCTGAGAGAATCATTGCACTTGAAGATATGTTTGACATACCAAGGCACTTCAGGGCTAATGTCTAATTGTGACAATGGTTATTCAATTAAACAATAAACTGCCTATAGCTTTCAGCATACAGAGGATAACCAAAATGAGCAAAGAGAAACAGACAGATTAATCTGCTGGAACAACATCCTATGGAGCACAAGCTTGCAGAGTAGTGTTCTTTGTAATTTCTTCGTGTGTAGTGCTTAAATGCCTGAAAGAGGCCCGAGTTCTGACATGGCAAATATTCATTATTTCTGTTCCTCTCAAGCGGAGGTCTGGGAGCATGAACAATGTCTGTTCTGAATTACTCTGTATTTACGTTCTGAAATTTAGTCAACTTTCAACAACATTGAGTATGATTTCATGAGAATGTAATCTGCTAGGTACATCCTTGGTTTATAATACTGTTATATAAGTTCTTTTATCAAAACAATTACAAATATTATAGGAATGGTGCTATACCCAGTTTAAATGTAAATCTTGAATGAATCTTTTAGTAGTTGGAATTTTAATCATTTATGGAGAGAATAATTCTAACTAACTGTTTCGCAACTAAGTTGTTGTTGCTGATTTCGTGGCCTTTTTATGAAGTATATACCTCTGAATTCAAAAGGAATTCTGGATGCTGATGTTTGACTTACGTTAGGGGTCCATCTGGTGTTGCTGGACCATTCGGGACAGTGTTGGAGGGAGAATGACACCTCTGTTGTTGTTGCTGTCTCAGGATAGACATATCTGCTGTAAAAGGAATGTTAAGCAGTAATTATATAGAAGCCATTTCCATGCTTGTTTGCATTGAGACCTGCATACTGCTTAGCTTTTTTCAGGTGCTGTCCTAAAGGAGTTGACTGAGAAACCAGTGACCGGAAGGTGGTCAGAGCAGCAAAGACTTCTGTGTAGCATGTACTTTCAAGTCCAGGTGCTGAATTTTGCACTAGAATGATGTCTTATTTGACAGAATTAAAACATGCATGACAGCAGTCATCACAAAGACCTGCAAATTCTTTCCACTGCATAGTTATGACGTTTGTTATCTCAGTTGAACCAAATGCATTTAAGTAAGCATGTGCTGAATACGATTCACTATTCCAGAGATTTTAGTAGTGCTACATCTCAACTTGATGGAGAATGATAATGAAATGGATTGTACTCATTAAAATATAGCTATTTCTAAAGAAGTTTTAAAGGAAAGGGACACATCAGGACTTGCTGGGATNAAAAGGAATATTAAGCAGTAATTATATGGAAGCCATTTCCATGCTTGTTTGCATTGAGACCTGCATACTGCTTAGCTTTTTTCAGGTGCTGTCCTAAAGGAGTTGACTGAGAAACCAGTGACCGGAAGGTGGTCAGAGCAGCAAAGACTTCTGTGTAGCATATACTTTCAAGTCCAGGTGCTGAATTTTGCACTAGAATGATGTCTTATTTGACAGAATTAAAACATGCATGACAGCAGTCATCACAAAGACCTGCAAATTCTTTCCACTGCATAGTTATGACGTTTGTTATCTCAGTTGAACCAAATGCATTTAAGTAAGCATGTGCTGAATACGATTCACTATTCCAGAGATTTTAGTAGTGCTACATCTCAACTTGATGGAGAATGATAATGAAATGGATTGTACTCATTAAAATATAGCTATTTCTAAAGAAGTTTTAAAGGAAAGGGACACATCAGGACTTGCTGGGATAGAGGAAGACACTAGAGATAGTATAGATATTTGAGATTTATTGGGTCGTTCAGCAGGTTGACTTTAATCTTTATTGGAACTGAGTATTTTGGAAGGTTTTTCAGCATCTTATGCGGTCAGGAAATTTGAAAGCTGAAATTGGAACACCTGTGCTACTGTAGACAGATGCCTTATAGAATGAGCATGTGTGGGGGACGTGTATCAAAACAAGTTACTTTTTGTGCATAATTTCTTTGATGTGCTGTTAATATTGATTCAGATTTATAGTTACAAACCTGGTGTACAAGTGCTACTGATTGCTTTAAATAAAAATAAAATAATTAAGTAGCGTATATGTAGTTAGTTGAGGATCCGGGAATAAGAAGCTGTTCCATCCAGTGGAACAAATAGCTTGCAGCATGAAGACTTTGATGAAAATGCTGAAGACTTTCAGAGAACCTGCAAACTTCTTGCATGTTGGCACTCTGGAGATTTATAAATGCTTCCTGATTTTTGAACTTTGAGTGCCTCTGAGGTCTCGAATACCCGGCATATGCTAGAAAACGTGAAGGCTTAAGTCCGAAAATACTGTCTAACCTTATCGGCAGTGACAGCCTGGTGATGTCATCATAGGCTATTGCATAGTTATGTAACTGAAGTTTCCAAACAGAACAGTTAGTGACAGCTGTGAAGCTGCTTTGCAAAGTTCTGTCTTCAGCTTTTTTTTTGTCATTTTCAAAGCAGAGAAGTGTGCTGTCTGGCTGCAAGTTGTAGTTATGTAAAAGGACTATGTCAAGGAGGCTGGGGAGGGAAATGCAATGGGAAAGCATTGCAGTCCAATCTCTGGATTTCCATATCTAGCTCCTGAATTCCTGTAAATCAAGCTCTCTTGCGTTCATGGAAATTAAATATAGATTCCCCAGGAAATCCCCTGCTCTCAAAAGTGCTATGATACAAGTGTCAAGATTTAAAGTAACTATTTAAATTTTGTACAACTGCCTGAAATGCAGATTATGAATAAGGTTCGCTTACTGGTGACTGTTGTGGTATTGACTTTCAGTTTTGCACCACGTTAAGGTTACTGCTAGAACTTGAGTATTCCAAAAACTTTACCAGTAGGTAGCTCTATCGTAGTAGTTAGAAGAGCGTTAAATCTTCGTACTGGAGTCCTTTTGTTGTCTTCACAGAATACAAATCCTTTCTCCTGCTAAAGATCTCTTGCTTTTCTGCTTCTTACTCTTAAGATTTAGGCTCTTTCCTCTGCACTGTAGTCAAATACTTTGAGTGCATGTAGATATATGGACATTAGTCTAATCATAGTGCTCTAATACACATTATAGTTGTAGTGCAGCTAGTGACTTGAATCTGTCCATAGGTCTCATTGGTTCTGTAAAGGATGGATGGAAGTTTAGGTCACCGAGGTTTCACTGGGGCTTTTATTGGCTTTAATATAGCTAGGACAGAATGACTACATGTCTTGATTTTGTTCTTCTGACTGCCCCTTAATGTGTGACTTCTGGATTGACTTAGTTCTGATTCTCTGCAGGATAAATTGCCTGTGTCATCTTACTTTCTTGGTAATAAATCTTGTTTTCTCTAACTTGGGGAGATGGATAGCTCTGCTGCATTTGGTAGGCGATATGACTTTAACAATCCTGAGTTTCATCCAGGTGAATATCCAGAACTGCAGAAGAAAAAACAACAAAAAACAACCAACCAAAGAAGCCTCCATGAGTCTTATGTATTTAAAGCAATGTACACCATTGCTTAAGGCCAACAAATAAAGTAATTTCTTGCCTGCAAAGAAGATCTGTGAATGCCTGCTTGGAAATGTGCAACGTGTGCCAATAACTTCTGGTTTCAAGTATTTCTACTCCTGCTGTGCATGCAGCCTTGTGAGACTGGAGGCAGGGTGGGGAGAGGAACTCAAAACTAGGTAGGAGAAGCACCCTTTGCCTGGGTGGGCTTTGCTTTCAGCCTGGTGTGGATCATTCACTGCACTTCCAGTCTCCTACTGTCTGACAGCTGCTGCTTCAGTAGTGGTGGTGGTGATGATGGACAGCAGTGGCACCCTTACAAAGCTAGTCATTGGAAATATCTTACCTAAGCAAATGTCTTTCCTTTATACATCAGCTTGACTGACAGGTGCCACTGGACCCTCCACATAACTGTCCCCAGACCAAAAACCAATCTCCCTCTAAGGATGTCTTTGAGGGGAAGTCATCAGCATCTATTCCACTTCAGCTACTTCTGGATGAAGTGCTTATATGTGCTTAATACCCTTCTGCAAACCCAGTCAGGGATGTGTCCTGTCCACAAAAGAACCCTTTTTAGCACGATTTGTTGTTACCCCTTTGACAGAAGAAATATCCTTAAGAAGATAAATACAGTTTCTAGATACCGCTGTGGATGCCAGTGGTAGACAGTATTCTAGCAGTGAAAGAAAACTCCATAATTAGGCTTAGATTTATTCTCTAGAATTCAATTTTGATGTTTAAAAACAAAGTGTAAATGTGACTGCAAAGAAAACCTTTCTAATGCAAGTGTTCTACAGTGGGTAAAATGGTATTCGCGCAAGTCCTCATGTGGTTTGAAGAAATGCTTTTGTAGTTCAGTATAGGCTTCTTCTATAGTTCCTTCAGTCTTTCCTTCCAGGCACAAAAGTCTTGAAGAATGCAAAATGCATTGTTATTGAACAAATGTCAAATGTAGTACAGAAAACATGGAAACTTGATTGAAAGCCACTTGATGTTTGAATAGGATTGTGGAAATCCTAGGATCCTTAAAATGAAAGAATCGCAGGTGTTTTGTGTAACAGCACTGTCTAGGAAAAGCTGGCTGCCAAATGACTTTGAGGCTTAATTCTAAACAACTGAAAGTATAGCAAGTGTTGAGAAGTGCAGGAGTTAAATATATTTTCGTATGAAAGGAATAGATCAGTCTGTGGGTTTTTTGGAGGGAAGCATGTGTGTTCTGGAGGAAGGAATGTATTTGCTGTGTTTGTGGGTTTTTTCAGATGTTTTGTTCAAGACTGTATTAAGACACTAGTAGTTGTAAGAATGAAGAGAATGAAAATCCATCAACGTTCTTTGCTCTTGAAGACTGTCTTGGAAATATTTATGATGTTTTGACTGGCAATGAAAGTTTAAAAGAATACACAGTGTATTTGGGGAAAGATACCTTGAATACAGACATGTTCTGTAGTAACCTGTCACTACTGTGACATGGCAATATTGAAGATTTTCTTTTTATTTAGATAATGAAAGAACAAAGTACAGTAGAGTTTTGTTTTGTACAACATGATGCAAGTACCTTAGAGCTTAGAAATTCAAACTTGACCGTAAGAATAAAAAGTTATCAAAGTACACGTAAACTAAAAGGAAAACAAACCTAATCAGATGGTATTCCTAAAGTTTGATAGTATTTTTTTATCAGCACTTTCAGCTGTCAAATGAACAAATGCTTCTTTTGATTATATATAAAGTGGATAAAGTATGATGTTCGTGACAGGTAAGTGAGAAGGAGCAAGAACTGTTGAAGAGCTAACTTGCATCGAAAGTGGATAAACCTGTGAACTGGCAAAAAAAGACAAGAGTTGAATGTTTAACTGAGTGAAAAGTCATGCTGTGTATGATCAAATAAGAAAAATGTAAACCACTGCAGTTAAATGTGTAATCATTATAGCTGTTAAATGATTCAAAGGGAGGTTTAAAAGTAGCATTCGGGTGCATTTGAATATTGAGCATATTGACTGATGCTTGTGTAAGCCACTGTCTGCCTTTCTCTTTGAAGATCCCCAATGAGAACAGATAGCTAAAGCCCCTTACAAATAGGTGATTTGACAGAAGGATTTTAAATGGTTCAATTCTTAAAGGAGAGGGGGAAGAAGAAAGCTTGTATATTACTAGATTTGCAAAAATTAAAATATTTTACTATTGGTTTAAATACTTTTTTTTGTTCTTGTTTCTGTTAATTTATTCTTTGGAAATGACTTTCTGTAAAAGTATAAACAGATCTAGATTGCTTTTGCTTTAGAGTCATAAAGCCTGTGACCCCAGGTGAGGTTCTTTTCTGTCAGACTGCACTTTTATACTCAGTCAAACAGACAATTTTTAGGAAAAGAAAAAAGAAAAACTCACAAAGATTCTTATGTGATAATATAATGTACTGTAATCCATGTGGGAAAATTATCAGTGACATCCTAATAGAGTTATTTCCCAGCAACTTGGGAAGTCACTCAGCAATTGCTGAAGATGACTATTTTAGAAACTTTCAACTATGCTAAATGATGCAGATTATTTGTGTTTAGACTGGCATCTATTAAAAAATGCAAACAACAAAAAAAAATCCAACAGACTTGCAGTTCAGCAGCAATGCTGGCTGTATGCCTGTTGACTTAGGATTCATTTGAGGGGAAAAGTCTTTGAAGTTGTGTGACTTAACTCAGGTGCACGTTCATGCTTTTGAGAACAGTATTTTCTTTTAAAGTAGCAGTTTTCTTGAGTTTATGTGCTTTAATCAGGTCCTCTCTACTTATGCACAATGTTGATTCTTCTAGACTAACAAATTTGAGGGCAATGCAAGTCCATGTGAGAAGCACGCAAAGTGCACTTCAGAAAAGGCAGCTTGGTGCGCTTCAGCTATGTAAATCAAAACAATTTGTTGTTTTAGCTGTGACACCATGTTATTGCTTCATTTTCTATTGTCTATCAAGGTAAAGAAGTATTTCCTGAAGTGTTTATGTTGAAGATAGGTCTTAATTGATCAGTGAGGCTTCAGTGATCAGGTCATAGGCTGGTAGAAAAGAAATGTAGGTTGCATCGTCTCAGTCAATCCTTGTGTCCCTGGTCATAGATCGTGTCCTCAGTTTCCTCTGTTAATTCTATATGTTTCTGATGCCTGTCCTTTCTCTTCTGGTTATTATAAAGTGATTTGACGGTTTGCTGTTCTGGTCTCAGCTGGTTTAGGTCAGCTCCCCCCCTCTCTTTCTAGCTTCAGCTTTCCTTTTTGAAAGCGTGATACAATGAGTGCTGAGGAATTGGCACTCTGTTTTAAGGACCCCACTGTGTAGTTACTTCTTAAATTGAAGTTCTTCAAATGAAAAACATGCTGCTAACGTGTACATAAGCTACTTAGATTTAAGATTGGGTTTTAATACTATGCTGTCATCGTCATTAAAAGATGTGGGCTGTTCTTGCTTGAAGTTATAACTAATTGTTGCCAAAGACTTGAGACGTGTAATTTAAAAAAATGAAGGTGCTACAGATTAATTAAGTAATCTGCATCTCTTAGTGTCACTAGGGACGTGGTTTTCAGATAAGAATGCTCATGCAGTTCGTAATGGTGTACTTGAATCCAATTAGAGAGTTTCTTTGGAAGAAGGAATAGGGCTGGTAAAACTGAAGTGAAGCACAGATATTTTCAGTGTTGACTGTCAAAATGGCACAAGATTTCTACTGCAGCTATTTCTAGTAACTTTAAACTATTTTATTTTCCTGTCTAAACATTATTTGAACTTATCCAAGAAGAGTCTAAGTCTATGAAAAGGGTTTAGTATTAATCAAGGAGTAAGAGCTGAATCTACAGTAGAATGAGGTGGGCCTGGGTGGCAAAGTCCTCAATTCCTTTATAGGATGTTCTTTAATAGGATGAAGAGAAGGGGGGGAAAAAACCTCCGTCCCTTTTATTGAGAATTTATTCTTATACCAGGGAGAGGCATGAAAGAGGCAGTGCATAGTAGCAGCAGATAAAGTGGACTAACAAATCTGATGTAAATTTACCATCTGCATATGTATCCAATGCTCTCTTACCTTGCGGGAAGGCAGACTGATGCTGAAAGGCAAATTTCTGTCTTGATGAAAGGGTGAAGAAGGAAATGGCTAGAATTGGGAATGGAAGCCTTATTTATAGAGGGAAAGATGCTACAGTCCTCTTCAGAAAGAGGAAAGTAGTGGATTCGATAGAATACAATACATCTACTGTACCTTGACTTCATTTTAGTAACTTCCAATTATATTTCATTGGATTTGTGCTGTTACCAAATGGATAGATACACGCTTTTTAAACAGTGAAGTAAATGAAATGAGGCATTCTAATAGTGTATATATTTGCGGGTGGAACTTAGAATAGTTTGATGGAATTGTTTTATAAATGATTGAACTGTTGTTTTCTTCCATAATTTTGAGCATTTTTGCCTCTTTGATGTTCTTTGGACTGCAAATTTGTTAGTGCTATGAGTAACTTAAATCAAGTGCCTTAGACGATGTCTTCTTTTTTTTTTATTCCAGCCCTGACGATATTGGTACCTGTTGGTATATCCTGCTGTCTGGTTCAGTCTTCATTAAAGAATCTATGTTTCTTCCAAGGAGCAGGTATGTCAGCTATGAATTCACTGCATTCTGTGTTTTAAACAGAAATCATGAGTTGTACAGGCCTTTTAGAATTAAAAGGCAATGTTTTGTGCTTAATAAAGCCCAGAAGTACGTGCATAAACGCACTTTTCCGAACTTTACTAGCTGTGGTAATTGTTTTATGCCCGTAGCTGGAATTGAAAGCCCATCATTGTGGCCAGTGTGCAAGCACCCAAAGTGTCATGCAAACGCTGTCAATTTTAAAATATGCCCCTCCCCCCACCAAACCTGACAGAGTGAAGTACTGAGGAGTCTGTTCCTGTGAGTAATGAGACCTTAAATCCTAGGATGTACTACAGCTTATGATGGTTTCCTGAGGCTTTGCTTATCCTGCATAAGTCTTCAGTGCATGTTTTACCGTATGCTTAAGTCATGTTACTGCCAGTTTTGCTACCTCTGTGTTTACAGTTATGCTTCATGTAAATGAATTTGCAATGAAGAATGATATTTTACATGGAAAAAAATAAGTTGTGAGACGCTCAAAACTTATAATGCTACAGTAAAAAATGTAATTATTTTAAGCTATGCAAAAAAATGCAAATGACTGCAACAATTTTAGACAAAGGTGGCCAAGCTTGATCATTGTAGTGGAAACAGAATAGAGTCACTTTAAAATGCTGGTTATATGCGTCTTCATTCAGGCTACTATAAAATGCTTCTTNGAAAGTAGTGGATTCGATAGAATACAATACATCTACTGTACCTTGACTTCATTTTAGTAACTTCCAATTATATTTCATTGGATTTGTGCTGTTACCAAATGGATAGATACACGCTTTTTAAACAGTGAAGTAAATGAAATGAGGCATTCTAATAATGTATATATTTGCGGGTGGAACTTAGAATAGTTTGATGGAATTGTTTTATAAATGATTGAACTGTTGTTTTCTTCCATAATTTTGAGCATTTTTGCTTCTTTGATGTTCTTTGGACTGCAAATTTGTTAGTGCTATGAGTAACTTAAATCAAGTGCCTTAGACGATGTCTTCTTTTTTTTTATTCCAGCCCTGACGATATTGGTACCTGTTGGTATATCCTGCTGTCTGGTTCAGTCTTCATTAAAGAATCTATGTTTCTTCCAAGGAGCAGGTATGTCAGCTATGAATTCACTGCATTCTGTATTTTAAACAGAAATCATGAGTTGTACAGGCCTTTTAGAATTAAAAGGCAATGTTTTGTGCTTAATAAAGCCCAGAAGTACGTGCATAAACGCACTTTTCCGAACTTTACTAGCTGTGGTAATTGTTTTATGCCCATAGCTGGAATTGAAAGCCCATCATTGTGGCAGTGTGCAAGCACCCAAAGCGTCATGCAAACGCTGTCAATTTTAAAATATGCCCCTCCCCCCACCAAACCTGACAGAGGGAAGTACTGAGGAGTCTGTTCCTGTGAGTAATGAGACCTTAAATCCTAGGATGTACTACAGCTTATGATGGTTTCCTGAGGCTTTGCTTATCCTGCATAAGTCTTCAGTGCATGTTTTACCGTATGCTTAAGTCATGTTACTGCCAGTTTTGCTACCTCTGTGTTTACAGTTATGCTTCATGTAAATGAATTTGCAATGAAGAATGATATTTTACATGGAAAAAAATAAGTTGTGAGACGCTCAAAACTTATAATGCTACAGTAAAAAATGTAATTATTTTAAGCTATGCAAAAAAATGCAAATGACTGCAACAATTTTAGACAAAGGTGGCCAAGCTTGATCATTGTAGTGGAAACAGAATAGAGTCACTTTAAAATGCTGGTTATATGCGTCTTCATTCAGGCTACTATAAAATGCTTCTTTGAAATAAATAGCATGTAATAAAATTTGTGAAAGGTGGAATGAAAGAATGACCCATGTCTGTATGGTATGATGAGAATGGAAGCACTAGAAACTTCTTTACAGTTTTAAACAGGGAAATCAGTTGAAAGCTAGTTTTGGTTGCCGTATAATCAACTAGATGTTCAAATCTGCCTTTCAGTGGAAGAACAGTGCTGGCCTTGGGCCTTCCTCCATTTGACGATGGTAGTGTGTTCTTGGTGTAAGCAAGTGTCTTGCTTATGTAGGAGGACAGGCCCCTCTGATAAAATGATACATGTCATGTGCTGTCGAACATTACCGTCCCTGATAAAGGTGCAAAACTAGTTATTGTAGAAAGCAGCACAACAACAGATTATAGGATCCCTGCTGCTGGCAGATGGAAGAAAATTGTCGCATATGTCATCCATGAGGAGGCAATGTCAGGAAAAAAGCTGGCAGAAAGTGCCACCTTCAGATGCCAAGAGAAGAGATATATGATATCTGAATTAATGTAGGTTGGTTGTATGTAGTCTGTGGCAAGAATCTTCTCTTCCTTTGAATTACAGCGATGCTTGTGCTTCAGACATTTTTTGACACTTGATAAGAAGTGAGATTTAGTAAGATAAACAACGAGCTTGTGATTCTTCCTGGAAGCAGGAACAGAAAATTAAAGTTCCTGTGACTCTAAGCAGAGAATTTAATGGCTATTCACTTGGAGAAATTAAGAAATGACATCTGGGACAGCATCTGTGATCTTGGTGAATTTCACATGTGGAATTTGGCATTAGAAAAAGTTTCATAGTTGTGGATGGAGTCAAGCAGCTGCCAAAGCTGGTGTCTCGTCTCTCTTGCACTTGCTTCCTGATGTGTTAATTAAGAAAGATAACATAAGTCCTTGAAAGCAAAATTAAGAAACTTTAATTTAATGATATGAGATAGAAACTGTTTCTGGAGAGCAAAACTGGAGTCACTCTAGGGAGAGGCTTTGTGCTCAGAAGCTATAATTTTTAGGAGGATAGAGGAGGGCCTTATTTAAATTTTAGACAAGACTAATCAGGATTTTTACTTTGTAAATGAGTAAGCTGCAGTATCTGCGCCTTGGGCTCATCCATGGGTAAGAAACTTGGGAAAAGTGAGAGAGCACCCAGGTGAAATTTCTGATTTGGAATACTGATGGGTACTAAGTGATTTTAAAATTTTATTTTTTATTTCTTCTAAAAGAAAGGCTTGAGAAGAAAACTAAGTTTTTCACCTTTAGTTATGCTCCCCTTTAGTGAATTGCTCACAAGGAAGTAGTAAACTGCTCAGATGTACAGACAGGGTAGAAGAGACTGATTACCAGCAATACTAAAGTAAAATTTTACAGTTCTCTGGAAAAAAGGGAGCAAGACCTTCTCAAAAGGCTGCTGTCCAAAAAGAACTGGTAAGGTGGTATTTTGAAATGTAAAGAGTAGTGTCAAAAGTGGGCAAAAGGCAGTTACTGGATAACTGTTTGCTTAAACTGACTGTTTACACATACAGGGAGTAATAATTTCAAGAACCTTTTTGAGCATTGCATAATTTGGGAGTCTTGATGTCTTATTGCCATAAAGATAAATTTGCTATGTTTTAGCAAACGGAGCACGTCCTGATGCATCATTGACCTAAACATTGACAGGTAGAGATTGCCTAATTTTGATCTTGTTTGGCCAAAACATTGACATTTGAGTAAACTTACTGTAAATTAATAATTAGACAATGTTAGTGGTTTTTTTAAGCTTCATCCATTTTGTCTTTGCCCATCTAGAAAGCCCCTAGGAAATAGTTTTGCAACATGTGAAGCTTGTGGGTAAGAGCAGGATGGAGCTGAGAAATCTGTGTAGGAACAGACAGCAAGAAGTATGTTCCTCCTCAAGTCTGAGTGATGTAGAAAATCCTTGTTTCCCTAACTTTCTTTTCCCAGAGCTCGAAGTGATCAGTACATACTATCTCCCAGGCCCCCCTCCACCGCCCCAAATCTCATCGTCTAAAAGTCTTATTTTTTTCCTACCTGAAAATTATTCTCTCTTCTTTGACAGCTTAACGCAGCTTGCCTCTTGCCCCTGCAGTAAATCCCTTTGCACAGATTCTCTGGGCTGCATCCAGCCCTCCCAGCGGGACCTCAAGAGCTGCTAGTGCCGCTCAGACTGCAGGCTTCCCCTCACCCCACCTGCTGACTCTGTCGAGCTCAGCTTCACTGAATGATGGCTGGCCAAATTTAAAATAAAATGCATGTTTACCCCTGAGAGTTTCAAGAGCATTTGCTATTCTTTGTTGGATTTCACTCTTTTAAAATGCATGTCTGTACAAGCCAGTGTAACAGTAGTACCTAGTTAGGGTAATTCAGCTAGCCCTAGTGAACAAATCTGCCTGCAAACTTGGAGTGTTTTCTCAGTCCTGTGCTAATTTCCATTCTGCTCTTTGTGACTGTTAGCGTTTAAGCCTGTAAGGAATAGGATGGAGTGCTACCTTCAGATTTATAGCTGAAACTTGGAAGTACCTTCGTGCTTTTGACTTCATACACTGAGCTTATTATTTGCATTTGCAGCCTCAATTAGCTATTTTAGTTGCATTGGTTTCAGTCATTAGCATCCTCAGACTCGGTGGTGGATAACACTGGAAATGCTGTTTCGTTGTGTCTTTCATGTCAGGTAAACTTTTTTTCTTCTTCCAAATAATTGTTTCCACATCTTTGATTCCTAGTGTTAGATACCATTTAAAATTCTTTGGGGAGAGGGAGTGATGACTAGGGTTGGCAGACAGATAGTATAGAGTTGGAAAGAAGAATATCTTAAAATCGGAAAAAATCAAGCAGTCTAAAAGACTAAGAAATGACCACGCCCTAGCTTTTCCACTCAGACCACAAATAAATAATAGTGTAGCAGTCCAAAAATAAGCAGCTTTGTAATGTACTATATATAGCTGCTAGTTGAAACAGTTTAAAATGAGTGGCAGAGCTGCAGTTTTGCCAAGGTTATATAATTTACTGAGTGACTTATCAAGTAGCTAGTTACAAGTAGTTTTACAAGTCTTTAATTCAAATTTTTAAAAAAAATGTTCAAGATGGAATATTGGAATACATGAAGTTCTAAATCAAGTAACTTGTTTCGGAAACTTTGACATCTAAACCATGTCTGTTTTGTGAGAATAGCATGAGTATAATTTCATTTTCCTGTTGTAATATAGTTTAGCTTGTATTTGTTCAAATGCCAAGCCATCAGCTAGCAAATAGCGTTCATAAGATAAGGCAGGATTTTATTCAGTTAACTTATTATTTGGGGAAAATTTACGGTTTGGAGTTTTAAAGAATTTTGAACTGAACAATTAAAGCTGCTGTATTTTTGATGACATAAAGTAAAGCTTAATCTTGTTCTCCTATTTAATTTCTGTTAATTGCAACAGTGAAGTTTATTCTGACATCTTAGTGTAAGGAGGATTCCCCCCCCCCCCCCCC